>QXTE01000013.1:13313382-13742141 GCA_003942145.1 Platysternon megacephalum
GGAAGGGGTGCAGGGAGGAGTGCGGGATGGGGCTCAGGGCAGGGGGTTGGGGCACAGGAGCGGTGCGGGGTGTACAAGGGGGCTCAGGGAAGGGGTGCAGGGAGGAGTGCGTGATGGGGCTCAGGGCAGGGGGTTGGGGTGCAGGGAGGAGTGCGGGATGGGGCTCAGGGCAGGGGGTTGGGGTGCAGGAGGGGGTGCAGAGTGCAGGAGGGGGCTCGGAAGGGGTGCAGGGAGGAGTGCGGGATGGGGCTCAGGGCAGGGGGTTGGGGCACAGGAGCAGTGCGGGGTGTGCAAGGGGTCTCAGGGCCGGGGGTCGGAGTGCAGTAGGAGGCTCAGGGCAGGGGATTGGGGTGTTGGCTCCGGCCCAGCACTGCTTACCTGGAGCGCCTCTGGGGTGGCAGTGGCACGCAGCAGGGCTAAGGCAGGCTCCCTGCCTGCCCTGGCCCCGCACCGCTCCCGGAAGCAGCTGGCACCACGTCCCTGCGGCCCCTGGGGGAGGGTGGACAGAGGGCTCCGCGTGCTGCCCTCCCCTGTGGGTACCTCCCCCGAAGCTCCCATTGGCCGCAGTTCCCTGTTCCTGGCCAATGGGAGCTGCGGGGGGCGGTGCCTGGAGGCGAGGGCAGCGCACGGAGCCCTCTGTCCCCCGTCCCTCAGGGGCCGCAGGGACATGGTGCCAGTGGCTTCCAGCAGCGGTGCGGGGCCCATGGTGCCACGGGGGTGGCAATCCTGTGGGCCGGATCCAAAGCTCTGACGGGCCGGATCTGGCCCGCGGGCCGTACTTTGCCCACCCCTGACCTAGACCATCCCTGACAGGTTTGTCCAACCTGTTCTTAAAAGCTGCCAGTGAGGGGGATTCCACAACCTCCCTTGGAAGCCTATTTGAATGCTTAATTATCCTTACAGTTCAGTAGGTTTTCCTAATATCTAACCCTAATCCCCCTTGCTGCAGATTTAGCCCATTATTTCTTGTTGAACCTTCGTGGACATGGAGAACAATTGAGGTTTGTTTTGTTTTTTTAACCTTTTCTCATAGGTCAGGTTTTCTAAACCATTTATCATTTTTGTTGCTCTCCATCTGTCCTAAAGTGTGGCACACAAAATTGGACACAGTACTCCGGCTGAGGCCTCACCAGTGTGAAGTAGAGCGTGACAATTACCTCCCGTGTCTCACATACAACACACCATATTCAGAGTGATATTTGCCTATTTTGCAACTGCATCACATTTTTGACTCATTCAAGGTATGATCCTTACCCCCAGATCCTTTTCACCAGTACTACCACCTCACCATTTTGTAGCCGTGCGTTTGTTTTTTCCTTCCCAAATGTCATACTTTGCATGTGTCTTTATTGAATGACATTAATCAAGACACCTGCAAAGTACCCGAGAGAGAGCTATTGACAACCAGTTGTACTCTGAAGCTGCTTTACAGGACTGACAATACAGAGTGCTGTGCAATAAATCGCTGAGCGAAAAGCTGGCTTTATGGAGCTCCCAAATCTCAGAGTGAGCGCGGCTGACCTCAAGCCCCATTTAAAATTACTTTAAACAAAACTGCAACAATGACCACATCAATTAGCCTTCTATTTCTGTTCATGGAAGGCTCTGCTCTTCTGGTCCCAACACAGTCATTTCCAGCAGCCCTAGCTCAGACTGCAGCACTTAACACCCTATTAAACTGCACACACCTGCCGTCTTCCTTCCCGCTCGCCACTGCTGCCACTCAGGGCTCTGGTGAGCTGATCTTTGCTGTCATGCTCCAGGATGCGGCTAGTACTCTCGGTGGAATTATATGCCCTCTCAGTCACACATAAAATGTCACAAGGAGAGGATACATGGCCTTCTAGTCTAAAAAACAGATGGACAGGCAGTATAAAAACCAAACAACTCACGGCTCCGATGTCAGTAACTGCTTGGTGTGCGCCTGGCCATGATGTTCCAGGGTGAATTATAAAGCTACTCGGTGCTTGAAGAAGAAGAGAAGCCGTTTAATTGGTGCCATTATTGGTTATATTATGGTCCCAGCTGAGAGTAGGGATCAGTTACATGGTACACTATACAGACACATAAGAGACCATCCCTGCCCCAAATAACTTACAAGATGGACTTTTAGGGTATGAAATAAGAAAACTTATTATTGTTAGAGGATGAACTGAGACACAGAGAGATTAAGTGATTTGCCCAAGGTCACACAAGGAGTTTGTAACAGAGGGGGGAATTGAACCCAGATCCCCTGATAGCTGGCGCTGTAATTTCTCAGTGGAATGGCCACAGCTACAGCCTTAGAGCTTTTCAGTGGTGTCCACCTTGCTTCACACATTTACCTGTCATTTAGAAAGTGTAAATCAGAAATGTTCTGCACCTCCCAGTATATGGCATGGAGCCATTTCCTGTGCTGAGTGGCAAGCTGGTCACTGTAAGAGGAGAAAGGGCATTTACCCACTGTCCTGTTTATCTGGTACATTGACCACTTGTCAAAATCATGCCTATGTCCTTCCTTCCCACCCACACAGAGTCCTTGAGGAACATGGGTAGTCTTTTGAAAAGTAACTAGTGAGCTAGGGTGCTTCAAATTTGGGGAGCCTCACCTTGTGCACCTTCAAGGGGCCTGATTTTCAGCATGTGGTGGGCATCCAACCAAAAATGGATGCACCTCACTTTTGAAAATCTTGGGCAAACTGCCTGTGTGCAAAATATATATGTCCAGTATACACAGTCTGGGTCTCATGCGCTATTTGTATAGCCTGCAGGCTTAATAAGTAAATAACTGGACTCCAAATGCTGTACAAATTCAGATCTTTTTAGTTTGAAGTTTTTATCTGTGTCTCAAAGCCTGTAACTGAGTTAAAATGTAGATTTCTAGCCAGCAGGATGTGGCTGCTTTAATAGAAGTGTGGATGGGAGGGTGACAGAGAGAAAAGTAAATCAGAAATAAAATATGAAGTCCATTAATGGTTTTACCCATGGGATGAATATATTTTCCCTTAGTTATTTCAATGAGATCCTGTTTATCTTGATTGCCTGGTGCAGATTTCTTACCAGGTTGGCTGCATCACTGGAGTGTCACTGTCATGGTAATGAAGTGAAAGCAACAGGGGGGGAGGGATAGCTCAGTGGTTTGAGCATTGGCCTGCTAAACCCAGGCTTGTGAGTTTAATCCTTGAGGGGGCCACTTCGGGATCTGGGGCAAAATTGGTCCTGCTAGTGAAGGCAGGGGGCTGGCCTCAATGACCCTTGGGGGTCCCTTCCAGCTCTATGAGATAGGTATATCTCCATATATTATATTATTAACAAGCCCAGGGGGAGTCAAGCAGCCTTCTTCAATGCGATCCATGATCCCTTTTGTGCTCATTGATAGCCTTGGATGGTGGCTGGAGTAGGGACTGGGAAGAGATTTAAAATAAAGACAAGTTGTGGCATGATTTGCTGCGTCATGTTCTGAAGTGCGGGAGGAATAATAGAGTCTTGGTCCTTTAAAATTCTTTCTGCCTTGCAGGGTAAGTTCCTGCAAAGGAAAGACCATCCCTACCTGCAGGACAGGAGGAGTTTTAATGTGCCATGATTCTACTTATCATGACAGAGTGCAGAGGGATCCCATAACATGACAAAATTCTCCACTTCAATCCCTGATGTGGCTCTCTATCGCACATGCCACAACTGTCCTACACAGAGAACGTCCGCTGCTATAAGGGAGAACGGTGTCTGAGAAATGGCCCCAAAGAGTCATTAGAGATCCGCAGCGAACAGTCCCACCTTGTGGCAGATGGAGTTTTAGGGCAGGTCTACAGTTGAAATGCTGCATCGGCGTAGCTGCACAGATGCAGCGGTGCTGCTGTAGCTCTTGAATGAAGATGCTCTATGCCGACGGGAGAGAGCTCTCCCGTTGGCGTAGTTAATCCACCTCCCCGAGAGGCGGTAGCTCTATCGATGAGAGAAGCTCTCCTGCCAACATAGCACTGTCTACACCAGGGATAAGGTCGGTATAACTACATCGCTCGGGGGTGTGGATTTTTCACACCCCTGAGCAGCGTAGTTATACCGATGTAAGTCAGTAGTGTAAATCAGGCTGTAGGGACACCTAGGGCTTGGGGGTTGCATTCCTGACTATCTTGGCTATTAGCCATTGATGGATCTATTATCCATGGACTTATCTAATTCTTTTTTTAACGCAATTACAGGTCTCTCTCATCTTACGCTGGGGTTACGTTCCATGGTTAGCGCGTAAAGCGAAAACCGCATATAGTCGAAATCCCATTGAGTGTAATGGCGGGCGGAATCGCCCGCACTACAGGAACAGTACATAAATTGCTACTTTTCTCTTTTTTTTGTTTTTTTTTGTTTTTGCTGACCGCGTAAAGCCGAAATCGCGCATGTTAAATGCGCGTAAGATGAGACAGACCTGTATACTTTTGGCCTTCACAACATCCCCTGGCAATGAGTTCCATGGGTTGACTATGTGTCATGTGAAGAGTGTAGCTTCCCTTCAAATGTTTAGCCGGTCTTTATTTAACAGAAATAAGGTTGGCAAAATTATGTCAAGTCCTTAGAAGCTTGTACACTCATAGTCTGATACCTCTGACCCTACTGTAGTTACTAATGAATGACTTAGGAAGGACAAAGGAGAAATGACTGTAAATTGGAAAATAGGTTGGGCAAACTGCTGGATTTTACAGTATTACTCTGAGATTTCCACTTTCACACCAGGCATCTAAACAGGACAACGCTCAAACTGGCTTTTAATTGCATAAGTACCTGCCCTCCTCTGTGCCAAAACCACACAAAATATGGAGCTCTGATCATTTTGATGAGCACTGTTATTGTGCTATTCCTGTATCATTCCTCTTGTATAGCTAGTACTTTATATGAAATGTTCCTCTAAAGCGTAATCAGATTTCCAGCAACCCTTCCGTTTATTATTTTGGTGAATAATTTAAATGGTGTCTCTTCTAAGTTGGCTGCAGTCAATCACTTTGGTTTCTGGACTACTCAAGAATCTGAATATTTTTTGCAGATTTCCTATCTAGTCTGATTTTCAATCTCAGCGCTAACGGTGCTTTCAGCAACTCTCCTTCCACTGCCTGGTTGCAATTGCTGTTGAGAAAATTTTTGTTCCTTCTGATCATTTGCCTAACCTGTACCTTTAACCGTTTAAAATCGTCATGGCCGCCCTCCCAGAAGCCAGCATGAAAGAAAGTGATGTATCGTTTCAGATTATTTAAATAAACTAACAAAGCTTTCCCTCAGCCCCTTCGGTTCTCATGCACAGTGACTTAGCCAGTGGCCCCCGATAAAATGTTTTATCTTTCAAATTCCCTACTGGACACAATACTGAACACCGCCTCCTCTGAGGGATTACTGATTCTGCAGGCAGGCGACACGGGTGGTCTTTTCTACCTTTAAAGTCACTGGCAGCAGCTTCTGTGATGCTCTTGTCTTGAATCGAATATCAGAGCGAAACAGATGCACGCGACATGGCCAAGCTTGAAACTGCTTTCATATATTCTGAAGTATCTGTCCTATTAGAAGGCTTAAAAGTCATTTATCCTAAGGCCCGTCTTTGGGGTAGGAAGTATGATAATGTGATGAATTTCAAATCAGGCCTCCCCAGGGCTCTATTTTCCAAACAGATTTTCATTTTAAGAAGGAGAGTGGGGGAAAAAACCATAAAGGTTATATAGAAAATTTGACAGCAAAAAGTACTCTAACTTCCAATGGTTAGTATCTGCAGAGCAGGCCCCAAGGGACAGTGTGGCTAAATATCCAGAGGAGACCGGTTGAGCTCACTTAGAATTGCAACTGTCCTGCAGTACCTAGGTGGTTTGATCCTTCAAGGTGTGTATTTAAGGATCAGTGGAATAACACATGGCCTAGTGAGTCCTCACAGCCTGATTTTATTTCTTTTCGTGCATGGTTAAAACAGAGCAGCCCATACATTTGTAACTAGTCATGGGAAACCCTGCAGAAGCATCCAAAGGTTCAAAATCATCCAAATCTCTTGGGTCTGGAAATCTCATGAGAACAAGCTCTCTTGAGATTTCCATCAATCGCTCACGAGATTTCAACGGGAACCAGCGGAAGAGTCTCTCTCTTGGTATTTCAGCATTTCCTCCAGGAAACACAAAGCTACACTGCGGGCATGGGCTTGGTGGGAGATAACCAGAAAAGAAAGAGTTAATGAAACGCTCTTGATCCTCAAGGAAAGTTTGGTTTGAGTCTGGGATGAAAGTTTGAGGGTTTCTCGTTTTATTTGTGCTGGTGCAGCCATCCCTTTTATTAACCATCTTCCCCCAAAATATGGACTAGACTTGAATGCTGGATACTGCTGGAGCTTTCTGACCCAGCCTGGCAAACTCACCACAGCCAGGGTTCTTGCACCTCCCCCCTCCCAAAATGTGGTTGTGAGTCACATGTAACGCCCCCATTGCTGTCACTCCGCTGCTGGTCAGACACCAGCACAATGCGCGTTGCAGAGGTTGCTCTCAGTGGGGTGGCGGGGGGAGGAGACGGTGCGCCAGGGACCATGTCTTCCCGCATGCACCTACTGCAGTGACAGAATTCTGCTGTTCTGAGCCGAGCCCCATCTTCCCACGCCTGACTGGAGCTTTGGGGATTCCCCTGTTATAAATGTGAAACAGCACCAGCCGCAGACACCTGCCCCATCCAGCCCTAGACCCTTTATTACTGGGTGTATTCAGTGCCCCATTGACCGAGGCTCTGCACAAACACAGAGTCAGAGAAAGCCTCTGCTGTGAAGCGCTTACAGGCCAGACAAAGGGCAGGAGGCGAAAGAAAGGCCCAGAGAGGGAAATGACTTGCCCAAGGTGACTCAACAGGCCAGTGGCGCAGCTGGGAATAGAACCCAGCTGTGTTGAGCCAATGCCCCAGCCAGTGGATTGTGCTCCTGGGAGAGGAATGTGGTAAAAGCCCTGGGTGGGCATGAGAGGGGCTGAGTGCAGAGCAGGAGCAGTGATAAATGCCTCACTCCCCCACTGTGTTCTCAGCTTATTAGCCAAGTCTGTACCACCCAGGTCTGTTCTTCTCATTTGGATTTATAAATTCTGCTTCCTAATAGCACAGAGATGCTCTCCAGGCAGAGCACTTCAAGGTGATTGCTTGGCACTCAGGCGGCTAGAATCACTTGGTGTTTGATCTCTCTTCTTACCTGAGGCATGCTATAATCTCCTGAATCGTGCCTGCTGCGTCTGATTGCTTCGGCACCTCAGATGTGACTGGACACTGAGCCCTCATCAAATTCTGCCGCTCCCTTCGGCTGCATTTTGCTCCTTGCTCCGTCTGCTGCCTTTGGCGATGCGTTCCCTAATTGCAGCCACCCTTTGTGCAAAGTACATGTGGCGAGAGGGCGACTTGCTCTGCACATTTCTTTTAAATCTCAGCCTTTCCTCTGCACAGGGTGAACTAAGGAAACCTTTGTGTGTGATGAGTAAGCCACTATGCTCTAGTGTGCATCCCAGTTAAACCACCTTCTCAGGCCGGCTCCTGGCAGCGCGTCAACCCTTGCCCTGCTTGATTAGGGCGAGACAGAGCCAGATAGCCCCGCACTGTTGGAGAAGTTCTAAACAGCCACTAGTTGAAGGAGCGGAAGCCAGCATTCTCACACATTAAATTACCAGTAAGAGTAAGCTTAACTGCACCGGACAGCTTATCGCTTTCCTACCTGGAGGCAGCCAAATCACTCTGGGCTGGGAGGATGGAGGGCAATGCAAATTCCACTCTGATTTGGGTGCCAGGGTTCAGAACGGCAGCCTTCTGTCATCCGAGGGACTTCCCCAGGCTGGCGTGCTCACTAAGCGTGTAGCTCTGGGTACGGACTATGGGGGTGCATGTTACTGCTGCCTCCGATCTGTCCATACACGGAAATGAGAACACGGGGAAGAGATGGAGCATAAGGCACCCCCTGGTGTGTGTTACCTGCATTGCAGATGGGCGGGAGAGAGGGGTGAGTGGAGCGTCGACCCCACCTCGCCCTGACACGTTGGCCAGTGCAGCTGAGCTAACCGTAATCTGCCACTGGTATAGACCAGAAGTAGATTACTGCTCCCCTGGAGTAAGTGAGCAGCCGAGAGGGAGCTGGGACTTGGAGGGTCTCAGCTCTGTCTATCTAAGATACTTCTATGGCCTCCATCACTGTAGTATTTGAGTGCCTCACAATCCTTAATGTATTTATCCTCACCCAGCCCTCTAAGGCAGGGCAGTGCTATTATTCCCTGTTTACAGATGGGGAACTGAGGCACAGAGAGAGTGAGTGACTTGCCCAAAGACACACAGGAGTGGCAGAGCAGGGAGTTGAACCCAGGCCTCCAGTTAGTCCCTTGACCACTTGACCATCCTTCCTTTCTGGCTCGCTCCTCAGGCAGCGCAGCTACGCTCTGTAAGTGGCCAAGCCAGCCATTAACAAGTAGAGATGGGGCAGTCCAGGAGCCTCCTCTCCAACAGCACCTGTCCCCTGGATTTTGTTAGATTGGATGAGACGGACTCCAGATCTAAAATGCCCTTGGTTTAGATTTTATAACCCCCAAATCCAATTGCCTGAGGTTTGGCAAGAGCCAGGGCCAGAGTCCTAGCTCAGGCTCCGATATCAAGCGGAATTAGTGGCAGAAAGTTGGAAGTTTAAAACAATGTTCCTCAAGTAAAGCTAACTATCAAAAAGTGTTCAGTTGTACTCTGATTATACACAGAGAGGTGTTCTATCTAAAACATCCCTTTGGACATCTTTCTGTCATCCCCAGAACAAAAGATTGGTTTATGTAACAGACTAGACATGAATGAAAAAAATATATGAACAGATTTTATTTCGGTAGCATGGCGACAGACCTGAGTCATTTCTTGATTGCCATGGGCTGTGATAGGCTGTCACTCCGAGGACACACAAGTAAACAGGGAACTTTTTCCATTAAGCAAACAAGGATAGTTTTCAGTCGATCTCTTAATGGAGCAATGTTATTTTGCTGTGTATACCTGGGCATCATTACGAATAGCAAGATTTACTAATGGCTGAAAGCCAGGAGGTTCATGGGCAATTTATTTCCATAGTGCTATTGCATATGTGTGTTCTTGGAAAATGAAAAACATTCAGGATGCTTTTTTTGCATTCTGGCCTGATACCATTATGTCTCTGTTGCTGCTCCTACTTCTACCACAGCACAGCATATCCTGCTGGTTAGCATCAAAGGAGATGGGAAGCATCATTAAAGTTGAATCCCAAGAAGTAATTAAGTATCCATAGTTGCACCACAAATTACGCCACAATTTATTTTTGGTACGTCTGATGTGCAATGGCATTCTCCTTTGAACTTCCATATGTTTTTGTTCTCGCCTTTTAGTAAATCAAGGCGAGTATGGACTAAGAGAAAAATTCTACTCTCAGGACTACACACTGGCTATTTCCAACACCAATATCTTCCTTTTCCAACAGAAGCAAGAGCTGCTTGACTTCAATGGGAGTTCTGAGTATGTAGGGAGAGCAGTTCACACCGTAAAAATCTGTGTGTCGATCTGAGAAAGGAATTTTGCTCTTCAACAATAGATTTCATAGTAAATACTTGCGTTATTAAACACCACTTTCTCTCACCACAGGTATCAAGTAGAAAGAATTGATCAAGTGGCTTGAACATACCTTGTTTTGTTAAAAATGTACAGAGAAGGATACAAAGAAGGAGACACTTCTAAATACAGGTTGCCTGTTTCTGACGCAGTGATGTTGCTTTTCTAGAGATAACTCTGGTTCTAATGTTAAAGGACTAAAAGGGGGAAACTGACAATCTCATCAAGCTGTCCTCACTTTGTGGTTTCACTGGAATGCTGCAAAGGATCAGGAGCGCCGCCAGCTTTTTTGCCGCCCTAGGTGGCGGAAGGTCCCGCCCCTGAAATGCCGCCCCCAACAGAGGCGGCGGAAGGTCCCGCCCCCAAAATACTGACGACGACCGGGGCGGCCCGCGCCCCCCAAATGTTTGTGCCCTAGGCGACCGCCTAGGTCGCCTAATGGGTTGCGCCAGCCCTGCAAAGGATAATGTTAGCATTAGTGCTAGTGCATTCTGAGAGAGAATGAAAAGAGAGATGGCCCTGAACCACAACACCGGATCCAATCTCCCCTTGCATCTTGTCGAGTTTCAGAACTGCTCCAAATTTACCAGCTGGCCTTTGGAACTGGACCAGGACAAAATCCTGGATACACGACTTTGGTAACATTCAGGGGCTGAACCCAAACATTGTGGCTCAAGCTTATCTTTCTTTATGTATTAATGAGAGAAGGAAATAAATGTTGTGGCCTTCAGATCTAGCACACTCCAGGGCTTCTCCAGTCAGATGGTGCATTGTACATGAGGGCTGAGAAGCTCCCAAATAGCACATGCAAATATCAGTAGTTCATGGGTGAGCAGACGTACTGCCACACCGGTTGGACCTCATGGGGATCTTGACAAATGAAGAGGTCTAGGTGGAGTGAAGAAGCAACAGGAGCATTGTCAGAGGCGGTCACAAAGGAGAAGACTGCCTGATGGAACTGGAAGGAGAGCCAGGAATGTCTGCTGTGGCCCAGGTCAGTGGTTGGGGGTTTGGGATGGGAAGGGAAGTGGCAGGACATGTTAAGCTCTAGAAAAAGGGGTGGTCTAGGAAAGAGGGTTGGGTGGCGTTGGGAGGAGAGAGGAAGAATGATCAAAGGCAAAAGATGGACAAACGTTTTTTATAAACTTCAGACAAGCTTTTCAGGGCTTAACCACACCGACGTGACACCCTGAGCCTTCTGAGATTCACCCATCACTAGCACCCTGACTGTTCCATTGAGACATGTAATATTATTGTGGCACTGTGTGTTACAGACTGTCAAGCCATGGCTTCTCATAGCACAGTGGATCTAAGATAGGCCGGGGATGGACTGTTCATTTATAATTTAGACAGTGAGTGACCTTTTCGCAAACCAGAAAGGGGAACGCTGTGGACAAGAAAGCAAAGGCTTGAAATCTGAAGAATCCTTCCACCGTACTTCTTCGAACTGAAGGATCACCCACTGGGCCCGCTCTCTGAATTGTGGTTGTGACTGCTGCAGTAGTGCATCAGGGTGAGGTCTCTTTGTTAGTCGTCCTTGATTAATGTGATGCCTTTCATCGTGATAAGTTTTACTGACCTCACAAAGTAGAATCCCAGAAGTGTTTGAGCCCTGTCTTTGGAGAACTTGCCAGTCAAGATGTCATATGTTGAAAGAAAGAACTGATACCTAATTTTTCTGGCAGACTGTGCTAAGATACCATCAGCAAATGGAACACACAAAGGATCATTACTACAAGTTAGAAATATTTGCCATGGGATAGGGAGCCTTTCACTTCGGAGTCATCAGTTTGAATCCAGACAAGTCCACAGGGAGTGAACGAAAGGCCCTCCTGTGTGGAACGTGGTGGAAGGTCTCAGTCCAGTTCCTACATCACTGGTGTCCTCACCACAGACACCACCTATTTCTATTTTTTTTAATGTCTTTTCTTTTTCCTTGACCCTGGTCATCAGTCTCTGCAGCAACCTAGGCTTGGCTGGGCAAGGGGAATGAATGGTCCTCTTACCCAATGGTGTTCCTCTAGGCCAGGGGTAGGCAACCTATGGCACGCGTGCCGATTTTCAGTGGCACTCACACTGCCCAGGTCGTGGTCACCAGTTCGGGGGGCTCTGCATTTTAATTTAATTTTAAGTGAAGCTTCTTAAACATTTTAAAAACCTTATTTACTTTACTTACAACAATAGTTTAGTTATATATTATAGACTTATAGAAAGAGACCTTCTAAAAACGTTAAAATGTATGACTGGCACGCGAAACCTTAAATTAGAGTGAATAAATGAAGACTTGGCACACTACTTCTGAAAGGTTGCCGACCCCTGCTCTAGGCCCTGGATGAAGCCTACAATGTCACTACTTGTTCTGTGAAGAAGACTTAAGTCTTCAAGGCTTTCAATCCAATATCTTTCACAAGCATTAAAATACATGTACTGTAGTATTACAATTTTCAGATATTACAGTAATGCCTAGAAGCTCAATTTAGATTGGGGTTCCATTGTGCCAGGAGATGGATATGTACTTAGTAAGAGACAGCCCCTGCCCCAAATTGCTCGCAGTATAAACAAACAAGGTTGAATCATTATTTCACAGATGGAGAAGTGAGGAACAGGAAAAATTAAGTGACTAGCCAAAGGTCACCCAGGACGTCTGTGGCAGAGCCAGCTGCTGAATCCAACTTTCCCATGTTTCAATTCAGTGCCTGGACCATAAGCGCCGCCTTCCTCTCAAAATGTGCCATGGAGCTGCTGAGATACTACAGTGATGGGGTGTGATGAAGTGGGAAGTTTCTGAATGTTGTGTATAAATACTGTGTGCGCGCCTCAGTTTCCTGTATGTGTTGCACAAGTATCTAGGTGGTGGGACAAGGGTGTCTGATCGTTGCAGAGACCCCTAGAGAGCAGGTGTGACTGCCGACTAGCTGCTGGGCCCAGACAATGGCCAGACACTCTGTAACCTGGAAACTGATAGCCAGGGCCCATCCTCTGCAAGAAGCCAGCCAGCTGCGATGCATTGGAGAACAAAGGGTGAGGTGGAGGCCAGGTGACCAGTTTGCCTGGGAGTGAGACAAAGGATGGAGGAGGGGCAATTGGAATGACTGAGGGTGGGCTGCTGGAAGTTGGTCAGTCTCCTGGTTTGGGAGTCCAGGGGCGAGCCCTGAGCTCTGGGTCTCCCCAAGATGGACTTTTCTATAACTTTCTACTTTCCGTGCTAACAAGAACTATTCTATGCTGTGTTCCAGACGATGCTGGCTGGGAGTCACTGCTGACTGAGGAAGTTGGGGGTGCATGACCCCTTGGGGGGGTGGCGCATAAGGCTTCCCTAGGTGTCCCATCCAGGTGGACTCACCGCGGGGAGCTCCCGGTGTGAACAGGGTTGCTGAATGCTCTGAGGTTAGACCCAGGAGGCGCTGAAGCCAAGGAGGGTGGGCCGAGTGAGACTATGCCCTAGGGCAGGGGTCTCAAACTCAAATGACCTCGAGGGCCACATGAGGACTAGTACATTGGGCCAAGGGCCGCATTTACTGACACCTCCCCCCCCCCCCCCCCCCCCCCCCCCCCCCCCCCCCCCCCCCCCCCCCCCCCCCCGNACATTAATCAGTTATTTAGTCATCAATAGCATTATGGCTTGTTAAAAACTACAGTAAGATTTCATGTTTTTTTCACTCAACATTCACTCTGATCACACGACAAAATCCCTTTATCAAATACCCTATGTTCATACCCTCAATATTAAATGAATTAATAAATGTTATTATTCAAGTTCTAACAACTTTATATCTATAATCCCTCCCAGAATAAAACATTAAACTTCAGAATCCTCCTAAATAAGGATTCTTTTAAAAAGACATTCTTAACTTGTCATTCTCCAGTTAAGAAGTTCCTTTCTTTTGTTTCTGCATTAAAATCCACTGATAACTGGAAATAATTCTTAGTTTTATCTAATCTACCTATTAATACAGGTGAGTAAACTATCTGTAACCATTTATTAGATGAAATTACCCATTTTTACTTATTAACAAATTGTTTATAAACAGTCCATAATCTTTATAAATTTGGTCATTATTTGAAATTAATCAGTGCATTATGTGAACATTAGAACTGCTCAGAAAATGGGTGGGTTTTTTTCCTGTGGAAAATTTCAGCAAAAATGATGTTTTCCCTTGAAAATTGAGACCTTTGAGACCATGGTGTTATGGCAGGGGTCTCAAACACGCGGCCCCCCCGCCCTGCCCCGCGTTTACCTGGCCGACCAGCACCGGGGGCAGGGCAGGCTCCCTGCTTGCTTGCCCTGCCCCGGCGTCGCACCAGGAAGCAGCTGGAACGTGGGGGAGGAGGGGCGCAGGGGTGTGTGTGTCTGTTGCTTCAGGCACCGCCCCCAGCAGCTCCCATTGGCCACAGTTCCCCATTCCCGGCCAATGGGAACTGCTGTGGGCGGTGCCAGAAGCAACAGCCACACACACCCCTGCGCCCCTCCTCCCCCAGGTTCCAGCTGCTTCCTGGTGCGACGCCGCGGCAAGGCAGGCAAGCAAGCAGGGAGCCTGCCCTGCCCCCGGTGCTGGTCGGCCAGGTAAACGCGGGGCAGGGCGGGGGGGCCGGGAGGAGCTCGCGGGCCGCATGCGATAGCCCTGCGGGCCGCATGCGATAGCCCTGCGGGCCGCATGCGATAGCCCTGCGGGCCGCATGCGATAGCCCTGCGGGCCGCGTGTTTGAGACCCCTGCCCTAGGGGGTGTCACGCTACCAGAGAGTCCTGTCTGAACTTTATTCAGAGCAGTTCCAGAGCCCCGAGTCTGTTCTGTGACATGGGGGACATTACATAGGTGATGTCATCGAACCATGCTCTTCAGTTCATTAGTGGGCTGTAGTCTGCCGATGGACACACATTACTAAAATGATTGTCAGCATCACAATGTGGCACAGCACAGTGCCGACAGTTACTTTGGCTGCTGTCTTTCTATGCATGGCACATCATAAGAACATAAGAAGAGCCATGCTGGGTCAGACCAAAGGTCCATCTAGCCCAGTATCCTGTCTTCTGACAGTGGCCAATGCCAGGTGCCCCAGAGGCCAATGCCAGGTGCCCACAGAACAAATAATCATCAAGTGATCCATCCCGTCGCCCATTCCCAGTTTCTGACAAACAGAGGCTAGGGACACCATCCCTGTCCATCCTGGCGAATAGCCATTGATGGATCTATCCTCCATGAACTTATCTAGTTGTTTTTTGAACCCTGTTATAGTCTTGGCCTTCACAACATCCTCTGGCAAGGAGTTCCACAGGTTGACTGTGCGTTGTGTGAAAAAATACTTCCTTTTGTTTCTTTTAAATCTGCTGCCTATTAATTTCATTTGGTGGCCCCTAGTTCTTGTGTTATGAGAAGGAGTAAATAACACTTATTTACTTTCTCCACACCAGTCATGATTTTATAAACCTCTATCATTCCCCCCTTAGTCGTCTCTTTTCCAAGCTGAGAAGTCCCAGTCTTATTAATCTCTCCTCATTTGTTGTCCTCTTGACTGATAGAAAAACAAACACTTATTAAAGTACTCTAATAGCAGGCGTAAGGTTTTGTGATATCCCCAAGCTAAGGAAGACCAAATTATACATAAATGGTGTTCAAATTAATTTCTTCCGCTCAGAAGAATCCACCAAATGTTAGGAGGTTATTTTTTCTTTAAGGTAAATGAGTATGTTCTACCTCTGGTTAATTAACCTCTGGGCTCCTTTTTGTTGCTTAAACAAGGTAGGCTTGCAGCTGGCACGTGAAGTGATGTTGATGCTGTATAAAGCAAAGGGATCAAGGAAGGAGGATCGTGATGGAGAAGAGATGATTGTGCTGTGGAAATATTTACTTTAATATGTCATTATGGTCAGTTCTTCTGCCCAGCTGCTGATTGTGAGATGTTGATTGAGGATATATGTGGTGTGCATGCAGCAGAGATAATCTTGGGGGAAAAAACACTTCTTCTCTTCTGCTTTTCTTTGCCATCCTTTATAACCTGAGCCCTGTTTTAGTAGCAGTGAGTGATGTAGCAGGCAGGCAGAGATCTTTATTGAGCGTGTGCAGAGGCCAGTGTTACATCCTGAAAGGGCTGGGTATATCTGGCAGCAGCCTTTCCCAGCCTGCACTCCTCGGCCCCCGGTGTCACCACAGACTAGACCACTTCTGGCACCCAAGCCTCTTTCTCCAACCCTGCCTCACCGCTAGCTAGTTGGTTTTATTTTACTTGCTCTGTTGTCTCCTTGTCTATTAGTTGGTGGGGGAGCTTTAAAGGGAGTAAGGGCAGGACACTGTGGTTCGCAACAAACTGCGCAGCTTTTAGTGATGCTCTTTACTAGTCACTCTACAGCAGGAAATTGGAATTGCAATTTGACTGGACTGTATAGCAAGATACGGTTTTGCTCTTTGTTCATCTCCTGTTAATTCAATGCAGTGGGGCTTTTTGAGCATCCTTGAAACTGAATGAAAAGACTGAGCCAATTCAGTATGTAAATTGCTGAAAGAATGCATTGGGCTGCCTTTTTATTCATTGATAGCACTATGCCTAAGACAAGCTATGGGAACTTCTCTCACTGCCAGCAAAGTTTTGATTTGCTTCTCCTTCCCAGACAGGTTCTAAACCTGGCATCATGTCACTGGTTCTGCATTATCACATGGCTGAGAAACATTTTCCTCAGTGGAAACGTGGACAGAGTTAAGATCACAGATAACTGATGCTCATCTTCCTAGCCGCACCAGAACTTACTTAAAAAGGCACCTGATCCATGCAGACAGCTGCCTGCCTCTCATCTTGGGTGCTTTGAATGCTGAATTGCTATTTCTTTAGTGCGAATAGTTCTAGCCACTCTGAAGGCCAAGGTTGATCAATCTTAAAAGGTCAAATGACGAAAGTGGAACACCACAAATTAGGTCATGAAGTTCTGTATCTGCCACTGAAGCACTTGACTTTGGCCACTCTTGGAGACAGGACACCAGATGGGACTGGACCATTGGTCTGTTCAGCATCACAATTTCTATGTTCCTGAGTGAGAATGTAGAAAATGAATATTTCTTGACCTGCCAGCATGCCAGAATCCTCAGGGATGTAACAAGGCAGAAGNCGGCCTGGCCCGCCAGGGTGCTTACCCTGGTGAGCCGCGTGCCAGAGGTTGCCGACCCCTGTTGTAGAGCATCTACTGGCAAGAAATACTCTATTTTTAAAGCAAAGAGTATTTTCCACATAGCAGAGTAATTAGGAAATTAAATTGTCTGAATGTTGTCGTACATGCTAAATATGCTGAATACACTGAGAGGAAAATCTGCATATGGCATATATAGTTGGAAGATAATTAGAACATTTAAAATTGATATTCAGAAACTTGAGTGCACAAAGATGCAAATATTTTAAGTATATGTTTTTTGAATTTGAATGCACATATAAAGAAAACAAATATGTTGCCAGTTTCCAACTACTTACAGTGCCAGCCAGTTCAGGCATGTGCTAACTTGTAAGTCAGTTTTACTAGTGCATGTTGCTTTGCATACAAGTTTTGTGCTAAATGAGATTCTATTGCACTGGCACCATAATGAAGAGCTATTTGCCGTACCTGTCATATCCACTATTTCATGCTTTCAGTTGATTGTGGTTATCTTTATTTTTTTGTTGTTCTGAAAAGCAAATGTTTCGGATAAATGTCTGAAAATGCTGTTTTAATTGAGCCATTCATTTGCAACAAATGAAGAATAAAGAATACATATTGCAAAATACACTTTAAAAGCTGACATCTGTCTCGCTGAATGGAATTGTATAAAAATGAAAAGGTATGAATGGCATGAAAATCGTTCCTAGCAGTGAGCTGCTCATATGAGCAGAATATGAAGCCTAGATATTTTGTTTACTGAAAAGTAAATGTAGGAAGAAAACCCACAATTTTGCTTGTTCTAACGGTGAACTTCGTTTTTCAACACTACTTTCTGCTCTTCTCTGAAAGTGACAGATCCATGCAATCTGCCTTGTCCTATTGTACATAGCTTCCAAACACCTCTGGAATTGAGCGAGACCTCCATAACTTATCACTATGTCTGTGGGGCTGCTCATGTGTTCAGCTGATTGAATCACCAATTTTTTAGTTTGGGGGCAATCCAAAAAATCTGTATTTTTCAAAGCTAAGCTGACTCTTTCCCCATTTTTTTCTCCCAAAACAAAAACCAAAAAAAAAAAATTAAAATCATTTTGGATCCAAAAACACCTGAAATTAAATGAAAAAAACAAACCAAAACAATTTTTCCACGGATTTCATTGTGGCGTGGGTTTTGATCCCAAATGATTGATTGGGTATTTATTTATTTATTGGTTTTAATTTTTCAGGTGTTTCCCCTTTAAAAAAAAACACAAATGAGACATCATTTTAAAACAAAAAGATTCCTTTCAAAATGGTTGAAATGCTCAGTTTTAACTTTTTTTGAGAGAAAAATCCATTTTTGGGGGGCTGAAAATTTGACCTGAATTTGCAAACAGTTTTCATGCCCCAAAAAATGCACTTGGGGGCAAATTTAGTATTTGCCATGAAAATTTTGTGCAGCTCTATGTATATGCTCAAAGTTAAGCATGTGCTTTGTAAGTGTTCGCAGAACTGGGGTTAGTCTCTCTTTGCTGATCAAAGACCATTGTACTCAGACTATGTCCAATATCACAGAAAAATGAACTGGT
Organism: Platysternon megacephalum; assembly: GCA_003942145.1. Lineage (NCBI taxonomy): Eukaryota > Metazoa > Chordata > Testudines > Platysternidae > Platysternon > Platysternon megacephalum. Next base: position 13,331,630 of record QXTE01000013.1, read on the forward strand.
TCAGAAAATCCCTCCAAGCTTTTTGTCCATGCTGGTATCAGTCTTTTGACTAATTTTGCATAAAAAATCTGCCACCCATTGGTAAATGTTCTCTCTTCTTTTCGCTAAATGTGTTGACAGCTTGGTTGGGATTTATTCTGAGCTGCTGAAGGGAGTGGACTATGTATCTACTTGTACAATGTAGCGAATTACTTAGATTGTAAATTCTTAATGTCCAGAGCCATCTTTGTGTTTTGTGTTTGTACAGCGCCTAGCGCAATGAGATCCTGGTCCAAGACTGGGGCTCCTACATGCTATCGCAAAGCAAATAATAAATTAATAATAATAATAAATAATTAATAATATCTGGGGTAATGGCGAAGTGGAACAATCATCCAAGAATGCAAAAGTCATAGGTTGGGATTTTCAGTGACGTTTGGCCACTTCACTCCCGTAGGAATTCCCAGGCAGAGGTCTTATGAGGATTGTGAATGGATTTGGCTTGGCTTCAACTCCCTTCGCAACAGAGCACACAGATCCTGATATAGGGCTTGATCCTGAACCAATGACATTAGGGGATTTCAGTGGCGCTGCACATGTGTTTAAAGTGCAGCATGTGTTTAAGTGCTTCACTGAATCAGGTCCTAGTTTCCAAACTCAACCCCCAGTCCTGGGGTTTGGCTTTGCTGGTGACTCAAAAATAGAGATGGTCAAAAGCGGGGTGAAAATTTTTGCAAAAAAAATTGTTCCCTTTTTTTTTCGTCTCTCCTCCCCCACAACAATCAAGATTTGAAATCGTTCAAGCAACTTCACTCAAAGCCAACCTCAGCCTGACCTTCTTCCCAAGCATGGTTATTCATAGGATTTCCCCCAGGACTTCAAATGTCCAAATTCTCTCTGCACCCACCTGCCAATTTGCCTCAGCTGTAATCACCCCCCAAAATAGATATACAATTTTAGCACCTGAAGCTAGAGTGCCGCAGCAGATGAATCCAATAGGATTCTTAGCGTCTGAATCCCTATGACAATGAGGTTTAAAGAGAAAAATAGTCTTTGAGACCTACAGTTTCGAGTGAGTAAGGTGCAGTGTGTAGATGCATAGCCCCCGGTGCAGGGCAGGGACCAGATTATGACTCTAAGGGAATGTCTGCTCTGGAGCTGGAAAGTAACATTTTCAGCTGTTAGACATACTCCTGCTAGCTCTGATCAACCAGCATGTGGCGCAAGTACGTCTCTCTTCTCGGGCTGGAATTTACACCTTCTTCTAGCTCTAGTATAGACCTATCCTTAAAACCAGTCTGGTTCCTGCTTCCCATTCTGTGCTGGCTTCGTCTGCCAAGGCTCCACCTACTGCCAACTCCTATCCCAGAGGGGGAGTAGAAGCCCAGTAGCAGCGGTTCCCTTCTCTGCAGACTCCAGTGCTGCAGGTTGTCTAGTGGGGAGGCATAAGGGATGTACGCCCCTGTACATGTGCAACCCACACACCTCCTTGGGTGTGGTGTTCTGGCCCAGCTAGTGGCACTGAGACCACTTAAAGAGAGAGAGTTAAATGAGTCTCCTCTACAGCCTTAGCTAAGAGCCCGTTGGCTTTTAGCTCATGCGGTAGAGGCTCATGGACTAAGCTCCCGAGGTCCCCAGTTCAATCCTGCCCGCCGATGACCGGGGTCTGTCAGCGTTACACATGCACCCGTTACAGAGCGTGAAGATGAGTTTGGAGAATCATTTGAAATCTGCAAGGTCATTTATTGGCCACCTTCTGCCTCCTATCCTGTTCATTAGCTATGCGTACCCAGAAAACACAGACTTGCAGGCTCTCAGATGTCAAGGGCACCCCGCCTCATGGCGTGTGGATGAGACCAAAATCTAAGGGACAGATTGGGAGACACTTGCTCACGGTGTTGAGCAAGCACTTGCCCAGCTGACTTCAGTGGGTCTACTCAGGTGAGTAACTCCCCATCTGAGAGAGTAAGGGCTTCACATTCTGGCCCTATTTAAACACTCATTTGAAATGAGTCTGTCTAGTCCAAGCTTCTTGTCCCCAGCTGTGGCCAATAACTGATGCTTCAGAAGAAAGTTTGAAAACCTTTGTAATCTGTCATTTTGGCAATGCTGCTCACAGGGGATTCCTCCAGGAAGGTAATCAGCTTGGGCCTGGAATCGTGAGGTCTGAGTCTGCTTATAACACTGCCTCAAAAATCATCCCTGGAGTAACTCTCTTGACTTCAGGGGTGTTATCACCAGAAAGAATCTTGGACCATCACAGCTTCCGCTGTTCCAGAGGGCCATCAAATGAGCCATTCTACAGGCCCAATGACTCTCCGGTGCAGCCTACTGCAGCCATGTTAAGCAGTGTAAAGAAAGAGGTGTTTGGAAGTCCCTGGCTTAGAATCCAGTTGCCAGCATTCACTTGAAAGGAGGCTGTCTGCTTTTACTGATATGCAGCTGTGATTCCATCTTCGCTGTATTGAAACGTTCCATATAAAGATGAAACAATGTGATTATAGTATTTGTATAACACAAGCTGTGGGGAGACTATTCTACTGCCATAGTCAAGTTTAATATATTTTAGATTTGTTACAAATTGGTACGTTACATATAACATCAGAAGGAAAAGCCTAAGGGAATTAGAATACATCTGAGGCAGGGACCCCGCCGCCAACCCATTTAAAGCACCACCAGCACTGACCGAAGCTGTAAAGGTTTAATCCCTGAGGGTGCTGCTAGGAGGGCTTGTGGAGGAGGACATGCTTGCAGTTAAAGCACAGAGCTAGGAGACGGGTGAAACCCTGGCCCCATTGAAGTCCATTGCAAAACTCCCATAGTCTTCAATGGAGCCACTATTTCCTTCCTTGGGAAAAGTAACGCATTCTGTGCTGTTGGACCCATCACTTCCCCTCTTTGTGCCTCAGTTTCCCCAGGGACAAAAGGAGGGAAACAACATCTATCCCATTAATGTTAATGAGCTCCTCACATGGGGGGAAAGCGTTGTACAAATGCAACCTATCTAGTTGCTCCCATTTCACAGAGGAAGTGCTTATGCTGCCCCCATCACCATAGGGATGTATTATTACCCCCAATTTACAGGGGAAACTGAGATAGAGACACCTCAGGTCTGTTTCTTCAGGGTGGGTGCTGAGCACCTGCAGTTCCCCTGAACTTCAGCTGGAGCTCTGGGTACTCAGCACCTCTGAAAATCAGGCCCCTTGGATATGTCCACACTGATAAAAGACCCGCAGTTGGCCCACATCCGTTCACTGGGGCTCGGGCTGCAGGGCTACAAAAATGCGGTGCAGAGCACAGGGTCAGGTTGGTGCCCGGGCTCTGAGACCCCCGCGAAGGGCCCAAATGTCTACACTTCAATTTTATAGCCTGGCAGCCTGAGCCGAGTCAGCTGACATGGGCCAGCCACAGGTATTTTATTGCAGTGCAGACATTCCCTGAGTGACTTCTCCAAGGTTACACTGGAAACCTGTGGCAGAGCTTGGAAATAACCCCAGCTCTCCTGAGTCCTAGGCCAGTGCCTTAGCCCCAGGACCATCCTTCTTCTACAGCATCCAAACGCTACAGGCCAGATTTTGCAAGCCTGATTTATGTTAGCGAGCACTTATGCTGCAAGTAGGCTTCCTGATGTCCTATGGGACCGCTCATATCCTCAAGGTAAGGGGGACAGAATCTGACAGTATATTAACATCACTGGAAGCGCTAGCGTTGTGCGTCATTACTGTACACTGCTCCAGTGTTGTCTTTTTATATTGACTTTGTGTCCCTTCAAAGGATTTGGATCTGCCCAGAGTCATGTCAACTGCCAAGTGAAGTGACTCCTAATAAGAAGAGATTCTGAAGCTACTTAGCAGGAAATTACTGTACATGAGGTTGCTAAGCAATGTCAGCGTGTCAGTGAACACCCAAGATAATGCTTCTGCAATTTGAAAACGGGAGGGGCTGGAAGGGGGTTGTTTTGTGGCTTTTTAATTTTGCATGGAGTTGTGACTTCTGGATCCAAGCAAACAATATGCTTTCTATAATCATGTCTAATGCAACAATTATTGGCTTTGAGAAACATCTATCCCCAGAGATCAGCAGAAAGGAAGAGCAGAGTCAGGAGAAGGGCAGCAGGAGGCAAGAAGGAAGGAAAGCAAATGGAGAAAAAGGAAGGAGGATGAGGAGATATTGATTCAAAGAGAATAACACGAAGAAGAGAGATAAAAATGAAAAGGCGCCGAAAGAGAGACAGTGGGGTAAAGAGAACCACAAAGTAGTAAAGAGGATTTAGGCAAGTTTCCAAATTTATAATTAGAGAAATGTGAAATGGAGACATTAGAATACAGAACAGGATAGACCTAATGCACCATAGATTTGTCTTTATTTAGAAATCTATTGAAGCTAATGGCATTTTTGCCATTAGCTTTGAGGACTGAGGGTTGGGACTTTGTTTTAGCAAGAAAAGCCCTTGAACCTCCTAGACTCCTGGCAACCATGGGTCTGAATCCCAACAGGGTCAACTGAGCCCTCCACCCTTCTGAGGTAGATATAGTGGGCTAGATCCTCAGCTGGTGTAAATCAGCATAGCTCCATTGACTTCACTGAGCAGGCCCAGTGAGTTCGGTGCAGTTCACTAGTGGGGAGGGATGCTAGCACTCCAGAGATTCAGAAAATTAATACTCCATGGCTTTTTTTTTTTTTACCCCCTTGATTCCCTCTCTCCATCTCCACAGCACTGCGCTGGTCCCGGCTGCTAGCTGCTGCCCTTCTCCCCCAGAAGTGGCTGCATTTCAGTGATCCCTCTATGCATNAGCCCCCCCCCCCATGTGTCCCGATATTTTATTCCCCTCATCTGGTCACCCTAATTGAAGGTATCATTCCATCCTGAACCGGCAGAATCTGGAGATCTCAGGGCGAACAGTGCCATCTATCCCTTTAAGAGTAAGGCAGGCTCACAGCTCCCAGGGAAAATGCATTGCAGAAGCTGTAAAATCCTGCCACTGTTTACTGGGACAATCCATTTGTCACAATGAAACCGAAGCCAATCTGAGATGGACTGCACGCACAGACTCTGCTACGCGCTGGGGGTGATGCAGAGTTTAGAGGCTGGACCGAGGTGCAGTGCATGTTGAAACAACAGCAAAGTGCAGCACTCCCGTTCAGACCTAGTAACTTGTAGACTCTCTGTGTCAGAAATTAAAAACTGACTTCATTGGTTTAGAGGCCTTGAAAGACTGGGAGCTTTGCTAGCATGATCCAGTCGGTGTATGTGATAAAGCATCTTTCATGGTATTTGATTATTATTATTGACATAGTCTAAATATTCCCATGGGAATCTGCTTTCTGCTAAGGTAGAGAGCTGGAGTCTGTGGGCCTGACGCTGAACCTATTAACGTCCATGGAAAAGCTTTCAGTGACTTCAAGGGGAAGAGGAGCAGACACTTTGTTGGCCTATTATTTAGTGCTCTTTCTTCATCATGTCAGGTGAAATTTCACCCCCTGTGCAGAGAGTCTGCCCAGCGCTTACACAGACTTTAAGTAGGAGAGCAGGGGTATCGCCCGTGGCAGGCCCTCGGCATGGGAATGAATTTCAACCCACAGTTGGCTTGAACAAACTGCAGCAGAGAGAACCAGACAGTCGGTGATGAGAGCCATGGAGCCAGTGGCCTAGGAGGTAGAGAAGATGGGGGCTGTGACACTCCCAATCTCATCCCCTAACCAAGAACTGAAATGGCGACAGTGTCCCCATCAGCCAGAAATGAGGCCTGCAGCCCTGTAGAAATGCTATTGACAGGGAGAGGAACCAAAGAGTAAGGAGATGTTACCTGCTTAAAAGTGCTTGGGCCCTGGCCCTGGCGGTGCCTCCCTGGCTCCACGGTCTACGTCCTTGGATGAGAAATGAAAATGGATGGAAAAGTACAGGGAGGCCGCTCCAGCAGGCAGGAAACTTTCCATTTACATCAGCGGGCTTTGGCTCGGGCTGTATATTTTGGGTGCCCGATGGTTTTGTAACTGTTCCTCTCGCTAAAGAAGGGCAGACCTGAACAGGGAGGGATGTGTGCAACCATTAGCAGCACTGCAGCCGTTCAGAGCACTGTCTGTGAGTTGTCAGTGCTCAGGGCCCTGATACTGAAGAGTGGAAAAGAAAGCAGATCCTAGGCCAAGAGTGATGCTGAAAAGAGCCTTTAAGAGTTTAGCCTGGAGCAAGTATCTCCTGCCCTGCAAGAATTTAAATTATTAAAATTAATTTGTACATGTGCATCAGAAACATGGATGGTTCGTTTTGTCTAGAGAGAGAAAACAGAAGCTGTTAAATCTAAGTGAGAGGCCACCCCATGTTCTGATTTAAGTTACTCTCCCTCTGAGAGAGTCAAATCCTGTTTCTTCTTTCCTCACCTCTGCACCCCACACAGGCATACCCTCTGTAAACAGCTGGCTTTGGAAATGAACCACTGGGATGTTTGAAAGGTACTGCACAGATCTTCCTTTTCTAGCAGGCTCTTTCTTTTGTATATTAATCTCTTCAGCTGTAGATCCCAAAGGAAAGTCAGCAACATTCTCCTCCTTTTTACAGATGGGAAACTAAGGCACAGAGCAGGGAAGTGACTTGCCCAAGGTCACCCACCAGGCCAGTAGCAGAGCCAGTAGGTGGCCAGTAGGGCTGGAATGCGGGTGGCCTGACTGCCAGCTCGGTACCCTCACCGCTGAACTATTCCACCTCCCAAGAAATTATATGATTGCTTTTATCTGATAGGTAACAAGGCAACTCATTATTTACTAATAAGCACAGACTCCATGATCAGTGCTGTAGGTGGCATAAAAATAAGACCTTGCATACCCAGCACTGAACATTTTGCTATCTTGGTGTCTCTCTGATCAGATACAGGGATAGATACCGGTTTTATATGGTGCTTCTCTAATCCACCCCCCTTCCTCCATGGAATCTTTGCTCTGCACAATATCCAGTGGGGCCAATGCCCCAAACAAACATTACTTTTCATTATTACTAGGACAGCACCTAGATGCACCAACCCAGATTGGGGCCCCGCTGCGCTAGGTGCTGCACAAACCCCCCAGGAAGACACGGCTCCTGCCCCAAAGATCTCTCAGTCTGCAGAGACAAGACAGACCAAGGAAGAAACAGGTGCATGGGGGTATGAAGAGCCTGGGCCCCAGTCCTCTGAGGCCAAGGGCAAGACAATTGCAGTGGGCCTTGGATCCTATGACTTGCCCAAGGTCACACAGGAAGCCTGTATGGGCACCAGGACCTGAACTCAGATCTCCTCAGCCCTTAACCCGCAGCCAAGTGCAGCCTGATTCCCCCACCCCAGCCCCCCGAAGTGCAGAGACGATGCAAGGGGGAGCCTGGGGGTGTTTCTCTTCGGACCGAGCCCTGACGCCGGCTAAAGGCCCTGCCGTGGGTGGGGGACGGACCCTCCCGGGGAGCTGCCCCGGGGCAGCGCCTGCTCAGAGCAGGGGGAGGCGGAGAAGCCGGCCCTGCTCCCGGGCTCGGGGACTCTCTATTGCCGCGGCTGGCGGTGCAGGGTCGCAAGAGCCCCGCCATCCCCCCCGGGCTGCGCGGCCGCAGCGCCCCCCGCCGGCAGCCCCCGCTCCCTCCCGCGCGGGGTCCCCCCTCCGCCGTGCTCCTGAGCCCCGCCCCTTCCCCGGGAGCCGCTCCGCCCCTCCTCCCTGCGAGGCGGCCGGGCTGGGGCTGCGGCCAGAGGCGGCCGGGCTGCTGGCGGGGGCGGCTGGCGTGTGGCCGCTGCGCTGCCCCGGGGAGGGAGGCGCGGAGCCGGCGTTGAGCCGCGGGGCCCGAAGCAACTTCCCACCTCCCCGGAGCCCGGCTGCTGTTGCGCGGGGGAAGCGCCCGGGCTGGAGAGCGGCGGGAGCCGGGAAAGTTGGAGCCCGGGGAGGAGGCGGCTGCGCGCTCGGATGCCGCCCGCCGCCTCTGTGCCCGCGCAGATCGCCGGAGCCCGGCGTTGGCTCCTGCCCTGGGAGCGGCAGCGGGACTAGGAGGGATGCTGCTGTGGACCGGGGCCGCCAGGCAGAGTGGGGTTTCCCGGGACATGTTTCTGACCATCGCCGTCTGGCTGGCTTGGCAGGAAACCTTCGCGGCGCCGACCCCTACGGCCGATGACCTGCGCCTGGGAGTTGTAAGTTGCAGCCACACGGGGCCCCCGTCGTTTCAGGGTGCAGCAGGGGCGTCCATCCCTCCATCCTCCCGCAAAGCCCGGCGCGGTCTCCAATGCTCGAAGGGGAAAGAGGAGGGATTGTCTCGCCTTGGGGCTGGGGTGGGCCAGTGAGGGTTAAAACGCCTCTTGGGGAACAGGCTGCTTATTCTCTGGAGCAACCATTGTACCATGGAGCTTAGACTCGCTTCTGTTTCCCGGGAGGATGGAGGCTGGTGCTGGGGAGGGACAGTGCTTAGCTTGGGGCTGGAGGAGCAGCGTTGCTTTTCCCCCATGGAAGGGCTCACCATGGCTGTTGGAGGTTGGGGATCACGCTGCAGCTTGCCAAACAAGCTCCTTTGCTGCCTCTCTCCTCAGAAGCTGCAAAGGAAGCTGGATTTCCCCAACAAGCCTTAAATCTGGAAGCGGAAATCAATCATCTGTTTCCAGTTTCTGCGCCCCGCAGATTTATTAGTCCTATAATATTAGTAGCCTGCGCGGAATTTTGCAAGCAACCTATTACTAAGATTGACATTGGACTCTCCGGTTCTTTAAGGAGAGGCTGTTCTGGCTTGGCATTAAAATATGTAAATAAACTCCAACCACCAAATAATAATCCTGAAAATATGTATTCGGAGTAGGAAACCCCCGCAGTAGGCTGAATCTCTGTGGAGACCGCTTATGCTTCTCAATGGGTCCTACTACAAATCAGATCCAAACAGAGGATTTGCTTGAAATGAGCTATCAAAATACATGCTGGTTTTTGCAGCCGCGCTTCCTGTGCTATGATCTGTCCCAGGGACCTGCTCTTTCGGCGGTACAGCTAGGAACCCAAAGCTCTTTAGTGGCAGGCTGGGAACAGCCCCTGCTTGACCACTGTGCTGGCACTTCCATGGCAACTTAACATTACACCCTCTAAAGAGAGAGCCAGACTTTTCTCTTGAAGAAAGAAAAGTTTATTGTGCAAGATGCTAGCCTGGGCTCTGTAAAAGAAGGCACATCTCAAAGAACGAAAGAAGCCACGCGGCTGGATTCGTTCCAGGTTGGTGTTAGCAAAGTTAGGACGTAGGTCAGGATTCAGTGATAGATCCTGGAATTGGATCGTACCCTCCGGCTTTCGGAAATTCAGTGACTCTCCTGTCGAGATGCTACCTCACTCCTGGGCACTGCTGCCAGGAGGGGGCGAGGGGAAGCTTTCAGCATAGCAGTTCTTTCACAAGGATGGTTTGAACAAAACCGTATACCAGGAACTTCATGATCATTGTTATTTGCTGTAAAGCCAGGTGTTATGATGGAATCACAGTCCAGGCATTACTGGTGGCTACTTCTGAGCACCTGTTTTATGCTCCAGAAGGGATTTGTCCACATCGGTTCCTCGGACAAGAGCCACCCAGAAAGCATGTGTGAAAGCAAAGTGCTGCTGCACAATCATTGTGCATTAACGGTCACCTCTACCCAAGTGTTAAAGCTGAACTGAATATTTAATGTAAGTGGCAGATGGGTGGGTACACTGCATCCCAAGAGAGCTGAATCAAACATGTTCTGTAAACTAGTCAACCTGATTTTTCCCTCTGCTACCGTATGTGTCACATGGAGCTCTTACGAGTTAAACATTGTGAGAGAGAGCTGCTACACTTAACATGGCTTAATACTTATTGTGGCTGCATTTAAACCTCTGAGGTTTACTTGTTTGGAGCTGATCTTGGATTGAAAACCAGCTACAAAGTGCATTAAAGAACTCAGATGCCTTGTGTGTAAATAGAAATTCACTCTCCTTGAATCAGTGTCTCTGACCCATTAGAATTCATTTGGTGAGGCTGCAATCCAGTGCCTGTGACATTCAGACTGCTTCGTGGCAGTGAATTGTGGGATCCCCGCAGACACAGGGTGTGCATAGAAGTGATGTGATGACAGCCCCCTCAGATGGGACGAATTATTGGGTACTACGCTTTTTAAAAACAATCCTCAGTTAAGCAGGGGAACATCCAGTAGATGATCTAAAATGGGTCTCTTTCTGACTTCTCCCCTCCAATGTGTGTGCAGCTCCCATGGCCAGTTGTGCATGTGCGGCGGATCAATCTCCTTGGTTTTGCATCACTGATGGAATTAAGCAGAAGTCTGAGTATAAAGACGGCTTTTGTTTATTCCCAGTAATCAGCAGCAAGGAGAAGACAGTTCTTCAGGGGGTTGTCAGGAAAATCCCCCTGTTTGAAGTGGACACTTTAGGAAGATTTATTTGATATCCACTCTATGCAGCAAATAAGAAATTAAGGGTCTATGAGGCATTTCGACCAAATATTTGAAAACGAGGAAACATGAAACCATGGCAATAGAAAGCATCACTAACCTTTGACAAATCCCCCCCCCCCCCTCGCCTCCCCAGCAACGCTCTGCAGTAAATACAGCACCGTGTCAACAGAGGTGTTCCGTTTGAATTGATTTTTCCCTCCTCTGCAAATTGTAGCTAAAAAGGCTTTTCCAGGCAGACAAAAGCACAGAACCAAATCCTGAAGCTGAGTGGGATGTTCCAATCTAGTGCTGCTATACAAAACAGGGGCCAGATTAAACTTCGGCAAAACCAAAGAGGGCTATAATTCAAAGGCAGAGCTTGCTAGAGTACTGTCCACAGCAGTCTGATATTGAATGATGTTTACCACTGGAATATCCTGCCCTATGCATGAATCTAGCTTGGTTGCTACGTATTTTTATTATTATTATTCTCTGTTAGCTAACCTCACAAAGAGAGGGAGGAATGAATGAGGAATTGAAATTGTCCTTCAATATGAAGAGATTGTTTCTGAAGTTTGACACTGATCATTTTGACCTGCCCCACCTTTTTAAATATAAAAAAAAGACGACCGTATCTGATGCAGTGTCTAAAGCATAGTTATATATATAACTCGTGGCTCTGTGGCCATTTGACTTGAGATCCTCTGGCATCACACATGCAAAAACGTTACGTATGTCAGAAGTAAAGTGGGTACCAAGATTTTCTTTTACTTCAGGGGGCTTTGAATCAGGCACTAAGAGAGAGATGTCTGCAGACCTTGATTCCCATGAAGGCCAGCTTGGTAAACCTGTATGCTAAGGGGGTTGACCTGGAGACATATTGGAGATCCTGCTGTTTTAACAATTCGGCGCTTGCTGTTAAAAGCCAGCTCCTGGCAGCTGGGCCGTGTTATCATGTGCTGTGGATGCTGGAAAGTCGTCACAGAAGCTGTCTGCTGGGACAATCTGTGTATCAAGTTAGGGCAAAACATGAGTGCCTTTGAACTGGGTTGATGTCCAAACAGAGCACGGTTTGCAATATCCAAACTGGCAGTGGGGGCTGCTGCAGCGACCGTGATGTCCCTAGGGTGTGTATCAGGGACCTGCTACAGGGCGACACATTAAACGGGAGTTCCAGCAACGCTGTTAGGTTTGCAGATGCTCCCTTCTCCCAAAATCTACAGTCGTGTCCCAAGAGGGCCATCTGTTATGTCGGATGCTCCGCTTTGCAGCTGGCTCATGTGCTGGCTGCTCAACCTTGTCTATGGAAAGAGTTTTCTCTCTTTGCTGTACATTCAATGTCATCCTGTGTTGTTTCCAGGGGAAATGTAGACATTTGCATTCATTAACTGAGGCCATGGACTAACTGTCCTCCTCCTCCTCCTCTCCTCCTCCCATCCCCACCAAGTGTTCCTTTGTTCCCATGGCAGGCAGGACTCCTGTTGCCTTTGTTCCTGCTTTCCTGCTGAATGACCCTTATGGGCATAGAGCTCTTTCAGCCAGCAGGGCTCTAATGGACACACAGGTTTCTCTGTGGATGAGCTGAAGAATGGGTAGGGGGAAGGAGAGGGAGTTCCGACGGGGACGGAGTGAACTAGCATTCTGTGCAGTGCATTCCTCCGGCACTGTTTTCAAAGCAAAATCTGCATCAGAGTGCATGGGAAGAAAGGGGCTGGCTCTTTGTCTCTGAAAGGACCCGTCTGACTTCAGAGCTGCTCAGGCAGATCGCACAGCAGCAGCAATTCTGTGGCTGTCACCGTCAGACATCATCCTTCCCTTCTTTTGCCAAGCATCTCTCTCCCCGCTGCCTCTCACGGCAGATACAGGCTTTGCCATGCTGCTGCATTTAAATGCAGGTTAAAGGCGGCAGTGTCACCACGGCACATTCATTTTACGGCCCAAAGCTCGAGATGGTTAGTCATTAACCAAAAAATAAAACCCACCCCCTAGTACCAAAATAGGCTATGCTATCGTTCATGTTAGAAGAAATCAACATCCTCCTGATCTGCTGTTGCTGCTAATGGGAAAGTACGTGCAAGTTAGGGCTCCATCCTGAACTGGCAAATCTTCCAGGACAAAACCTCTGGGAGAGCCAAAACAATAATGCGATCAGTCTAACAGCATATTGGGAAAGAGCTTTGCTTGGCCTCCCCTACCATTGTAATTCCTGTTTCTCTTTGACCAGTCTTCAGGTGAGACTCTGACAGTTTGACTAGCTGTGATGATTTAGTATAATAGAAGAGGAATTTCTGAGATCAGGATAAACCCTGTATGCAGAGAATCATTCTTTTGGGAAAACTGGAGACAATCTACTGATCAGGGCAAGACCTGTCCAAATAACATGACTGAGGGGGTGGCAGTATATTTATTTATTTTATATTATTATTATTTTGAGAGAGTGTGTTCCTGGTTGTTGACTGACAGTGACAGGGTTGAGTTCTTCATATCAGCTGACATATTATTTCATTCCAGGTTCCAAGTATTTCTTCGAAGAATGTTAGGTTTCTATGTAAGAATATAGACACTGGCTACATTTTAAGGTACCTCTTGAAGCCAAGGTACAATGCAGACTACATTAGCTTGACAAAGGGTCGTCTGGGAGCTTTCCAGCAGGCCGGCTCCTGTGAAAGCATTTAATCTGGTATTAACACTCTGGCTGGTTAGAACTGCTACTTCCTTTTTAAATTTGAGACCATCCGCCCTCAGATTCTGTAATGCAATTTAGTCCTGTGCTCAGTCGCTATTGTGGGCCCGGCAGTTTGAATTACTGGTGCTAGTTAAGCTAAATTACTCAATATAATGAGACTCTGCTTTTAGTGATGGTTCCAAGCCAGTGCGTGGAGCCGTGGTGTTGGCAGCTTTCCAGCAGTTCTGGTGAAGGGATCTTGATGGGTATTCATTAGACTCACCCCCTCCCCCGGCTGTCTCTCTCTCTCCTTTATTTTTGGTCTCGAGCATTGAATGTGAACCACCGAGGGCCAAATCTGGAGGCCGTGTGTGAAGTGGTATAAGTGCTGCCTTGGCCAGCCGCACCTAAGGGAGTCTGGGTAGTGTAACTGAGACACGGAAGGGCTGGAGGAGACAGGCACAGTAGGAAAATCAGCCAACAGGAGGTGTAAGTTAAAATAGACCCCACCTGATTCTTCCCAGCACACAGTGCTATTAACTTATGCTTTGCTCCGCCCCTTTGGATTGTAAATTCTACCACCGTAGGTCCATTTCTGCATGTGTAACTGACACCACCTTACACGTCGCCTCTGAATCTGTCCCCGGGCTCCTTGGAGTCACAGGGTTAAAATCCCGTCAGAGTCCAGGCAGTTTTTCCCCAGTGGAGATAAATGGAATTCCATTCCCATGTGTGTGTGCAGAGGAGACTTTTGGATAAGCCCTCACCAGCCAATGTTCGGCTTGCGTGGTATGGTGTGGATAATCCCCTGTCCCTTTTAATAAGAGGTGGGCTTTGCACTGACTTCCCTGTCTAACATTTCCTTTTCTTTCTCTGCCCTGCATTACGTGTGGCTGCATGTCTGCGGGCTTGTCCATACAGGTGTGTTCACTTTTCCTAACGTGCTTTGGGAAAATGCTGTATCCATGTCAGTTGTTATTTTAATTAGCAAGCTATCTGGCTCCTTTGTCATTCTCCCTCATTAAATTGTAATTTAATGTGGAAAGAGACTGTGTAAAATACAGCACCTTCTGACTCAGCAGATCTCCATCCCCTGTCATCAGAGGCAGATCTTTCAGAGCCAGCGCAGCTCAGAGAGAATCCTATAACACCTTGCACATCATCTACAGTACTGATAACTCCGCTCCAGTTAATTACACCTCTGCCAACTCATTAAAGGGCATTAATTTGGCACAGGTATGACTGAGGGTGAAAATGGGATTGCATGGCTGTAACTGAAGTCCTGGTTTGGCCTGCAGGTGCGTTATTACTGGTGAGGCTACATGAGAGATTGTGTGTCATCAAAAAGATGCCTTCTTTATTTCCAGTCTCTTACACATTTACAGCAGGGACTGGGGTTGTACAGCTTTCGAGGAGGGCGTAATTTGGCCTGCAAAGCCTTTATTTCTGGTGATGCTGCAGGAAATGAAAAGGCCCCAGATTGACTCTCAGATTCCTGATTGACTTCACAGGGCTGGCATTAGCAAAAAAAAACCTTACTTGTAAAGTAAGCACATCTGGTGCTCGAGTCACAGAGAGATGGGAAACGTGGGGCACCACGCTGCCATCTGGGTTTAAAAAGTCACTTTTTAGAGTAGAGCTGCACTTAAAAGTGAAAGATTTGGAAGATCAGAAAACAATCCAAGGTCTGTCAGTAACCGTTTTCCTGCAAATGCTTTCTTTAATCAAAATCACTTTAAATGGGTAGATTTGGGAGTTTCAGAAGCTCTTCCTGTGCATCTGTCTGTGTTCTTTGTCCCAGTTTTTTATGAGGATTGTCTCTGATTTCTGGGTCAGAGAATTAAGAGATTTGATGTTTATATATATATATAAAGAAAAACACACAAAGTTAACCCCAGTGAGAAACAAATGGTTTAGCACAGAAGTGTTGGGGTCAGGAGACGAAACCACTGAAGTCAAGCAGGATTGGAGAGTTTTAAATGAATGTAGTGTGAAATTGTATTTGATGACATTTCTGTTCAGGGAAGAGACCTGGGATGGAAAACAAGAAGTAAATACTGAAGTTCACCAAGGAACGCAGTCTTCGGGTGAGACTCTGACAATTTGACTAGCTGTGATGATTTAGTATAATAGAAGAGGAATTTCTGAGATCAGGTTAAACCCTGTATGCAGGGAATCATTCTTTTGAGAAATCTGGAGATGATCTACTGATCAGGACAAGACCTGTCCAAATAACATGATTGAGGGGGTAGCAGTATATTTATGTATTTTATATTATATTATTTTATTTTATTTTGAGAGAGAGTGTTCCTGCTTGTTGACTGCCAGTGGCAGGGTTGAGTTCTTCATATCAGCTGACATATTATTTCATCCTGACAATATTGATCTTTTGGGTACATGAAAGCAATCTTGTCAATGTCATGAGCCTTTGCTCGAAGGTGATGGACACGTCTGAGTTGTATTAGCTTGTCATGTAACGAGCCCAGAATGACATCTCCTTTCTGTGTAACTCACAGCCATTGAAGAACATCTGACAACCCAGGCTTTCCATGACGCTGCATGTTCAATTTATTCTGCGCTTAGGCGTGTTTTACAAGACCACCTACAGCTGGGACCTAAACAGACCGGTTGCCACAGGAGATGAATTGCTAGTTTGATTAAATGTGGCTGGCTGGCGCTAGCAGATTTCCCCACATGAGGCAATTCTGCAGCTTCTGTTGACGAAGCAAAGGGACATCTGCAGGGGCTTGGGCTTTATAGTCAGCAAACGCCACTTGGTATCAAAGGTCGCTGGTGCATAGGGCCTGGTGCAGATCATTCTAACTTCTCTAACATGAAAGCATCACAGGCCATTTGGTGCAGGAAAGGATTCGGCCTGCTTGCGTGGGGTTTAAACACCCTTTCTTGGTCTTTATTGTAAAACAGAAAGGTAAGTGGACAGAATGTCCAGCTTCTTCAAGACCCAAATACCAAGGGCTTCCCAAAGTGCAATGCAAAGACAGGAGGCCTGGCTAGCTTCAGCTGAAGTCATGAGAAAGCACTTGCAACTCCACCTGGAGTTTGGGGAGCTGTAGGTTCTTGGCCCCTCTCAGGATTTTCCCTCTGGTGTGTTGGAGGGAGGATTTAATTTCCCTACAGCTGCCAGAGACAGCCCTGCCTGCAGATCAGACCAGACAACTGTGGCTTGCTCTCTAGACAGAGGAAGAGGGGTACCCCCCTTGTGTGGCCAGTCACTTTCAGGGGTCTGAATATCCTGCCACTGGGGGATTAATTGTTTCTTACAGGGGATACTTCACCCCGAAGCCCCAGAGATGGCAAGTTGCCGGCAGATCAGAAATGAAGTTCAGAGGCTACTGCCACCTCTGGTTTGCTTAATGCACTACATTTTCCGGAGATTCCCAGTGCAGATCTGAGATAACCCTTGGCCAAGTGAACTCACTACCTGCAATGCACTAGGCTGGGGTCTGAATGGGGTAAAGGAAGGGTGGAATAAGATGGGGAGAGGAGAGACGCATGCACATCTCTTTTAAAGGAAGGTGCTGGGCACATTGGTCTGAAAAGTTATGCTCCTTAATAGGCAGCTCCATCTCGCTCCAAAATACAGGCACTGTAATGAATCAGACTCTCAAGCTTTCATTGTATAACTGCCAGTGGCTCCCTCTTAAACGTCTCATTCTCAGTCAGCTGCAGGGATTCAAGTGAGATGTAAAACGGAGGGGCTAACTACATACATTCAGGAGTTCAGTCCCTGCCATGGCAGCTGTTTAACAGCGCCCATCGGGACCACGCAACCGTTTAGGACAAGACGGACAGCACGGCTACCTCGAACTGGAGGCAGAATGGAATTTCCCAAACTGTCGTTTAGCCAGGACACTGACGCTAATATTTCCACTCATGCATTAAAGTGACACGATTGTTGGAGAGTATCGTGGCAGGTACACCTCTACCCCGATATAACGCTGTCCTCGGGAGCCAAAAAATCTTACCGCGTTATAGGTGAAACCGCGTTATATCGAACTGGCTTTGATCCACCGCAGTGCGCAGCCCCACCCCCCCGGAGCACTGCTTTACCGCGTTATATCCGAATTGGTGTTCTATCGGGTCGCGTTGTATCGGGGTAGAGGTGTACTCCATTTCTGAATGCGTATGGTTACTAAAGTGCTTTGGGATCTCTCAGGGTGAAAGTTGCTATAGAAGTGTATGTTCTGTTCAGTATTATGATGACTAGAGATGGATCCCAATCAAGCCCCCAAACCCAAATACCTTTGAAACATGAGGGCTTGGGGATGGGATTTGGAGTCTAACTTCCTGGCTTGGTCCCTTCTCTTGACTATTACTGAACATGAGTAAAACAAACTGTGTCCCTGCCTGTGTAATACAATCAGACGAGCCCCCTTCCCACCAAATCTTCTGTGGGGACCAAATCAACTCCTCTTGTTGAACACTTTCCAGAGCTCCCAGCAGCTGAATACATTCTGCTCTTTAGCCCATGAGTGGCTCGGAACTGGCCGTTGTTCTGGGAGAACTCCAATTATTCCTGAAGATAACTGCGATATGCTCTCCAAAAGTTATGCATTTTGCTGGGACAGGGAATGGCTAACTCCGGCTGTAGAGCACTAGAATTGTTACCACATTGTTTTATTTGCTTTTGCGGGGGTGGGGGGAGTGGGGAGTGGCGGGATTTTAGTTTCCCTTCAGCACGTTTGGTTACAGAATGACAGTGGGTGAGGCAACTCGAGAAGCGTGTTTGCTTCTTTGATAGTCTCTGCATTAAATTGGCTTTTATTTTTTGTTTGTTTGTTCTGTTTTGCTGCTGATTTGTATATTCCCCACACCAGACAGTCTGTACCCTTCATGTACTTCCACCCTTCATGTCACTGATGCACTTTTTTGTTCAAAAGCCAAACAAAGTAAATTGGGTTTGCAAAAGGGAAATCCCTGATAGAGACGTCTGCGAGTCGACAACATGTTTTGTGTAAAAACACAGCTAGAGAGGCTGGTGGGGTTTGTATTTTAGACAGCGTTTTATTAACGCTGTGGCAATTTACACTTCAGACTTCCCCCAGGAGATTTCTGAGATAGACAACAGCCTGGTATTGCCATAATCAGCAATGAAATGCAAACCATCCTACTTCTTCCCCTTGCTTGGATACATGTCACACTTCAACCGAAGAATGATTAATGTGGCTGGTAATTACTCTATTTAGGCATTTCTGGTACGCTCATCACTATAGTATCAAGGTTCAATCAGTGTCCCGCATAGTCTGGATAATTTGAAAAGGGGGGAAAGTGCTCTGCCAGTTGAGAGTTCCACACAACACCCAAGAGGGACGGGCTCTTGGATTAAAGGCCTCCAAATACAGAAGTCTAAAGCGTCACCTCTCTCCGAATGTGAAATCCTGAGTGCCACGCATGCTGCTTCAGAGAATGAGAAGAGTCATTGACCTGACAAACTGCTCTTCTCATTCTACATGTAATCCAAGTTTCCAGTATCTAGCTGCGTCTTCCAGCAAGCACTTAACCTCAGAGGGCCCCTCCCGATGAAAGCATCTGGTTTAGAGGACGGTTCAATCCATCGCTAGACAAGTAGGCAGATTTATACATCTTCTGCAAACCCCAGAACAACTGGCCGGTCCCAGTAGCCTATGCACCAATCACTCACATCCCTGGAGCTAGAAAGCTTTCAAGGTGTATCATCTCCCTAACCCCAGTGAGAGATCACGACAGTTTATTGTGTATATGAGGATTTAAACGATCAATGGATTGCATCTAGACAAAGTGAAACCCAAATGAGAGGCGGTTACTGTACATTCACTTTGCAGGATTATATATCTTGGCTATTTAGACCTTCTTTTCTTTCCCTCCTAAAGTCACAGGAGTGTCTAGGTCTGTCTATGAGATAACAATCGTCTGTTTTGTTGTTGTTTGTTGTGTTTTCACGGTTATTATAGGAGTAATAAAAATTACTCTAAACTAGCAAACTTCAGTCTTTTTTCTCAAGTTCATGTCTCTTAAAGCATCCAGGTCTGACTTTCAGAAGTATTAAGCACCTTCAGCTAAATCGTCAGTCAATGGCAACGGCAGGTGCTCTGCACCTCTGGAAGTCAGCCTGTCCTACCTTGAACCGTGTTAAGAAAAGTAGTTTTGGGGAGCTGCTGCCAAGTTTCTGTTTAGGGCTGATTTCTAAGCACCTGAGAATAGGCATGTGCAATAGAAACAGTGACCTCACTGCAGGATCTGTGGCATGAGTTAACCTGCTGTTGTGAAGAAGGATCTTAGGCAAGTGTTACATGTGGCAGGAGGAAAACGAGCAGGAAGAGAGTCAGTTCAAGCTGAGCAGCCCCGGGTCCCTTTCTCTAAAGCAGGCTGGAGAAACCAATATGACACACAAGGGAAACTGACTAAACACGTGACTAGCACTGAATCCCTCTTCACAGCGATGTGGCAGAACAGGGTGTGTGACTCCTAGTCCTTTGGATTGTTCCTGTAGGAGGGCCTGGAATCATGGAAACGGAGGGCTGGAAGGTGACCTCTAGTGCAGCCCCCTGTGCTGTGGCAGGACGAAGAAAACTTAGGCCCTCTCTGACAGGTGTCTGTCCAACCTGTTCTTAGAAACCTCCAGTGATGGGGATTCCACAGCCTCCCTTGGAAGCTTGCTGCAGTGCTTAACTACTTTTACAGTTAGAAAGTTTCTCCTAATATTCAACCTAAATCTCGCTTCATGCCGATTAAGCCCATTACTTCTTGTCCTACCTTCAGTGGACATGGAGAACAATTGATCATCGTCCTCTTTATATCAGCCCTTAGCATATTTGAAGACTTATCAGGTTCCCTCTCCCCAAGTTGTCTCTTCTCAAGACTAAACATGCCCACAGGACAAGTTTTCTAAACCTTTTATTTTTGTTGCTCCCTTCTGGACTCACTCCAGTTTGTCCACATCTTTCCTAAAGTGTGGTGCCCAGAGCTGGACACAGCACTCCAGCTGAGGCCTCACCTGTGCTGAATAAAGCAGGACAATTACCTCCCATATCTTACATCCAACACTCCTGTTAATACAACCCAGAGTGATATTAGCCTTTTTTCGCAACTGCATCACATTGTTGACTGAGGTTCAATTTGTGATCCACCATAACCTGCAGATCCTTTTCATCAGTACCACCACCTCACCAGTTAGTCCCCATTTTGTGGCTGTGCATTTGATTGTTCCTAAGAGAAGCACTTTGAACGTACCTTTATTACTGTATCTTTTTGTGTGCATGTGCGTGTGATTTGGATAACTCTTCCCTTTTGGTTGCCATACATCCAAGCTGGAGTGCTATGACCCCTGATGCAACGGAGCTGGGCTTCCTGGCACACCGGTGATATGGGCTCCCTGCCCCCAAACCCTTGTGCAGTAGGGGCAGAGATGTGGTGGGAGGGGAATAGTCTCACAGTAAGTTTACAGACATGTTTGTTTAACCTTGTGGTAAAGTGATGTCCTTATTGGAGCACCGTTGTGGGAACCTGTGTGCTGATGTCTGGTTTGCATTAAGTATAGAGCAAGATTAAACCAGCTGCATTTACCTTTTGCACACGTACAGATCAGTGGATTAAACACACACAAGTCTTGTGTAAATCTGTGCCAACCACTGCCGTCCACATGCTGTGTAAACACCATCTATTATGCTGAGCCATCTCTTTTAGGCTGCACTCCTCCTATTATTTGTGGATGTTATCTGATCGGGCCCATAGCTCTTCCCAGTTTAAATGTCTCCATGAGTCAATGTTACGTTAGACCTCTCTCTCTCTCTGCTCGCTCAGTGACTGAGGATGCAGTAAATAAACAAAGGTTGCAGGACCACTTGACTTCCACAGCTCCGTCTGTCTGCCTCCTCGTAACTCTGCCAGGGGGCACAGGGGTTCTCCCTGGGGCCATCAATCCCCATGTCTGCAGATAAGCGGCTCCCTCTGCCTCTCTTTACCCTGCACTGATGCTTTCAGATGACAGCATCAAGAACCTGAACAAGTTTTTCCTTCGTAGCTTGACCATATGCCGGAACAGGCTGTCTCTTGGCGGTAGCTATTTGAACAGGCAATCCCGCTGTAGACTTCTGCCTCTGATGCAGTAGTACCCAGTAGCTCCATCGGGGCTCCATTGTGCTAGGCACTCTAAAAGCATATCACAAAATGACTGTTCCTTCCTGAAGAGCTTACACCCCTTAGGCCTTGTCTACGCTGTGGAGGTTGACCAGCATAACTATTCTGTTATAATTTAGCTATTCTGGAATAGTGTCCACACAGGGAGCTATTCCGGAATAGCTATGTCGGTCAGTTTCCCTGTGTAGGCAAGGCCTTAGGTTTAGGTCCCCCTCCTAGCCACCCCTTATGCGGCCACCTCTCAAACACATCTACCTTCTAATGTGACTGTTGTACTCCTGACTCCAGAGCGTTCCCTTCACCCACAGGAGGACCCACCATACCAGCATAACTCTGCTCCCGTGACCACACTGTGGTCTGTGTTTTACTTTCATGCTCATGTTGTCTCAGTGCAGCTGTGGACGTCAGAATTCTCTTGGGAAATGTAATTGTGTCAAATAAGCAAAGGGCCCCTTTAGCAGAGGATCAGCTGAAACGCTCGGATGCATTTTTACTTCTGTATTGAGTGCACCTTTAAATTCCTGTGCACTCTCCTGGCATGAAAAGTCTAGTGGTTAGGGACCAGGTTCAGTTCCCTGTTCTGCCACAGACTTCCTGTGTGACCTTAGTCAAGTTATATAGCCTCTCTGTGCCTCAGTTCCCCATCTGTATAATGGGGATAATAGCACTGCCCTACCTCACGTGTAGAGAGAATAAATACATTAAAAGATTGTGAGGTGCTCAGATTTAATGGTAATGGGGCCATTATCTAGGGTAGGTTGAGTTCAGCAGTCATGTTGTTCTGAGAGCTCAGTGCCAGGAGACTTATTCTGTGCTTTCTCCTGGAGATTTAGTTCTTGTTTTGTTCTTCCATTAATGTAAGTCAGACTGGGAAAGTATCTCTTTGTGCCTGATGAAACATAACACACTGTATATTTTAGTGGGAGATAATCACATTGCAATGCAATGAATTGCTTTAAAAATAAGCAATGTACTAACCCTTGAAATAGAAATATACACTTGAGAATCAAGGTAACTTTGACTCATTTAACAGCCAGTGTGGAGCAGAGAAGTGCAAAATGTACAAAAGGCTGCGGAGCAGGACACCTTAAATTAACATGGCAACACGTGTGCCCTGGCTAAGAGCTGCGAATAGGATCACAGGCTAGCAGAGACCTGCCATCTAAACCGGAGATGTGCCATTTGTCCAGGTTTTACTGCCAATGAAGTCCATTGCCCTGGCTCTGTTTTGGGACATTCATCCCGTCTGTGCAGCCATAGTGTGCATTAGGGGGTCGACCGTGTGGATTGGACTGGGTTGCCCTGGAAATACATGGCTGTTGGTAGCGCTCAGACAGTTCTTCCCATTGCAGGCTCTTTATTCAGAATGAATGAAAGTGTGAATTGAAGGCTCCCCCAGCAGGTAGGGCTTGGCAGAGGGAAAGAGCAGCTACTGCCGCAATAAAGGGTCTTCAAACCAGTGCCCAATTGATCTTTGTCTCTTGCAGCTTTTCGCCTTGCAAAATGTACTTTAACTCCTGTGCCATCCCCGTCTGTATACCATATAGAGGCAGCTTGGTTATTTCCAGTGGGCTCTGCTCTGTGTTCTGTGTGCCCCAATTGGTTAACTATAGACTAAACATTTTCAGGGCATAATCTGCCTTTTGCACACCTGTACTCGAATCCACATAGGTAAACCCCTGGTTTGCTCTCTGCCCTGTCCCAGCCATATTCTGAATTAGCCCTTTGGGGTTCTGCCAGGCCAAAGGACTTTGGATCCATCTCAAGGAAATCTTTGTCATCTGTGTCAAAGGAGGGAAAGCGACTTTCTCCACCTCCTTCAAGTGACCTGTGGAACAAATCTCTATTGGTGTTATGTTGGTGCCCTCTTGTGGAAACTACAAGGACATCAGGCTAATTCCTCATGTGCAGCTTCATTCATGATCTAAAATCACTGCCTCCATGCCAGGAAGTCTGGGATTGTGGTGCATAAAAGAACCTGTCACTCAGACTCAGATTGGTAAGTGAGATCCGCTCCTGGTGGAATGAGAATGCAGTCTATTGTTTATCGAGTCTCCAACGGTTTCCCCCTCCTGTTATTGTGCAGCCGTGTGAGCCGGGCTTCCACTCCGTCCTGGTAGGAATCCAGATCGCTCATCACGCAGCAGCCCCAGACCTAGCAGCACAAGGTGGGCTGGGCCTTTGGGAAGAACTGTCAGTGACGGTAATGAGAGGCCGCCGAGGAGTACAGGAATGTTGTACTGTCTCTGTCAAAGGCTAATTTTATCTTTAGCCTTGGAGACTTTTTGCCTCATTTGGTTTATGCAGGGTGAGAGAAATGGGCTGAGTGCAGATCTGCAGCCAGGGGTCCCTGGGTTCAGATCCCACCTCTGACCTAGGCTCCCTCTGTGATCCTGGACAAGTCGCTAAATCTCTCTTAAGTGGGGGCAGTAACACTTGCCTCCTGAGGGTTGTGAGGGTTAATCAGTCAGTGTTTGTAAACTGCTGTATGAGGGCTCAGTATTGTTAGTTATTCTGCAGTAATCTCAGAGCCAGCCAAACTCCCTCACTCTACTCCTTAGCAAATTGCTTCAGTAGCAGCGCAGCCCCTAGCGGTGTATGCCGGTGCTAGATGCACACAGGTGTTTTCCCATTGTTATTACTACAGACAGGGCTATCTTTTCCACATAGACCCACCCCACCCTCTGCAGTAAGGAATCTCTCTGCCTGACACAGTCCAAGTGTCAAGCTAACCGTCTGGCCTGCTCTTGAAAATGCCATTTAATGCAACGCATTCCCCTCGGAATTACCGAGTTAGAGCCCACGGTAATGGGGCGCGAGTTCACTTATTCCTGCATCCTCGGTCCATAATAAAGAGCATGCGCCTCTGTCCTTCCAGTTAGCCAGCAGCTGGCCTTTTTGTCACGCTCTGCGCAAGCTGCCAGGGGAGTATTTCAAGTGTAAAGAACTATAATTAATAGCTGGCACAGTAATCAGCCTTCTGGTGACCGGATATCTTCTGACCCTGCAAACCAACTGGCTTTCAGTCTCAGTCATGTCTGGCTGGCAGACAAAGCTCTGTACCTCAGGGGAAGTGATTCCCTGATTGCCAACTGCCATCACGAACCTCCTCTTTCAACCTCCTTATTCCTCTTTTCATGCTCTCGGATATCTGGGAGAAACTCTGTGTAGCCCTCACCTTTTATCTGATCGCTTGTCTCCTGCCTCTCCCTCAGTAACAGCGTGCTCTCGGCTCCAGAAGTGTGTCTAGCTTTGCTCTCTGCATCAACTCCTGTCCCCACAACCCTCCAGAATTAAAGGCTAATGTTTTCTTTCTAGATTCCCCTTCACAGCTCCCATTTAATGCATTAATCTCCTCCTCCTGGGGGAGAGGGGGAGGGTAGCTACATCTTTTGGTCTATTACAGAGCTTTAGTTTCTGACTGAGCCCCCAGCCCTTCCTACATAGCATAGGGGTTCTCCAGCTTGTCTTCATTCTGCCTGGTCTCTTCTGGAGAGGTGGGTTCTCACAGTAATGTAAACAGAGGGCAGAGGACACTGTACCACTGGTACAGGGCGCAGCAAGCACTGTCGTCTCCGAGAAAGCAGAAGGGTAATTCACAGGCGATCTGGTGTCAAATCCTGGCTCTGTGTGATGTTTGCTGAGTCACTTAATCTGTCTGCGCCTCTGTAAAATTAGGTATAATACTATTTCCTTTGTCCATTTAGACAGCAAGCTCTTCAGGGCAGGGATTGCCTCTTATTATGGGTTTGTGCAGTGCCTAGCCTGTCGGATATATGCCCCCCGCTATAGTATTTGAGCACCTTTATAATACCCCTGGGAGGTAGGGCAGTTCACAGATAGGGAACTGAGCACAGAAATACTAAGTGACTGGCCCAAAGTCACTCAAGAAGCCTATGCCAGAGTAGAGAACGGAACCCTATTTTCTTCAGTCCTACACTGTTTCCCTAATCACTGGGCCACCCATCCTCATGCGCAAAGGGGCCCTGACGTGGGCTGAGGCCTGCCATAATGAAAATAACTTGTCTGTGACAGAGTGCAGGGTGTTAATAGGTGAACATGCACTCTGATCACCCTGACACCTGTTTGTTCCCTCAGCAAACACCCATTCGTTCCCCCAGAGAAAGCTAATTGGAGTAATTAAAGGTAATTAGTTGATCAGGCCAGTTAGCCCATCAGGGCAAGAGTGATAAAGAAGCAAGGGAAGGAAATGCTGAGAAGAGAGAGCAAAAGCAAGCAATCAAATAAGCAGTATTAGCTGAGCCCGGTCTCACAGAGACCTCAGGGAAGGAAGACGTCTGCTCCTCTCAGGTCCCGAGGAGAGGGCCAAAAGCCCAGGGGCTATTGTAAATAGTACTGTCGCATGGGCCTGTGAAGGTATTGGTGGAGGGAACTCAAATAAATGGCCCAGTGGATACGCAGCCAGTGGAGTTTGAGCTGGTTTCTGTGGGGCTAGAAGGCAGGAGTGGACTGTGCCCTGCTACACTATAATAAGACCTTGTACTAGGATTTGTAGTGAAATTGCTGTTTTAGCAGGGAGCTTGTCCGGGTGCATGGCACTCTGCTGGTGGGGTGGGTCTATGTGGAAACGGCTCTCTACCCAGGCTGCTGCTAGGATGGAAGAAGGAAGATACATAGTACTCTCTCCACCTCCAATGGTAGACTTAAAACCTAATAGGAAGCTGATTTGCAGCCAACTCCCAGTAAATCACCTGGGGAAGTTACAAGGCACTCGAAGCTGTTCAGAGGGCAACCAGGGGAAGGAATCCTGTACCGTGGCCTGCTGCAAGTGCAATGCATAACCTCCAGGCCAGGGGAAAGAAGCCCTTCATCATCTGTGGGTGACAGAGCAGTCCCTGGGGAGGTACATGAGCCAAAGTGCAGGGAGAGAGCAGCACAGAGGGGATCTGCTACATTTGCAAAAATCGGACAGCAGCCATTTGTTATAAAGCAGAGTGACTATCCGCCGGAGTGACCGTAAAACTGAAATCATCATCATAACTCATAAACAGAAAGGAAGGGGGAGAGAAATAGTCCAGCAGCAGCATCTGGTCCTCCGCAAGGCAGACAGGCGCAATTAAAGGGGGAGGATGGTGGCCTTTTATTGGGCGAATGTCGCGGTTACAGTACCTGAGCATTTCAGGTGCCTGCAGGTCGCCTGTCTGTGTCATCATGAAGTAGGGACTCAGTTCTCTGTAGGGCAAATGCGCTTCAAGAGCAAAATTGCTTTCTCTGTGACGTGCTGGAAGGAGGCGCTCAAGCCATCCAGGGATGATGTTAAAAAATGACCCCTTTTTTGGACTGGAGCAAAACAGAGATGCGAGATTTATTGCTTGCTGCCATCACTAAAATGCCTCCTTCATTTCCTTTGGACCAAAATACTAGGGCAGGAATTTCCATCTCACTATTGGCCCCATATTTCACTAGCTGTTTTCCAACGTACATTTCTTCACAGGACTGCTGCGGGGCTGCCACCTGCTCCTTGGGTTTGGGGGTTGTTTCCCTTTTAAACTGGGTTCAGAGGAGGGATGTGGGGAACCACATTCCAATCTCAGTTTCCTGAAGCGTTGGCCAGAGGAAGAATATAACAATTGCCAGGGAGATTCTTTCAGCCTCATCCAGATGGGGCCTCAACAAGACAGTTCTTATTATAGTTCTGCGGCCTGATTCTGTGCTGCACCTCTCAGCCTCAAGGCATTTGCTGTAAAGGTGGCTATTATTTGTATCATAGGAACTATTAGAGCTCCCAGTGAGATGTCTCCCATGCTAGGTGCTGTACAAACACATCATGAAAAACGGCCCCAAAAAGCTAACACTTCAAGCAAGGCAAGGCAAGCAGAGGATAGAAGGAGAAGCAGACAGGAGATCTTTCAGCCTCCTGGATTCTGCCTGGTGTGGAGGTGAAGAGCAGCCCAGGGACCACTCTTAACACAACCTCTACACTGCAGCCCACTGCTCTGAAGAGCCAAGGCAGCTCAAAGAAAGTGAGCTGGATTCTGTGCAATACTGGGCATCATCAACAGGACTGTATACTCAATTGCAACAAGAGCCACCTCTACTAGCCCATTGGAGGAATGGATCTCATTGTAGGACAAAGGTGGTTGCAGAGGTCTAATTCAGTGAGGGCCTAACTTGGCCTGCAGAACCTTTACTAAAGTTGCCTGAGCTGCGGATACATGATGCAGGAGCTGTAGTGCGTCATCCACAGGTTTGTTCCTTCTGTTCCTCCTGTGCAGGATTGTTCCACTTGTGCATAGCCATTAAAATTGGACCGGCATAGGCGACAATAGAATCTGACCTGCAGAATCTTTATTCCAGGGGATAATAATGTATGAGAAGGCGAGAACCCAGCTTGACTCTCAGAGGCCAGGACAAGTGTGCCCAGCTAACAGCCAGGAAAAAATATACAGTTTTGCTTGTAAACTGAGTACCGTCAATTCAGAATCTCCTGGAGAGAGACAATAAATGCAGGATGCTAACAAGCGATGTCAGAGTTGGCCTGCATGATGGGCTTGCCCCAAAGCCCACTGGAGTCAATAGAAAGAGTCTTGTTGACTTTCAGTGGGCTTAGGTAGATGTGTACTCCTCAGTCCTGACCCAAAGCCACAGTAGAATTGCAGGCTAAATGCACCTTTGCTGAGCTCAGAGGTGCAAGAATAAGGGCACCTCAACGAGGATAAGGGAATTTCTACTCTCAGCGAGTCCACAACGTCCAAAAGGCAAAACCAAGCACAGTCCGCTTGAATCTTCTTGGGCCAGAGAACTGCTAGAGTGACGGCACAGCCGGGGGACGTGGCAGGAGCAAGAACTGATCTTTGAAAGAACAGAGACTGAAGCAGCTGCAGTCCAAAGCTTTGAGAGCTCTCCTGACATAAATAAATACAGCAACTAAACGACATGCCAGGTACTCTGCCCTCGTCTGATGGGACACTAGATTCAGAGTATTAAACCATTATGTTAGTGTAAGAGCTTCAAAGCACCATAAAGCTAATGCATGCAGGGGGAAGAGGAAGCAGTTGGCTGTTACACTACAAAACAAGATTATAGAAGACGTACAGGGCACTAAACAATGGAGTGGGAAAGTGCTTGAGAATCGAATTACGGTTCATAATATTTTCAATCTGGAAGCACCAGAGGGAAGGGGAGCTCATTGTCTATTGTACAATGGAGGTTGGATGTACAGGAAGGCGGTGTTGAGTGGCTACAGCAGGGGACTTGGAGTCATGACCCCAGGCTCTATTCCTGGCTCTGCCACTCACTCACTCTGTGACGTTGGGCAAGTCACTTAACCTCTCCGTTTGTCAGTTTACTCATACTAGTAGTACAGAAGTAATAATATTTATCTCCACTAGGGTTCTTTGAGGGCTAGGGTTAGGGCAGGCAAAGTGCTAAATGACACACATTTCACACACAGACAATTCCAGGTGCAAAAGCAAGAGGACAGTGTAGGGGGGAAGCTATTTTCTTGTCTGTATTGTACTCAAGTACTCCAGTAAGCCCCCGTGCCTGCTGGACTGGACGCAGGTGGGTGAAATGAAAATAAGATTTCATGATAACCTGGTTACTTGTTTTAGGAAAATGGGTGAGAAATGAGTGTGGATGTGGCAGACCTCTGTGAGAATGTATATCTTAGGAAGAAGCTCTGTTTGTACCAAAGAACTCTTTCCCCACGCAAGAAAGATGAATCAAGGCCAAATTATATTATCAGCTTATGTTTTACCCGCACCAGTCATGTTCTCAGCCACAGGTGTGAAATTATCTTTACTTGTGCACAAATGCTGTGGCCTTTACGGCATTCGTGAAATTAGAACGCTTTTATTTTTCAAAGCCAGATTTTTTTTTGTCAAATCGTAGCAGCTAATCCATAAGCACACAGAACTTGTGTATATTTTAGAAACTTCCTTGAGAGTCTGTAGGTTATGCCTCACATCCATCCTCCCCTAGAGTCATTACAGTACAGAAACCACTTTTCATGCTGGCAGAAATGGAATCTGGCATTTGCTGAGATGAAGCAGCATTTCTGCCTGCAAAAAAAAAAAAGGGGGGGGGGGAGCAGGTTTAAAAAAACATCCTAATAGCTCAATGTGCTGGAGAGTACAAAGGGGAAAAGCTGCAGGTTAACATGCTGCATCCTCCGCTTTCAGTGGGTCTCAGTGAATCCCTGGCAGCCAGGAGACTTCCCTTCTGTTCTTGGTTCTGCCACTGACAGTCTGCGTGTCCTTTGGCAAATCAGTCAGCATTGCTGCCTCCATTTTCCCATCTGTAAAATGGGATAACATTACTTCCTTTCTGCTGTAAAGTCCTCGGAGATGGACTGACCTATTATTGTTATTTATATTACAAGCTTCTAAAAAGCCCCAGTCAGGATTGGGTGCCCATTATGCTAGCCGCTGTTTGGAACATGGGAAGACATGTTCCTTGCCCAGCAGCCAGGTCAGCAGAAATGTCAATCTGTTTTTCTGACTGGTGCCCGCTGAGAAGTCTTTGCACAACTCACGCTCTACAGGAACCTCTGTCATGGATCTCCTTGCATATTAACAGTATTCTTGGGTAGTTTGTTCATGCCTCCTATGGAATCCTCTGGCTGCCTTAAGTTGGTTGTTTTGTTCTCCTCCCTCAATCCCTCGTTGCAGACACACACCCAGCCTTCTAGCTGAGGAGGTCTGGAGGGGGGCTTATTTCGGAGGCATAGTTCCAGAGTTGGAGAGAGAACTGGTTAGGTGACTCCCTTCTGCAGCAATCCCCACCTGGGCCCTGTAGCTGGGCCCAGCAATCAGAAACCGCTCTGGCACGGAGTAGCAGAGAGCGCCGTGTCTTGCCACCAGACCAGCCTGCTCTTTGGCTATGTCTACGCTACAGACTTCTGCTGTCATAGCTATGTTGGCCAGGGGAGAGGGAGATGGAGTGATGCCTGATCGACATAGCTGTGTTGACAGAAGTCCTTAATGTAGACTGCAAAACCGCACTTTTACCAGCATCGTTTGTTTTGCCCATGGAAGGTGGTTTTACTCATAGACTTTAAGGTCAGAAGGGACCATCATGATCATCTAGTCTGACCTCCGGCACATTGCAGGCCACAGAACGTCACCCACACACTCCTGTAATAGACCCCTAACCTCCGACTGAGTGACCGAAGTCCTCAAATCACGATTTAAAGACGTCACGTTACAGAGAATCCACCATTTACTCTAGTTTAAACCTTCAAGTGACCTGTGACCTGTGCTGCACCAGGACAAAGCGCAACTTAGCCATTATAGCTGCGTCCAGACTTGGAGAACTCTGCTGCTGATGTATCGGTATTTCTATAGTGGTACTGCACCCCTAATGCGGACATGGTCGTAATCTTTCCTCCTCTCCCCCCGCCCACCAGCGCAACCTGCCTATCACCTCCTCCCTTAAATAGCTAGAATGGTGTTTTACCTCTGGTATTCCGTGCTCCACACAGGATTGTCTGCTACCAAAACTTCTCAGTGGACTTGTGGGATTGGCAGCTTCCCCTGATTATTTCCTTTTACTCCCCCCGCGTCTCTAGAACTTGTCTGTTGCTGGCCCAGACAGCTGCCTTTGTCCAGGCTTTAGAAGCTGTCTGCTTAATTTCTTTGGTGAATTGACAGCTGTAGGGCCCAGACTGGACAGCTAGGGTGAGGGGAAAAGAAAAGAGAGGAATCACAATGGCTGCAGCAGCTGGTGGGGGAAGTGAAATAGTTCAAAGGCTCTCTCAAGCGTTTTCAGGGCTTCCTCAACAATCTTGCTTCAGCAACTGGCTGTCTCTTCTCAAACACCTTTCATGGTGCTGCTACCTCAGCTCTTGGCTAAATGTCCTGTGTAAACAGAAGAACAGACAAGGATAAAGCTCTGGGAGGTATGGAGCAAGGTTTGCCACCTTACTGGCACTGAATATTGATTATACATATAGCTCCTAAGTTTCTTATGATTAAGGCTACGTTTTAGTCACAGGTATTTTTAGTAAAAGTCATGGACAGGTCACGGGCAGTAAACAAAAATTAATGGCCCATGACCTGTCCATGACTTTGACTCTATACCCTTGACTAAAACTTGGGCTGGGGGCTGCAGGTGCTCTGGGGAGGTGGTCTGGGGACGCCGTGGGTGCTGGGGGGTGGTGGTAGGACCCCCGCTGGTGAAGGTGGGGGGGTGGGTTGGCAGGGCTGGCAGGCTCCCTACCCGGCTCCTACCGGCATGTCCCTGCAGCTCCTTGGGGGAGGGGCGGCCAGGGTGGCTCCGCGCGCTGCTCCCGCCACAAGCGCCAGCTCTGCAGATCCCATCGGCCGGGAACCACAGCTGTGGGGGCAGCGCCTGTGGGTACAGGCAGTGCGCGGAGCCCCCTGGCCCCTCCGTCTAGGAGCTCCAGGGACATGCCAGTGGGAGCCAGGGAGCTCCCTCCCCCTCCTCCCGCCCCCGAGGTAAGCGCCGCCCTGCATCCCAACTCCCTGGCCGAGCCCAGAGCCCCCTCCCACACACCCAAACTGCTGCTGCTGGCCCAGGGGGTGCCTGGCTCGGGCTGCAGAAGTCACGGAGGTCACGGAATCCGTGACTTCCTGACAGACGTGCAGCTTTACTTGCAATATATGTAACCCCTTTGAAGACAGTGCTCCTGAAATACCACAATGAGCATTTAGGGGATTTACACAACACTACAGCAGCAATGGTGGCAAAAGTTCATGTCTCCATTTCCCAGATTACCTGGGTCCAGGGTGAAGAGAGACCCGGCTAGCAACACTACTAGCAACAACCATGCATAAGCCAGAGCTCAGAGAGAAAGGGTTTGGCTTTACTTTTGGGGTTGTCTGCGTTTAGGGTGTAGCAGAGAGTAAAGCATGGCAGCCAGGGAGGACCCTTCTCCCCTCCACATTCCTACTCAAGAGAAGACTTTTAACTCCTTTTGGGATGTCTGGCACATTGAACGGTGTCATCACAGCAGAGACCAGAAACCCAGAAGGCCGAGGAGAGTCACAGTCAGACTACCAAGAGCCAGCCTAACTGCACATTGGGATCCTGACCAGAGCCACAAGAATGATCTGACTATCCTTGGTGTGGATGCTTTGTAAGAACACCCGTTTAGTTTGTTTTAAGCCAGCACTGACTTCAGCTCTGCCCCACCCATCAACAGCTGAGCCTAAACTCACTATTTGCCTAGGCAGATGCTAGAAGGGACACAGTGTTGTTTGTACTGGCAGTACTTTTGGGAGGCGTGGAGATTATATACTGTCTACCATTTTACTCCCCTGGGAATTGCAGTAGATATTTTATTTTTGTGTGCTCTGACTGACATTTGTCTGGATGTTAAATATTTTCCCAAGGGACAAGTCCTCTGTGTTCTGTGCACTAGGAGGGGTTTCCTTGGGTGGAGACACCAGGCACCTTTATAGGTGAACCCAGGACCCATAACCATGAGGAGAAAAGGGAAAAGGCTGCAGCCGCGTCTCAGGGATGGGATTACATATTTTTAAATGCCAGCTTCTGGGTCCTTCCTGTTCACTAGGTAACTGTATAAATACTCCCCCAGTCTAAGGAGTGTATTGACCCAGGGTACTTTTTTTATTGCATCCACATTATACTGAAACGTGCTCTCCATCTTGTGAACACTGCCTCCTAGGTGCCCCTGTTTGACTAGTAACTATTCCACGTCCCTTGTCTGCATGCCCAACACAAAGATGACCACCTTGGATTCTAAGCCACGCTGTCCTTGATTGCAGTAGTAGACAATTCTTTGCATAGTGTCTTGCCACCTCCTCTTTGCTTCTTGAGGGCAGCAGTATGGTCCAGTGGATAGATGATGAGAGTGGGAGTCAGGAGACCTGGCTTCTGTTCCTGGCTCTGTGGCAAGACCTTAGGCTAGTTCCTTCATCTCTGTGCCTTAGTTCCACCATTTCAAAGTTGGGTATGAGCATGTTCCTTTCCCAGTCTGCTCCTTTTCCCTTAGGCCTTCTTCCATCCCCGGTCTCTCTTTCTCTCAGTGCAGGGTTTGGAAGCTGTGCAGTAATTAGGGCATTTTGTAACATCTGATAAGGCCTATATTTAACAGGCTACAATATACTTCATTTACTTACATCGTACGCTCCCCATCTTATTATGACAATGGGGCCCTGATCCTTGCAATCCAAATGATAAATAGCAACAATTGGTGCCACAGCTTTGAATTCCTTCATTTTCATGCATGTAAATTCTCCACCTAAACAGGCTGTTTGTATTCCCTCATATAAAAGGTTTGTAACACACATAGAGTATGCATCACTGTATCAATTAAATGTATCTTCTGTTCCCTGCCACAAATGGAACAAAGCGGAGGTCAGTGATAAGACGATGTTTCCAGGTCTCTACGAGTACATTGTTTTTAACAGACAGAAATAGCTGTGTTGGAAGAATCAAAGGCACAGAAAGAACAACTGATGAAATGAGGGGCTGGGGAGTGCACGAAACATTCGTCTTTCATTAAGACTGTTATATAAAATAACTAAAAATATCCCTTCCCCACCGTGCTGTCTGTCCTCTGTATTGTGTGACCTGCTGCAGAGTATCTGAGGAGGGGATGTCCCCAGCAGCGTATCTCCCCATTTATTATGGTATGGTGCTGCTGTTTTCCTTGTACTTTCAACTTAGAGCGTGTTATGCATCTAGACTTTCATATCAGAGAGATGCAGGGAAATTGCTATATGCTCATCATAACAATGGCCTGTTATTGTGTTGTGTAGCAGCTACTATCCCAAAGGAGCCCAGTGCAATTTACAAGCATTAAGGCACCATTTTCACGCACCACTGGAATGCAACTCCCTCCAGGGTGGAGTTTGGCAGCTGTTCCTAGTACACAGTAGGAGTTTAGGACCGGGAGTGAACAAATGCTGGAGGAGTTTAAGGTGGACAGGTGGAATGGCATTTCCCACACTGGAATTTGGCCAGGAAAGCAGGGCTATTGCTCACCCTCTTGCCAGGTGGGGCCTTTATAAATGGAGAATTAAGGACTCAGCTCTAGGACTTGCCTGACAAACAGCCCCACCAATAGCCCAGTGACCCCTGGCACCAGGCTGAGATATTGATTCAACACTGCCTGAGAAGCAAGAGTGTCACTTCTGAGTTGCCAGCACCACTCCCAGAAATAGTTTCATGATCAATCAAACTAACTGTTTTAAAATAGCGACTTTTAACATTCAGCTGCATTTGATGGAGAAAATGGCTTTGCTCTTTGGAAGAAGAGCTTTCCATTAAACCAACACTCAATCAAGCTAGATGATGGCATCTTGCTGTTTCAAGGGTTGCAGTGGCCTTTGCTCAATTATACATCCCCATGGCCCTTTTCGTCTCTCCACCAAAGCTCCCCTTGCAGGAGATTTATGTGCAGAGGCAAAGGTGCAGATGCTTTTACAGCACCTCCATTGATCTGTACCTGGTTTTGATGTCTTGACTGGAGGAGGAGGCTCAGAATAGACCAAAAGAAATCCCATGTTAATCATAGAATCATAGAACTGGAAGGGACCTCGAGAGGTCATCTTGTCCAGTTCCCTGCATTCAAGGCAGGACTAAGTATTATCTAGACCAGTGCTTCTCAAAGTCGGGCCACTGCTTGTTCAGGGAAAGCCCCTGGCGGGCTGGGCCGGTTTGTTTATGTGCCGCGTCCGCAGGTCCGGCCGATCGCGGCTCCCACTGGCCGCGGTTCGGTGTCCCAGGCCAATGGGGTGGAGGGAAGTGGCGGCCAGCACATCCCTCGGCCCGCACCGCTTCCCGCAGCCCCCATTGGCCTGGAGCAGCGAACCGCGGCCAGTGGGAGCCGCGATCGGCCGGACCTGCGGACGCGGCAGGTAAACAAACTGGCCCAGCCCGCCAGGGGCTTTCCCTGAACAAGCGGCGGCCCGACTTTGAGAACCACTGATCTAGACCATCTCTGACAGGTGTCATCATGTAATGTAACATCCCTGACAGGTGTTAATGTAAGTGCACTTCTCTATTCTTTTGCTGCGGGTAACA
The DNA here is from genome assembly GCA_003942145.1 of Platysternon megacephalum. Lineage (NCBI taxonomy): Eukaryota > Metazoa > Chordata > Testudines > Platysternidae > Platysternon > Platysternon megacephalum. Next base: position 13,366,766 of record QXTE01000013.1, read on the forward strand.
TTATGAAAGGAGAAGAGGCCTCTTTAATGAGGAGGCAGGTGTGTGTCTGTAGCATCAAAGGTCTGCTCACCCTTCCTTAATGGAGGAAAGTGGCGCCATTGACAGAGTAGGGACTGTGGGGTTGTCTCCCAATTCTTTGTGCTGTTGACATGGATTCTGAACAGGGAGATGCTCGTTGTTTGTTTCTAAGAGGTCTGTTCCTGATTCTCGGGAGCGAGGCACCCATGAGCCTATGTATGACAGTTCTGTGTCACCTGAACCCCTCCTGAGCATAGGAGGGCCAGTTGTTGAAGGGTGGGGGGATGGTGCCTGGAATGGTGAAGAATTCATGAGCTCCCCACCAACCACGCGTCCCTCTGCAGGTTCTTGTCCCTTTCCCCACAGGGCAGCATTGACCCCCACTGAGCAGCCCCGGGGGTTCTGAGGAAGAGCCCCTGTGTGGGAGGCACTGGGATACTACAGCGATAAGGAGCCATTTAGGAGTCTGGCTCTAGGACCGGGATGGGTTCTGGCTCAAGCCCAGCTCCAGCAGGAGACGGATCTGCCAGTTATTTATTTCTGTTCGAAGAGCAGAATGGTATCTTCCTTCTCCTGTTGGAGCTGCTACCTTTCCCTCCCACAATGCTTCGGGTCCCTTCTGGGGAGCTGCTGGTGAAATCACATTTTACTGCTGGATTATGGGTGTGCTTAATTTTAATTCCTTGCCCCTGCTGTTCTGAGCCTGCTGCAGGGCAAAGGTCTCTCTCTCATTACGGCTCTTGGCCACAGTGCAGCTTAGACTCTGGCATGCAGCTGTGCTGGTCTCCCTGCAGATCTGACTGCTTTTTCAGGAACCTGCCAGAGCTCTGGGGACTGCCTCCCCATGGCAGTTCTCAGAAATAATTGTCAGGCTATTTACTGCTGACCTACTAATGATCTGTCCTTCCTAATGCAAGCGTATTCAATCGGTGCTCTGTAATCTGCACTGGTTGCCTATGGGCCCGGGGGGAACTTTTAGGTATTGTTTTTGACTTATAAAGGCCTAAATGGCCCTGACCTGTCTACCTGAGAGACCAGCACTCTCCCCAGGCCGTATGACAGCAGCTGAAATCAGCAGAGACACTTGAGCTGGAGTCCCAGTGGTATAAATGAGAAGAGGACTGCTGGCAGGGCCTTTTCTATGAGGGATTTGGAATTCATTGCCCATCTTGGTCTGAAGCAGCCTGAATCTGATGCCCCCCAGGGCATGCTGCAAAGCTAATGTGAAAAAAGTGGGAGAAGGGGAACTGATATATATGGGGAATTGATTTGGATTTTTAAGTTGCCTGGCTCACTGCGGGTGGGTTATATCGCATTGTCGTTCTGCACTTGAGCTGTACTATTTGCCATGTATTCTGTGTTGAGAGCGCCTAGAAGGCATGGATGGATGCCTTTTGTGAAATGTTTGTATACATCTGTAATAGCACCTGAGCTGTTGTCTCTTAAGGATCTGCCATGCTGCTCCATTCCCATGAGCACACTTTCTGCATTTCCAACTTAACTTCTGGTTTTGATGCATCATGCCAAAGACAACCCACAGATCAAACCAACGCTGGGATAAACTGGCCTGTATGTGTCTGAGATGTGAGGCAGCAAAGTCTGCTTTCCAGAGTGGGAGATTTTTCTGCTGTGGAGAAAAAACTAATGACAATTTACCAGCCCACATACAAAATCTGTTTGTCGTCCCTTCGCCGTGATGGCTGGTAATTGAGCTTTTACTCACCCAGAGTCACAATCTGACTCATTGTGGGTGGGAGAGGTGAGGAGAATTTTCACAAGGCTATTTGCGTTCCATTTGTGACTTACCCACTGACTCACTGGAAGCCTGATCTAATGCTCATTGAAATCATTTGGAGTGGTTCCCTGTGTGGCCTTCAGGACAGTCTCCTAACTGCTCTGCTTTGGTTTCCCCGTCATTACAGTGGGGCTGAAACCGCTCCCAAATGTGTAATAAAGCACTTTCAGCTCCTCAGATGAAAGAATTCATGTTTTCCCAGTGCCTTCGCTGGGTCTGTCAGCGTGCAATGATCTAGCACTTCAGCCCGTGTGGGAGTAAATAGGATGTCAGAGCTGCTAACTCTGTACAACACCTAATGGAGCATTCTCATTTGGCGGACACAGTAGCAGTCTGTGTTTTTGGAGCAGAAATCTGTGACTTCTCCTCCCCGTATGGTTAGCCGGTGGCGGTGGTGCCTGACTTAGCATTCTTGTGCACTGCATAAGAGCTTCCCTGTGAAACGCTATTTCTCCTTTGCTAACACATAACCTAGGCCCTGAAATATTATGTAGAGGGGCCTCCTAGATGTATTTAAGACCGGCTCAGATTCGCTGTAGATGTAAATGGGTGAAACTCCATTGAGTTGCACCCATTTCCACCAGCAAAGGGCATGGCTGTTAATTTTAGTAACTCTTGCCTGCTCTGCGTCTCCAGGGCTGCGCATTAGCTTTTCTAGGTGGTATTTCATTCTTAAGGCACAACGATCGGCTATGTGAGCTGAGACTGCGAACAATGATCTGCACAAGGGCTTTGATGTGGAAAACGAGAACATTCAAAATAGCGCAGGGAACCAACTACAAGATGAGGGGACACTTGGAAAGGGGAAGCCAGAGTGTTTCCTAGGGGTTCAAATGTTTTGTTTTGTTCGAGCGGCTCCGTAAGTCATGACGGGGGATAAAGCAGCAGCTGCTGAGATTCCTCTTAGCTCCTTGGTGCTGGCAGGAATGGCACTCCCCTGGACTGGCAAACTGGCATGTGCTGAGAAAAATCCGACTGCTGCCATCAAAGGTTCAGGGAGTGCTGCTATGAATAAGTGTTTTCAAGGCTCTGTCACTTATCTGCAGTGCCTTCTAGTCAAGTAATAGATGATTCTTTTTGAGCTGTGGATTCCTAGAGGGGAGCCTAGGCAGAGAGAGAAGCTAATGGATATGAATCGTGTGTCTTGGGCTAAGCCATAGGGAAGTGAGCGCTGTCCAGGAGATGCCCAGAAGGTATTCTCTCACTGGCGCGCTGTTCTTTCCTCCTAAAGTACAGTCTGGATTTCCTCTTCTTCTGTCTTCTCCTTCATGTGTCCAGTTTGTGCCTCGTATGGGGTATGTCTACATGGAAGCTGGGAGCTCTGCTTAACCCAGTGCACAAAAATAGCAGCATGGATTATGCAGCGTGAGCCACCTGAGTATGAACCAGGGGGGTGGGAGGGCTTGTATTCAGGCAGCTAGCCCATGCTGCCCCCGTACTGCAAAGTCCACGCTGCTGTTTTTAGGGCACTAGTTCAAGCAGAGCTAACACACGTCTGTCTGCCGAGGCTGGCAGGTTCGCTCCCAGCTGCAGTGTGTGCATATTCTCTGGGAAACTACTTGCACTGCAGGGAACTTTCCCCTGGCACTTTACTTTCCCAGTTGAATTTCAGCTCTGTAGTGACAGGAGTCACAGCCTTGACGTATTGTTCCTTTCAAGCTTCAAGACCTGATTTCATCCACAGAGACACCTTGCCCATGTCTGCAACGGCAGCATCAGATATAGGTTAAGTAGGCATCACTTAGAATGGTATGTTCTCGATCAGATGTTTTGCAGCTCACCTTTAATTATTGCCATTTATTGTGACTTGACACACAAAGCTCCCTCAGAGTCATTTTATTTTACACACACACACACACACACACACACACACACACACACACACACACACACACACACACACGTTCTTTTGTCTTGCTTTTTGTGTTTACGTTCAAAATACAATGTCTTGGCCTCTCTGGTTTTGCTGGAAGACATGAAAGATGGTGGGATCGCGACATTGCACTAGACTGAAGCTTTAGCTGCAACGTACTTCTCCCAGATTCCAGCTGTAAAGGGGATATTGAGTCAGACTCTCTGAAAGCTCTCGCTTCCTCGTGTTTAAAAACTTATTTTAACTCTGCCAAGCAGTTCATAGGTTCATAGATTAGAAGGCCAGAAGGGGCCACTGCGATCAGCTAGTCTGACCTCCTGTATAACACAGCCCATAGAACTTTCCTGAATGAATTCCTCTCTGAAGTACAGTAGATCTTTCAGAAAAACATCCAATCTTGATTTATAAATTGCTACCACAACCCTTAGTAAATTGCTCCAATACTTAATTACCCTCACTGCTAAAAATTTGAATGTTATTTCCAGTCTGAATTTGTCTAGCTTCGACTTCCATTGGATCGTGTTAAACCTTTCTCTGCTAGTTGGAAGAGCCCATGATCAAATATTTGTTCCCCATGTAGGTATTTATAAACTGTGATCAAGTCACCCCTTAATCTGCTCTTTATTAAACTATACAGCTTGAGCTCCTTGAACCTGTCACTATAAGGCGTGTAGAGAAGGCACTACATGTAAGCACTGGGAATGATTCCACAATCCACACCTCTACTTCTGATGACTGGGAAAATACAACTCAAGTTTTAGCCTATTGTGGGTCTTTATCCCCTTCTAATCCTCGGGGCCCCTCAAAAAACAAACACACACAGGGGCCTGAGATTCCTGCTGTCTGTAGGATACAAAAACAGGCAAGGGAGGGAAAAAAGCTTATGGGAAAATCCCTGAGGTTGTCATCATAAAGGAGTAAATCCTTTCTCCCTTTGAAATGTACATTGATACGGGGGCACCAGAATAGCACTAAACCGACTGTGGGCTCTTGCCAACAGGCCAGTCCTGATTCACTCTTTTCTCGGTGCATAGTTCATACCCACCCAGTCTGCCCTCTGCAAGCATGCCTCACTTCTGCCTCACTTTGCACCAGCCGCGGGAAATGTTTTGTGCCAGCAAATGCGACATTTCCAGTTCTGTGGCTCAAACAGACTTCAGCTGTCAATCTAGCACCTTCCCCAGGCACTTACATGATTATTGTTTAAACTCCTTGCTTTGCCTTGGTTGTAATTTGTGTGTTCCGATTTCTACCATCGCTTTCCTTGTTCGCATCAATCATTGCAGGACTGAATAATCTACAAAATAGCCGCCTGTCTTCTTGTAGTTCCTGACCCACACGGAGCTGTGCGTGTGCGCTGTGCCAGGAAGGAAGGTGCATGGGCTTAGATTAATTCATATGCTGGGCCTACAGGAAAGTGAACAGCCAGGAAGATTGGTTACAGCACCCCATTGCACAGAGATTGCAAGCTGTTTGGCTCCTCCTGCTGCCTAGGGCAGGAGATATGTGGAGGATGGGGCTGGAAGGACAGAATGGCAGAAATCACTCTTAGCGTGAAAGAAAGAGGAGATCCAGAATCTGCCCTGGAGCTGAAACGCAGCCTGCTGTACTCGGGGTCTGATGTCATATTGCTGGTGTTAGAGACGAGGGGCCAGATCTTCACCTGGTGTAAGTTGGTGCTGCTCCATTAAAGTCGGTGGAACTATGTTGATTTACACCAGCCGAGGATCAGATCCGAGATCAGTACCTGTCGTGGCCGTCCTTGATAGGGTATCAGAGGGGTAGCCGTGTTAGTCTGGATCTGTAAAAGCAGCAAAGAATCCTGTGGCACCTTATAGACTAACAGACGTTTTGCAGCATGAGCTTTCGTGGGTGAATACCCACTTCTTCGGAAGAAGAATACCCACTTGCATCCGAAGAAGTGGGTATTCACCCACGAAAGCTCATGCTGCAAAACGTCTGTTAGTCTATAAGGTGCCACAGGATTCTTTGCTGCTTGATAGGGTAGTGAAACGTCAGTAATAACATCTGTGCTATTCTTGGTATTCCGGGAGTTGTTTAACGGCGTAACCCACCCCGCAGCGCTCAGCTCCACCCAGTTCAGTGCAGTGAGTACAGCGGCCATCCAAAGGATTGGCCAAGATCAATTCCCCAAACATGGTCTTGAACTGAAGTTGAAACAAAATTGTCCTGGGTATGATCACTGCAGGTGGGTGGGAGGAGTGGCCTAGAGGTGTGGTTCTCTGTACAGGTTTCAGTGCATTTCTTCATTTGTTTGATTCTTCCTTCCTGGTCTCCATTTGACTGACTCTCTTCCTTGACTGTGTTAGTTTGAGCTCCTGCTATAACTCAGCCCTGTGTGCCCCTGCTCCATGGCCTGTCTGCTATAGAGCTATCTGCCCACAAGAGCAGGGAAGACTGGGAATGAACGGGGGAGTAGCGTGTGTTCCCAAAACAAAGAGGTTTCATGCTGTTCTCTTTCACCTGCATTGTGTGTGTCTCTATCCCAGACTGACGTGGAACAAAGTACGTTCCTGTGACTTGATTAAAGCAGCTTGCCCCATTGCATGCTGGCGTTTAAACAGAAAATTAGCTTTCCAAGCACTCCTGTTGAGAATAAATAGTCTGTCACGACGTATTTGCTGATAGCTTGAACATGATTGACTGTGACAGCAGAGCAATCTGCATAAACTGTAAATCCAGATCCAGAGAACATCCTTTTCCAAAAGCAACACAACCAAATTTTGTTTACACAGCTGATCATTCCCTCCCCAAGATGGCGTTCCCACCGGAGCCAGCGTTCGTGGAAGAGCATGATATGCAACAAACTCCCTGGAAAAGGCATTTGCTCTGCAGATGTGTGTTTGTGGGTCTCGGGAAATAGCACTGCACGTAGTGTTGGAACGAAATTTGGCAATAGATCGACACCACTGCAAACTCCAGCCAGTTTTTCTGAGATTCAGGCTTGACACAATATAAACTTGAAATAAAGCTAAATCTTCACAATTAAAAAACCAGCTAAAATGAAATAGCCTGGAATTTTAATACAGAATGAAACACTCCAACCTTCTCTGACCTTACCCCCAAACACCTCTTTCTCAACTTGGTTTCCCAGTAGGGAAGACCAACTATTTCCAGTGTCTGCTTGACTCATTGGGCAAATGCTGTTTTCCATCTCAAAGAGGATGTCCAATTTTCCTTTGATAAGTTAGTGGGGAGGGAGGGAAGGGAGCCAACTGGAGGGACTCAAAGAAGCCGAGGAGGAATTCAGGAAGGCATGTGAGATGTTGGGGGAAGGTATCAGGGGAACAGCAGAGGTAAGTCGCTAGGGAAGGTAGGAAGTAGCTGCAGGGTCTGGGATGAAGTCAGGGAAATGGCAAAGGGGAGTTGGGATGGCATTTGGCAATGTAGTGGGAGGCCACAGTGGCATCTGGAAGGGCCTGGGAAACTGCAGAGGGGTGTCTAAAGTAGTAGTGATTTAAATCGAATGTCACTGCACTTAGCACAGGAGACAGCACTGACTATAAGCAGTGGTGTTGACCTCCAGGGGTTTGTTTAATGTTCGGTGTGCAGCCTCCTAAAGGGTCTCTGAATTCTTTTTCTGGGCCGCACTGCCTAGAGAACAGGGAGTGACGGTGCCAGGAGCCCTCAGGGAAAGGGAGGGTGCAAAATTAGGTTCTGTAAACATCCAGCCAAGCCAACGTTCAGGAGATGGCACAAGACTTTCAGAAAGCTGGCTTAGGTTTGGAACCTGTTGTTCTTTTCCTGTGTTGTCCAGTTCTTTTCCAGACAGCTCCCAGTAGTGCTGGCAGTCTGCATTACACATTTTGTAAGCTGCATTACAGATGGATCCACAATGCCCTGGATAATTCAGCTGAATTTTATAACCTCATGAAACTGGCCAATCAGCCTGATATATAAAGTTGATTGTATCTGGCTCCTTCCATGGATTTTGAAAATATCAACTTGGCAGCTTCTTTACATGTTAAAGATCAGGGTTACTGTATAGTGCCAAAAAGAAGGCACATGCAGGAGATAATTTGTCCTACGTGTGAACTCGAATGCAGAAATAGGTGGTGTGGAGGGACAGGGACAAAAATGGTGAAACAAGCGTATTTCTTTTTCATTCATGTGTGTGGCGAGCAGAGTTTTCTGTTTTTTTCTCTTGCAAGTTTTCATGACGGAAGATCATAAGTGTTGATTAATTGCTGCAGAAGATACACAGGGTCACAGTTTAAATCTGAACAGTGAGCATCTTTCATACTGAGGGGAGCTTAAATGTCTTGACTTTGACACCTCGGCAACCTCTCATTGGGATGATTAGAAATGTGGAGATTGGCGCACTGAGAAGCTGGCATTAAAGAAGCCTGGAACAGCTCTTTATTCATCCTTGTAAAGGCTCGTCTGGGCACCCAAGTGTCTCATTCGTCCATTCTCCTTTCGTTCGGGTGCAACTGAGAATTGGCTTTTCCACATTAGAGTGGGGAGCGCTTTAGAACCAGAGTTCTTTCTTTTGATTAATTTTGAATTGTTTTCTGGGCTTTAAGAAAAGGCCAGGCAGAGAACAAGCTGAGGACAAGCAGGAGAGGGCGGGCAGAAGAAAGGAACCGGGAGAGAGAATGGTCCTGTAGTGATGGAGACATGTCGATAATACCATCTCTGTGTAATATGCTGTATGTTTGTGACTGACCTGCAATAGTGTACAGTGCCCGTCGCTTCGTGGATATGCACAAGCTGGGATGTGGTGAAGGTACAGGGAACAGTCAGGGCCGGTGCAACCCATTAGGTGACCTAGGCGGTCGCCATGGGCGCTAACATTTGGGGGGCGCCGGCCGCCCCGGATGTCGGCGGTATTTTGGGGGCGGGGCCTTCCGCCGCCTCTGTCAGGGGAGGCATTTCGGGGGCGGGACCTTCCACCGCTTAGGGTGGCAAAAAAGCTGGCGGCGCTCCTGGGAACAGTGCTAGCCATCACGGCCAGATAGAGTTGCAGGCAGCACACCGTGTACCCTTTCAAATGGCAGCGGAGCCCCTCTTCAGCACGCACAGTCCCAGTGGCATTCCCATTAGTCTCCCACTGCCACATGGCCCCGCTTCATCCTCCCACAAAGCAGGCCATGTCTTCAAGCCATACTCTGGCCCTTAATTGCGAGCAGCCACCTGCTTGTAAAAAGTAACCGCTGTATCTATTCTCCTGAGCGATGCTCTTCCTAGAGTTCTCACTTCACTGGTCTAATCTAGAACAGGGTGAAATTCCCACTTAATTACAGCGGCTTTGATTTCGCCAGCCTGCCTTTCCCTTGTTGCTCTCAGATCTTTTACATTCCTGCAGCCAAAGAGAAGTTCCCTCCTATAACTGCTGTTCGTCCCAAGAGAATAAAACCACTCCCACTCCTCCCAACCAAGGGTCTCCTCATTCATCCTGCAGGAGAGGAAGGCAGTTAAGGGGATAATACCCATCACTTCAACAACACCTTTCATCTGAAGGTCACAAAGGGCTTTGCAAACATTCATTAATTTAGCCTGCCAACACCATCGAGAATAGTAATAATATTACCTCTTAATGCTGGGTAAACTGCGTCACCAAAAATGAGTGACTGCCAAAGTTCCCACAGTGAGACTTTCTCAGATCCTGGAATGTGCAGACTCTCTGATACCCTGGTGATGGGCATGGTATAAAAACCTAGATGCACAGGAGTCTTGGCTTCCTGTCCAGCCACTAGGCAATGCTTCCCAAAACTGCCCCCGATGCCGCTCAGAAAAACATACTCCAAACATAATCCTCGCTGTTACTTCTCGATTCTATGCTTTTGGGTCTGCTCTGACCTCTAGGCTCCCATGTCACTCACGTATCTTATACTTACTTTCCAAAGAGAATGTGCCCTCGCTCCAAGACAACGCGTGTAACACAATGACTGCACCGATTGCATTATTGGGCACTTGTTTAAGAAACTACTTTGTGCTGCTTTTTTATATCTGTGTCCAAATGCTTTTAAAAATTCAAGCCCGACCAGAGCCTTTGGTTCAGAGGGTGCTGCTTTGTAAATCTCTCCGAGCAGCGTGGCCGCCGTCATTCCGAGCATCATCGCAGCTTTGCCCCAGCCGGGCTGCTCTGCCTTTGTTTTCTGACCTCCTCTTTCCCCACTGTTAGACACAGGGCTGCTGTCAGGAAGGAAAAACACTTTTGTTCTTTAAATCTTTTATAGAGTCGAGGTTTATAAAAAATTGAACACAAGCCTTTAGGGAGCAATCACTCTGCAAACTGTCCAGCAGACCAGGAGCTTGGGCGCATTTGGTTCAGGCAGAGACAGCTGTCGTTGGAAGGATGGTGTTGGCTTTTTCAGCCTGTCACCTCCCCCCGCTTGGACAGCTTTGCACCTGTCTGGTTCTAGAGAGACGGGGCTCCTTGCGACTGACATCTGGCTGGTGTTCATCCAGGAGTAGCCTCTGACGGGTGATCTGCAGGCCTAATTGTCCCTAGCAGATTTTTAATTCATTTCAGAGCAGTTTTTTAAGAGGAAAGTTTTTTTTATTTTACAGAGTCTGTAAGTTGGGGTCCTGAAGTCAGTGGGAGCTGAGGGCTCTCAGTACCCTGCAGGAGCAAAAACTGGTACCCTCTGTCTTTTTAAAAACAAAACCCTTCTGCTCTGTGGTCAGCCCCCACTGGCCTACAGTGGATCTACATTCATATCCAGGGAATCACAGTTCATTCCCGCTGCACTGCTGGGCTCAATTCTTTATTTAGTAAAGCTCATAACTCTGAAGATGGAAGCCCTCTATTTAAGAGGTTCAGCAGCAGCACAAGCTCTCTCATGCTGCCTTGTTAGCACCCAACTTCCTTTCACCGGGAAGGGACAGAGGCCCCAGTCCTTCAACCAGTTCCACGTGTGTGGATCTCAGTGCCCAGACAGAGCCCCATTGATGTCCACGACTCCTTGTAGGCATATTTGGGAGGAGTGCTACCCAAGAGGTTCTGTCTCTGTGCTTCTGTACAGAAGCTGCCAACCAAGATGCAAGCTGTCCTGGGGATTTCTGGGTCCCTGCATCCGTCTCCAGGATCTTGTTCTACACTGGAATGTGCCTCTCCATACTCTTAAACCCATGGTTTTGTGACTATCCTTTGGCTTGGGAAGGAGAAGTTGTTTTTTAAGACATGAGAAGTCAAACTGATGAGCCAGAAGACTTGCTAACCACCCTTCTGTGTCTAGCAAACGCTGAGCTGGCAGAACAAGAGGCTTATTTCAGCGTGTAGGGAAAGCTGGCTGTTGCTGAGGTGCTGAAATCTTGTCTTGTTTATTGCTTTAGCGCTCCTGTTAGAAGAGAGCAGGGTCTCTGTTTAGAGAAGATTTCCTTCCCCCTTGGTGTGGACATTTCTTCTTCCCAGGGCACCAACCTATTAGAAACATAAGCTGCCTGGGAAAAAAAAAATTGGGATGACACACTGGATTTTAATTCGTCACTGAGTAAGCCACCTCAAGCAGAGCTAGGCGATCCAGGGTCTGCTGTATTTGCAGCCAGCAAGCAAAATGCACTCATTTTGGGAGATAGCTCATCATTCAGCTGATTATATAAATTACTTGACCAGTGTTAAGTCCCACCTGAACTTGGTCTTGAAGCAGTCAGATGCAAATAGATGCTTAGCCAGTGTATCATTGATTACCTACAGCACTTGAAACTACTGCACGTTTAATACCAGCCGTGGATTTTAATATATCTGTATAACAGTGCTGCTTACAAAACCAGAATTTGCCTCAGTGCATGTCATTATTTCAGACCCTACAGTAGGCACAATACAGATTATACAGGAATTGCCATGTCCTGCTACACAGACAAGGATGGGGATCGACACCACTGTGACGCTGGCTGACCAGGTCATGTCAGAGTGTATTCAGGTCAATTCACTTGTGTATTAGTATAGATCAAAGTGGTTAGTGTTTTGGGTGTTTAAACTTCATAAAACGAATGGGATGTTACATGCATTGTTTTCACTTCTCTGTTTCTGTTGTAATGTAATAGCAAACATTTACATTGTGTGTATCCCTGTAACGGAAATAACTCTCCAGACATCAAAGAAGCCTTGGGGAATGCTAAGGAAGGACGTTATCAGAAAAGGTGCTACAGTAATTCCAAAGTAAATGGCCATTGTGTTGATGACCTGAGGTGAGCTGAATTCCTCTCGGATTGTCATAAAAGGAAAAACCCATGTGGGTAGAGACACTGTCAGCTTTTTTTCTGTGTGAAGATACTATAAACGTGAATTCAAAGAAAGATCCTTTTTCTCTAGGCTGCTTGGATTCTAACAGGACAGAATAACTGAATGAGAAGACAGAGATCCCCAGAGTTACATTTGGGTAGCCCTGAGAGTCTTTTGGGAAACTGACAGATTACTACATCTCTGCTACCATTTGGAATTACAGACTGACTCATCTGTACCTATATTTTACCTGCTTTATCCTCTCAGTAACTTTCATTCTTTTTTCTTAGCTAATAAACCTATAGTTAGTTTACTATAGAATTGGCTGCTAGCATTGTCTTTGGTGTAAGATCCGGAGTACCAGTTGATCTGGGGTAAGTGACTGATCTCTTGGGACTGAGGGAAACCTGATGTGGTGTGATTTTTGGTTTTAATAACCTTTTATCACAAAGTTCAGTTTGTCTGGGTGGTCAGAGAGAATCAGGAGAGGCTAAGGGGACTGTCTGTGGCTCCATGGTAAGACTGGTATAGTGATCCAGGAATTTACATTTGTTACTGGCTTGGTAAAATCTAACTATAGACCACATCACCAGTTTGGGGGGGGGGGGTCTGCCCTCGTTTTCTGACGGTCTGTCCTGAGATAGGCACTCACAGTTATGAGCCACTCGAGACGGCATGACAGCCGCTAAAGCGTTGTTTCAAAGGGTGAAGATGCTGTTTCCCACTCTGGATTACTGAACATCTCCTTTACCCTAAGCCCCCACTTCTCCTTGTGTATTTGTACATTTTGCATGTACAGTTCTCTTGACCTTCCAAAGGTTTCAATAACAGCCAGTGTCCTGTGGAGAAGTATACTGGTAACTGCACGTAGCTTTGCCTTCAGGGACCCTAGTGCACTGGACTAAATTTGTATATAATAAAAAGTCTTCTAAGTTGGTATTTGTGTGTGTTCTGCTCTAGAATTGCCCGTGTCTTGTCGCTTTCAAGACCCAGTGCAAGATTCATTTGTTTAAGCCGGGCTTTCATGAATGACTCAGAAGCACAAGGGTGAGGATCCAAAGATATTTTTCTTCGAAGATAGCCACCATGTTTGATCGCACTCGATAGCTTGCCTTAGAGGCCCCGATTCAGCAAAGCACTGAAGTGTGTGCTTAACTTTAAGCATGTGAATGGAGCCTTTCCTGTTCAGCAAGCACCTGTGCACAAGTTCACGTTCCATTGACCTCAGTGGGTATGTCTGTGATGCCAAAAAAAACCCCACGGCACCGAGTCTCAGAGCCCAGGTCAATTGAGTCAGGCTTGCAGGGCTAAAAATTGCAGTATAGCTGTTGAAGTTCGTGCTGGAGGCTGGGCTCTGAGGCCCAAACCCCGCTTGGGATTTCAGAGCCCTGGCTCCAGCCTGAACAGCCACAGTGCATTTTTTAGCCCCACAGCATGAGTCCAGCGAGCCTGAGTCAGCTGAGCTGAGTCAGCTGAGCTGGGCCAGCCATGGTGCTGCCCTGAATCTTTTATTGCAGTGGGTCTTAAGCACACATTTAAGTGCTTTGCTGTATCAGGAACAAAATGAGATCTCTTCCACCACTGGGCATATATAATTCTGATCTATAATTTTGTTAATATGGCCCCTACATGCCATGGGAATAGATGCAATAGAAAAACATATAGCTGCATTGAAGTCAGTGGCAGAACTCCCATTAACTTCATCAGGGCCAGGATTTTACTCACAGATTTGTGTTTAAACTCTTACAATCAATACAATTTTCTTGAAGAGAAGAGGTGTGCAGGTGCATGAAAATTGAAGATGCAGTGCTGCATGCATTCAGTGTAATTAGGAGAGCTGACAAACATCATTAGAAACACTGCTAATTAATTAAGCCTAAACTGCTCACAGACTCGGAGAACAAGATCTACTTCTCATATATGAGTAATGGGGACCTCACTTCATAACATTTAGCAATGGGTTCTTCCTGCCGTCCGCCTGCAGTGGGCTGTCGTGCTCAGCAGATGGTGTCAGCAGTCAAGGCACTCCCTCAATGCCTCTTTTCTCCTACTTGATCCAGATTGACACACTGAAATGACTGGGGGGGGCTTTTGGGACTGAATTTAATGTCCCAAGTGGCAAGAGAAGTTGAGCTGGGATGGTTTTCAGTCAGACCAAATCTGCATATGTGGCACAGAAATCCAGATGGCAGAGGGGAACCATAATGCCGAATGTGTATTTCCTCTCTCCTTCCACCCTTGGCCAGACAATAGCCTTATTAAACAACCAGAAAGTACAGCTGTATTCTGCAACAATGGTCTGAAATACAACGCCCTACAAGGGGACCCCTGTAGTGTTTGGGGCGGTTTCTGGGGAGCGCTGTAGTACTTTTTAAAATAAGGGTAGAATGCTTATTCTGTCAGCCACAAGTGGAGCAATAATGGCTGATGGATGTAGAAGGAGCAGACAAGAGGGGGTGACTAAGGGCTAGTCTACACTATGAATGCGTTGCTGATATAACTATACTGGCAGAGTCCCTTAGTGCAAATGCAGCATATGCTGGCAGAAAATCCTTCCGTTGGCATAACACACCTCCCCAAAGAACATTAGCTACACCAACAGAAGCACTCTTCTGCCGGCCTAGCTTTGTCTACACTGGAGGGGGCGAGGAGGGGTTGCCGACATCGGCTAGAGGGTGGGGGGTGTTCCCACCTCTGACCGACCACATTTTTTAGTGTAAAGCTAGCTTCAGTTGGTCAGCTGGTGCTCTTCCAGAGAAGTTGATCATCTGATGCTCTCCCCGGTGAGAGCAAACTGACCATGATAACGACTGCTGCCCACGTCATTGGTAATTAACTAGTAAAAAAAAACAAAGGAAAAAGTTGGGACTCTCATGTGAACAAGCTTTCTTGGGTGTCTCCTGGACACTCCAGGCCAGAAGGTCCCAGCTTGGCTAATGCAATTCTTATTCCTAATTTAATTATTGACTGCCCAGAAGTGTTTCCCATTTCTGCGTCTGGTCCCAGCTGGAATCCAGAAGCGCAGAGGTGAGTGGGAAAACGAAAAGAAGTTTAATCTGCAAAATGTTGTTTTTCCTTTAATCCAAGAGCCCCTAGTGAAGCTGTAGCTTGCAAAAAGAGCCTCCAGTTTCATCTTCCATCACCTCTCAGGAGTGGGAGAATAAATGAAGCTTCTTTAACCTTTTCTCCTAAGGACCAGTAACAAAAGGAATCTTGCTGGAAAGTCCATTTATCACATAACTTTAAAATATGCCTGTGCACATAGGGGTCTAGGCGGTTGCTAATCAGAAGCCTCCAGGGACCCTTTCACCAGATTCCCTCTGCTGCTGCCCCGCTGCCTCCCTAACCAGCCATCAATCACTTTTTATTATCCCATTGTGTCGTTCCCTCCTTTTGCCTTGCCAGGCCGTGCTCCACAGCTGACCGTGGGTCATTAGAGTAGGATGTGACCAATCACACAGCAGCTCGGGGAACAGTGGAAACAACACGTTAGGAGAGTTTTTCCTGCTGTCCAACTCAAGTGGGTCTCATCTCTAGCACATTTAAAAGGCTTCGCGTACTCTGATATTTGCCTGCAGCTCCATTAAAACTCCCCTCCCCAAGTCTCTCTTTTATTTTTTGTTTTTTTCCTTACAAGAAGGGTGACCGGGTTTTGCAAGTGGGACACACGGTTCAGTGGGAGAGGTCAGATTGTTGGAAGCACTTCGGTGTCACATTGATCCAGGTGGCAAAAACGTGTCCTCCACTCCTGTTGGCTGCATCCAGGGAGAGCATGCCTGCCGCAAGGCATGTTTGGGATCAGGGTGAAGCCATTGAGGGTGAGAAACTCCAGGGCCAGATTAGAAGTTACTGTCCAAGAGCATTTTACTCTCCAAGAAAAGGGGGGAGGGATAGCTCAGTGGTTTGAGCATTGGCCTGCTAAACCCAGGGTTGTGAGTTCAATCCTTGAGGGGGCCACTTAGGGATCTGGGGCAAAATTGGCCTGCTAGTGAAGGCAGGGGGCTGGACTCGATGACCCTTCGGGGTCCCTTCCAGCTCTATGAGATAGGTATATCTCCATATATATTATATTATTATTATAAACAGTAGGTTTATTTTCTTATTTTCTTGGGTTACATCAGTATCTTCACATACGTCATGTTCCACAGCAGCTCGTTTTAATTCTCATTCCCATCAGCAATGTAACCATCACAACTGCCCCCCTCCCCCCCTTTTTGGGTGACTATCTCATTGCCCAGCCCATGCGAGCTGCAGGAAATGACCTGAGAGGGAGCTTAGAACTTGTTCATCAACAGCTTTGGGAGCTTTCTGAGCAAGCCAGGGGCAAAGACTTGAGTGATCCTCCTACTTTCCCATGAGATCTGGTGGAGGCGTTTGTCATTCTTAGACCGAAGCTGCATCCAACTGCGCGCTTCTGCCTTTGCTTCTCCTACAGCTGTAGTAATAACACTTGGCATTTGCACAGTGCTCTTCATCCAGAGCTCACAGCAGGTGATAAGGCTGGATTCACTGTGGTCTTGCACCTTGCGTCGTCAGCTGCCCTGGGACAAAGTGTGTGGGAAATGCTACCGTTCTGATTTGTTACAGGTGACACATGGTGCAAAGTAATGGAGTGTCTGGCCTATAGTGTCTGTGCTGCATCCAAGGGCCTATTGTCCCACCTGGGGCCAAACTCGCAGCTGGTGTAAGTCCTTTGGCATCAGTGGAGCTTTGTCAACATTGAATTTGGTCTCTTGTGGATCAACAGATTTTCTTTCTTGGCCTGCTAGCTTAGTCCAGTTTTAAGCCGATTCTCTTGGAAAAATTCAGCACCCACAATTGGCGACAGCCTTTCCAAAGAGCTCAGAACTCAACGTACCAAGCCCTTCTGAGTACAGAGCCAGAGGGGTCACAGGGGGAGCTGCTGGGCACTGAATTCTTCCGAAAAACTGGCCCTTACCGTCTTTCCTTGAAGGTCAGTTCGCTCATGGTTTCCCTTTTAACCCGCACTTGCTTTAGAGATCCCTGTAACCCATCTCTCCATTTGCAATTTCCTGTTTACATGTATCTTCCTTAGTCTCTCTCTCTCTCCCCCTCCTGCTTCTGTTCTCTGCTGACACTTGGCCTTTCTTATCAAGCTGCCTGTGATGTTCCTTTTCAGTGTATGTGATGCTTTCTTTGCCCCCTCGCTCTTCCTGTTAATCATCTTCCTGGTATGCAGCTTCTTGGCATAAACTGTCTCTTTAAAAGGTTACGTTATGGAGCCTGCTCACAGGAACACCCAGTTGGACCAGTCCTGGGGGGAGCTTCGCTGTCACGCCAAACTCTCAAAGCCTCAAGACAACTTAAACGCTCTTCTATACTAAACTGCAACTGCCTGCATAATATAAGTCATTTATGACATGAAGTGCACAAAAGTCCATTAAAATAAACCCTGCTGAGCTAGGTGGGCTGGTGTTCCTGTGTGCTTCCAGCTGGTGTCTCTTTGTAGTCATTGCTTTTAGTCCGATTGTTCTGGTGCAATTTAATCTGAATACGTTTTGTTCTGTTCCTCCCACTACGCCCATCCATCAGGAGAGGATGAGCTGTTCTGTGGCGTGCTCGTGCTCCTGGCGAGTGCAGGCGGTGGCTGTGATTCACTCTTGGCTTTGCTGCGGGTGCTGATGTGGAATTGTGGAAACTGTTCACCGGCAGAAGCAAAGACATGCCTCCTTGGTCCCCTTTCAGTGGGTGCAAGTCCCCGATTGGAAATGGTAGCCCTGGGCATTCAGATTCGGGGGGAGATCCTGGCCCCACTGAGATCCATGGGATGTTTGCTGTTGACTTCAGTGGGAACTTCACTCCTGGGATCTGTTTGCATGCAGCTATT
Source organism: Platysternon megacephalum (assembly GCA_003942145.1). Lineage (NCBI taxonomy): Eukaryota > Metazoa > Chordata > Testudines > Platysternidae > Platysternon > Platysternon megacephalum. Next base: position 13,384,491 of record QXTE01000013.1, read on the forward strand.
TTCACTCCCATTTCCCACGGAATCCGAAATACCAAACCCCTTCTTAGGGCAGAAAGGCACAGATTGCAATTTGAGGTGGTTTTCAAAGGAAAGCCTAGCTGTCCCCTGTGGTAACCAATGGATCCTGTGACGTCTTATTCACAGAATACCTGGGGGTTTTCCAAATTTCTATTTAATAGTATTTTAAAATTAATCAAACCATGTGCCCATTCCAGGACAAAATTCTTCAGAGCCTCACCCACACCCTGCTGTGGAGACAACTTATTTAGGTTTTGCACACAAGTGTGTGCATTTTGCATACTAATCCAAGAATCTAAATTGGAAAAGAAATTGAAGCGTAAATGAGCTAATGAAGGGGCATTAAGAAATAAAGAGACTGGCACTCTCTCTGTCCTTGCCTCAATCCTGATGAGCACCATTTGTGACACCTCCTTTATTGACCTAGTGCAGAAGAAGCTGTGATGGGTCAGTGTCCAAGAAGAAATGCCCTTTCCCTAAGTGCTTTATTCTGCGTCTAGTGGGGGGAAATGTTGCAGTGTCACTGTTTGTTCGGAAAGCCATCAAAGACTCGGGGACAAATCTCTTATTTTTGACAGTGTTACAAGGTTTGGGAAGAACAAAACTTGAAAGGATTTTGACATTGAATATGGTCCAGGTCCTGCTCTCAGTTACACTATTATAAATCCAGTGTAACTCCATTTACACCTGTGTAATTGAGAGTAAAATAAAGCCTTTTAACTTTTGCCTTTCTAACTGCTATTAGAATGTCTCTTTTATCGCAGATGCCTGTAATACTAAATACAATCGTGCTTCTTATTCAAGGTCCTTACATGCAGCCCTCCTCATATTCTGATCTGCTCTTTCATTATATAACAGGTCTTCTGCTATACTCATCCAGAAGTCATTTGGGATGCTCTAATGACAGGGAACTTATTTCAGCCTTTTCAGGGAACTCAGTTAATCTAATATTTTGGCTCTGATTTGATTCTTCAGCCTCTCCACTCTATTACTTAACAATTTATTTTCTTTCTGTGATGGCTGCACAGAAACTGTTCACTTGTACATTTTTTTGAACGGACGGTTCCCCTCCCCTCAGCTCCCTCTTATCTGAATCTTCAGAGCAACCAAGGATTCTCGGATGAGGATGCCCCATCCCCATCACATGTGCTCAGATACCCAAGGAGGGGTGTGCTAAAGAAACCTAGGTAGAAGTCTGACACCAAAATATTATGATGTTGTTTTGAAGAGGGAAATTATAGGTAAAAAAAGACCTAACAATATAGATCCCAAGAGATAATGCGTCATGGTGTTGTATGTGGTCCCTAACTTTGCACCTGAAAAGCCACATGTATCTATGAGAACTCGCCATGGTTCAGCTGGGGGTCATCCCCAAATAAGAATAGGCGTCGTGATTATTATGGCCTCCTTATATTCCTGAAATGTTCCACCTTGTTCATACAGCTTCAGGGAGAGAACCTTTTGGGGCCATCTCCCTTCTTTACATTTGGAAATTACAACTGTTTGTTCATTACTGCATAAACTCCCTCCATTTTAATCAGTTAAATAATTCCTATGGATGGTTTCAGGGAAAGAAGGCCAGTACAGACACTTAAAAAATACCTCCTCCTGAGACTAAAGTTTATGAATTTCTCTGGAGCCCATTATTGTTTGCAATGTTGTTGTACCTGTGTTGGTCCCAGGGTATGAGAGAGACAAGGTGAGTGAGGTAAAATCTTTTATTGGGCCAAGTTCTGATGGTGGATAGGGTCAAGCTTTCGAGCTTCACAGAGCTCTGTGATGCTGTATGATTAAAGATGACCATTTATATCATTGATATTACCACTGTTATACAATTGCAATAAATCTTGCATGTATCATGTAAGGTGTCTGTGGAAAAGTTACCATCTATCGAGTATGATTATCCTGAATAAATCCATGTATCATCTTTGTATCTAAAGTTATGAATATTGGCTATGTATTTATCTCTCCAACATGTGTTTTGTTCCTGGATGACACCCTCCAGATAGATTTACATCAGGGCTAGATAACTATGTGTTGATAGCTCATTAAGGACACTCCACTCTCACCCTGGGTCATTGAAAAAACTCATGCCACTCCTGTAGATGCCTCAGACAATGAGTATTTCCCCCCCCCCCCCCCCCCAGATGGTGGGAGCCCCCTGCAGCTCCCGGCCACCGCAGGTGGCAGGCAGACCCCCCGCAGCTCCCTGCCACCACTGGCCGGCAGGCAGGATCCCCACAGCTCCCCGCTGCCATGGGCGGCAGGCGGGATCCCTGCAGCTCCTGGCTACTGCAGGAGGCAGGGTGGACCCCCACAGCTCGGAGCCACCAGCGGAGGGGGCCCCTGGAACTCTCTGCCCACAGCTGCTCAGGCTCCTCATTTTGTCATGGATATTTTTAGTAAAAGTCAGGGACAGGTCCATAGGCGCCAACTTTCCCCGGTGCCGGTGGGTGCTCGCACCCCCCACCCCACCCCTGGACCCGCCCCGACTCCACCCTTTCCCTGGCCCAGCCTCACTCCCATTCCAACCCCTTCCCTAAAGTCCCCCACAGGAGAGCCAAGATAGATCCAGGTGCTATAGAAAGTGGTTTTGGTAGTTCACTAGTTGGCCCTCTTCCCTTAGGGTCTGTACCAAATCAATGCCCTGCCCGTCACTGTGCTGCTTGGGGATGCTCTCTTTCACATGAGTTATACAACAGAGAGCATGCCCTTTTACTGTCACTAAAAACCCCATGGCATATTGTACCAGTGTACGGGAGCTAAGTCTGATGCTCTAGCTAAATTTTACTTTAGGTAATGACATGGGCTTGTTAGAAAATGGGAGAAGAAGGGGCTGGTGGGAGGGGAATTGTGGAAAAAAAAATCGTTTCTGGTTTTCACAGCCAGTTGGGCTTTGTCAACATTTTCTGACCAGTTCTAGTAATTACATTCCATATGTCAAAACTCCCTTCTGGTTTCAACTGGCTGATTCATTCTCTTTCCAGTCCTGTCCTAGACTGTTTGCTAGCATTGCTGTGTGCCATTGAATGGATGTCATGTGCCATCCAGTAGTTCTCCCTAAAAACTGCTATCGTGATTATGAATGAGAGGCAGTGAAAGGGAGTACACAATAAAGAACTTGCTTTAGAATGCCTCATTGGAAGGGTCAGTATAGTGAGAAGATAAATAACAGGGATTCTAACGAGTGGCAATGGGGGATCTGGGTGTAAGCTGGATCCCACTACACAATAGGAATAAACCAGGTCCTTGGTCTATAGCTCTGGCTAATACTGCTTCTTTAAAGCCAAGTTACAAGTGTCATTACATCAGCTTGAGCAGAGTGGGATTATTATCTAGCATGAGTGGAATGTGATTGTCATGGAGAATTGCCCTGCATTACTTAAAGCACCCCAATGAAACGTAAACTAGCAAGTTAAGAATTCCTGATTGAGTCTGGTGTAACTTGGTCTGTGCGAAGGTGAAGTGGGAGATGGAGAACTGGGAGGAACCTAAGCAATGGTGGCCAGGATCTTGTAGTCTGCAAGAAGAGACCTAGGGCTCCCCCACCATACACAGATTTGTCTATTGCAGTCCTCTGGTCCTTTTCAGAGGAGGAGGGCACTAGAGAGTTGCTGCTCACTCGTTCCTCATCAGTTTGATAAATCGGCTGTAAAGTTAAGAGGTTTATATGTGAATTGTCATGTATCCAGAGAGCAGCCAAGCTGCTGACTCGGTGAATGACCTCACCAGAGCTCACAGCTTACCCTCCCAGCCAGGCTCTCTGACTATGTTATTGTTGGGAAAGACTTATTGACAATCCCTTTATCTCAACACACTCAATGCAGGCAAACAGGAGATAGTGTGAAGCTGGCCTCCATTCAACTCCATCGCTTCCCATTTACCTAAGATTGATTATCTGGAGCTGAATTTGTGTACTCTCCTTATTCAGCATCCCATTCATCAGAGCTGGCAGGCAGGTCTTGCTTCAGGTGCAGATTTAACTTGGCTCCAGCTATACCAATTCCCTATAAGGTATTCATACCCAGAAGGGCTGCACTATGCCACTTGGTTATCTTGGGGGAGGGGGAAGGGGGAAATCCTGGTTCCATTGACTTAAATAAAGGCAAGAGTTCACCCCGGAGTTTCATTTTAACACAAGAATGAACCATTTACCAGAAGCTCTTGATTTGCTCTCTTCTTCCCTCCCCCTCCCCCCTCCCGTGTTGTAAAATAGAGCAACACCACAAGATTGTCTAGTAACAGAAAATATTTAGAATGTTATTGTCTAGCTCTCAAAGCCATGGTGAGCAAGTGCCATTATCCCCATTCTACAGATAGGAAAACAGAAGCATGGAGATGTCAATTGACTTCCCCAGCATCACACAGCAGGCCAATGAAAAGCAGGTCTCTTACTCCCCAGTCTGGTGCACTCCCCAATACTTCAGAGGCGAAGGCACCACCGAAGGGATACACAGTAGAAATAAAATAATCTGGGTGTCACAGCAAGAGCTGGGGAGAGAATGTAAGTCTGTTTCACAGAAGGGTCTGAATTTGGCAAGCTGGCTTGGTTCTCATTTGGAATGAAAACCGAACACTTCAAAATTTTCTGCAAAACAAAAATAATTTTAAAAGTGGTTTTGGAAATGTTTTGACCTTTTAAAAACATTTCCGAGGTTCCCCGTGCTGTCCGGAGCCCTGCCTAGTGGGGAAACCCAGGAGCGAGGCAGCTCTGGGAGTTCGGTATAGGAGCTAATACAGTCCCCGAGGCAGCTGCTTGTCAAATAGGTTGGACGGCAGGGGGTAAAGATCAGGGGGGGCTGTCAAACATCCCTTTGTTCAGAGTCTGCTTTTTCCCGTGTATGTCACTCTCAGCTGTACCAAACGCTGCTCTCTCAGATGGAAGCAGGACTGCTTGCTTGCAGGAAGGTGGTGTGTAGATAGGTGGTTCTCCTTGACCTATTTGCTTCTTCCTTCCTGTCACTAATCTCTTTTCAGACTCCCCCTGTTTGCTTGGTATTTTCTCCCTGCCCTTTTCCCACAACTCTGCCTATGGACCAGAACCTTGGTGCTGAATGGCCTAAAACCCTTACGCCCCTTTCAGGTTCACTGATGTTATTTTCCCTCGCTTTCCTAAAGCATGGCTGTCCTGAGTCCGACACTGGGAGTTGTTTTGAGGGGACAAACCATGAAGGGTTATTCTTCAGTTTAGCTCTTAATTAGTTGGGAAAAGTTGGTTCGGACCAAACATTTGAAACATTTTGTTCTGAAAATGGCAAAATGAAACATTTTGATTTTTTAGAATTTTTTGATTGATTGGTTGGTTTTTTTGTATGAAACTGATACAAATTTGCAAAATGTTTCATTGTTGCCAAATCTGCATTTTTGGCTCAAAAAAAAAGAAAAGAAAAAAGTTTCATCCGAAAACTTTCGCCCAGCTCTAATTACGAGTCTTGGATGAGGCGGAATCAGGAGTTCCTGGCTCCCACTGATCTGTTCCCCCATTTCTCTAAGAACTTGCTTCTCTCACAGGTATTTCTCTATTGACCTTCCAAACAGGCTCCATTAGTCCTTCCCAGTAACAATCTCAGTTATTATCTCACCTAATAAAACTGCCCATTCATATTCCTGGAGTATCAGGGTTTTTCTGAGTCAGCAGGAAGTATCTTGAAGTGAGAAACTCCGGTTTCTAGATCATTGGAAGTAGATTTGATGGCAAATCCTAGGTTATTCCAGTCCAGTGCCTTTAGTTGTCGTTTTAGAGTAAGTCTGAATCCAATTCTCCAAATGATTCTCTTAGTATTCAGGGCAAGAGACAGCAGGACTGGACAGTTGGCTTCTGGATAGTTAACAAATGGAACATGATATAGAGAGCCGAAGAGGATAGCAACCCGTTCAGGTTGTTGTGGTGCACGTCTGATCCTGATAAAGAACCTTCCTAATTCTTCAAAGAAAGTGACAGTGCATCTTGACGCAACACAGATAGTTACTTTGACATTTGCAATCAAGTCTGTTGAATAGAGCCTATGTCATGAAGCTGGAGGAGTAAAAATACATGGACATTTCTTTCAAAAAACAAACATGTTATGAATTTAATGTATCCAATTTACCAACTGGATTTGCTGCTCCTCAGTGCTTTTCTATGCATTCCTCTGCATTTCAAATTCTGTTTATGTAGGAACGCAAAGTACTTCTCTGTTTACTGAGTTTGATTTGTATCATCTGATCAAAAGTTAGCCTGCATCTTTGCTGAGCATAAAGAACAGCCGGCAAGGGACTGCAGGGTAAATTCCTGTATACACCTGAAACCGCACAACAGCCTTCTTCAGTGGGCACACAGCACCAGCTATCAGGAATGGGAGTCTTTGCCCTTATTCTCCCACTGCCACTAAAAAACTTAATTCTGGTGGAAAGGAAGGATATGGTTTTAGCAGACCACCAGCCCAAATAAAGATGTGCCTAGCTTTTATGCTTGCACTGTAAGGGTTGCAGATATAAAAAACCAGTGTGAAAGGAATTGAGGCTGAGGATTAAAGGAATGTTTGCTAGCTTGAAAGTGTAGATTAGTTCTTTTGCAGTACACTGTACTTGTCTGGGAAACTTAATCCCGATATCTGCCAGTCTCTAGATATATATTTACATGTAGCAGGTATAATAAAGTCTGGTTGTTTGTGTGGAAAGGTGAAGGATGTCCCTAGCTGTGTCTGACTGCGTCAGCACCATCTAGATATCAGGGAGGATTCAGTGTTCTTTTCTCCAGCAGAGCTTTCCAAATGTATAGGTTTCATAATCTCTTTATGTCATCATTTGGTACCTGCTGAGCGAGTGGTGATCATTTTGCATGGCTGCTCCTCTTCTCAGCCATACCTGTATGGAAACAGGAGGGGGATGGGGGATGGGGGAACGTGCTCATTTCCTCACCAGTATTAGCTGGAGTGTCCTTCGCTGTGTAAAATCACACTCAAAGGACCTAATTCCGAGGGCATTTAACATCAATGATAATAACAGGGTTCAAAAAAGAACTAGATAAATTCATGGAGGATAGGTCCATCAATGACTATTAGCCAGCATGGGCAGGAATGGTGTCGCTAGCCTCTGTTTGCCAGAAACTGGGAATGGGCGACGGGATGGATCACTTGATGATTATCTGTTCTGTGGGCACCTGGCATTGGCCACTGTCCCTCTGGGGCACCTGGCATTGGCCCTGTTTAGCCTGATCCTGGCCTTAACTGTAACTTCCTTGGTGCTCTAAAATCCACCACCTTCTGAGACAAAAGAAGCCCAGAGGTGCCTGGCAATGCTGTTTGTGGGTATGTATGGCCGGCTAGCACTTCAGCTGGAGACTGACTTTGTTTTTGACAATGAAAGTTTAGCTTCTGGAGAATAAGATGTGAGAGGTGCTGGCAAGTCGTACTGGTGCATACCAGCTGAATCTAATCCCTGAATATGGGTAGCTTTAGAACTAAAATGGGAAAAGGCCCTTGAAATGAGGGTCAGTTGAGAAGTGGTGTGGTATTGGGGACTAGGCCTTTAAGGGCTGAGCTTCCCAGACAGAGAGTTTGGGCAGGGTGCTGTGAAGCAGCACCTTAAACACTGAGTGATCACTGACCACCACAGGTAGGGGTTTTTTAGGGTTTTTTTTTTTAAACTGCCTTCAGGCAGTCCATGGGATTTGGGGACTGATTTTCCTCTCGCTTACCTGGTGTAAATCAGGAGTAACTCCTCTGAAGTCAATGGGATCACATTAGTGTAAGTCTGGGGTAAGGTGTGGAGAAGGAAGGAGAACGGGGAGTGAGGAGTAAAATGAGAAGGGGCAATAGGCTCTTTGGGACAGGGACCATCTTTTTGTTGTGTGTTTGTACAGCACCTAGCACTATGGGGCTCTGGACCCATGACTGCGGCTGCTAGCCACTACCACAGTACAAATCATAATAACGAATAACAAATGGTGGGGGGAGTGGGAAATCTGGGACAACGGAGGAGTTGAAAGTGTTAAAAAAACCAATTTTCCCTCCAACCGTTTATCAGCCCGTCTTGTCTCTCTCTCTCCCCACCTGCATTTTAAATGTGAATATTTAATTTAGAACGTCCGTGTAACAACACTACTGCAGTGAGGGTGTGCTTTGTTAACTGGGTAAGGAACACATCCTGGGCTGAATAAACTGAGGTCAACGGTGGTGGTGGCTACAGGAAATGAAGGCTTCTTTGACTGGTGTTTTGCTTCCATAAAAGAAACCACGGCGTATCTCTTTAAAACATGAGTTATTCCTCTGCTGCTTCCCACTCACTGCAGCTGTCTGTGGCTAGAGCGCGAGGGGCAGGTCAGCCTTTGGGAGCTGACTGACAGCTTATTAAATTGATACTGAGTATTTCCCTGTTGGAGATGCACTTTTAGCAAAGAGGGAAATAAAGGTTCTTCTCGCTTCTAGGAAAGAGAGAAGAAAGGGCTGAGTTACATGCAGCAGCCTGTCTCCCACCGATAGCAGTGAAAAACCAGTCCTTCCAATAGCCTTTCAGCTGCTTGGTGGCAGGCAAGGAGCGTGTTAATTGAGCTTAGGGTGACCCGATGTCCTGATTTTATAGGGACAGTCCCGATTTTTAGGTCTTTTTCTTATATGGCAGGGGTCCCCAACGCGGTGCCCGCGGGCGCCATTGCGCCCGCCGGGGGGTGTAAGTGCGCCCGCGGAGCCCTCGGGTTTTTTTGTTTTTGTTTTATTTTCTCCGCCGGCAGCACTCGGGATGTTTTTTTGGTTTTTTTGTTTTTGCTCCGCCGGCAGCGCTCGGTTTTTTGTGGGTTTTTTTGGCGCCCGCCAGAAGGAAAAGGTTGGGGACCACTGTTATATGGGTTCCTTTTACCCCCCACCCCCGTCCCGATTTTATCGTGACAGTTCCGATTTTTAGGTCTTTTTCTTATATAGGCTCCTTTTACCCAGGGCCGGCTCCAGGCACCAGCTTAACAAGCAGGTGCTTGGGGCGGCCACTCGGGAGAGGGGCGGCACGTCCAGCTATTCGGCGGCAATTCGGCGGAGGGTCCCTCACTCCCGCTCAGAGCGAAGGACCTCCCGCCGAATTGCCGCCGCAGATCGCGATTGCGGCTTTTTTTTTTGGCTGCCTGGGGCGGCAAAAACCCTGGAGTGTAGACAGACAAAGCTGCTTTTACCCCCCACCCCCATCCCGATTTTTCACACTTGCTGTCTGGTCACCCTAATTGAGCTGTACTGGGGCTAATAAATAATGGAATGGCTGAAAGAGGGAGGCATCCCTTTGATCAGCAATGCAATAAGGTCAGACCTGCCTCCGCTAGCACTTAGAATCATAGAATATCAGGGTTGGAAGGGACCTCAGGAGGCCATCTAGTCCAACCCCCTGCTCAAAGCAGGACCAATCCCCAGACTGCACTTGGGATTCCTGGGACGCTTTCTGCTAATAACACAAATAGAGCTGACTGGTCAGGTGTGAAATACCCACAGGCCTTGTCTGGAGTTGGGGTGGAGGTGACACCCACTGGTGCCCAGCCCAGCACCATTACCAACCCCTAGTGTAGACAGACAAAGCCGCTAGAAGCCAGGGTTTGCACTGGAGCAGCCTCCCCCTACTTGAAACCAAGTAAGTTGTACCGGTGCAAATCATAGCTTATAGACAGTGTTTGCACTGGCAGTACTGGTGGCTGAAATTGTGACAAATCCCCATAGCAGACAAGGCCCTATGCATTCCAAATCCACAACTTTGAATCCTAATTCAGGGACCTTTCATTCTTCTGAGGCTGGGTTGTTTGAATGAGACATTAAAAGACTGTGCTCCTGGCTCTGTGTGGCCAGTAAAGTTTCGTGGACATGTCTGATAAAAGGAAAGGGTTTGTCCCAGTGTCCTTGGCTAACGCTCCCCCCCCCCCCCCCCGCCCCCGCCTCCTTTCCCCCTGCTCTGTTGCTTTGTGCCGGNCTAACCCCCCCCCCCCCCCCCCCCGCCGCCCCCGCCTCCTTTCCCCCTGCTCTGTTGCTTTGTGCCGGCTGGTTGCTGCTCTGCACTGTACCGCAGTGAACTTATACATATTTCAGTGATGTTGTGCAACTTTATCTAGTTTGTAAAGCCCTCAGGGGTGACAGTGTCTATAAAAAAGTACATTTATTATTATTTAAATTTGCAATTGGGGAAAAAAACAAATGAAGTGCTGATAAAAGCAAATTTTGCATTGTACTGTTCTGATGGTTTGCAGAAATCAGGTACTGTGTAATTTTAATCACTCATGGGGAAAATGCAGTCTAGATTTTTTTTTTTCCTGTGTTCTGGCTACTTTCTAAAACATTGTTTCGGGCCACAGTTAGGTCACTCCCAGTACATGATCTCATCAAGTAGTGGAGTCTTCCTTAAAACATCGGAGAGATGTCACAGTACCAGGTGCTGATTAGTCATTGCAAATAATTTATTTGACTAATATCTCCTCCCTTTTCCCCCCTGTTGGCAAATTATCCACCAACAGGTCATGATTCAAATGAATGTATTTGCAGTTGTTCTGTGGATAGTTTGTGTGAACTAACATTAGCCTATGGATTATTCACAAAGTGGTTTCAAAAAGTGCTTGTTGCTCATTACTTGCACTGTATGATTGCTCAGCTGAGTCATATGGTGGTGGTGTTTCCCAGTTGAATTCCCCTTTTCCCTTCACCAGTTACCCACAGCATCAATAATCTTTCCAAACTCCTATGCCAAATATAGACAGAGCTTTTCCGAAGCACCATGCGAGTCCCATGTCCAGGGTGGCTATTTCGTAGCCCTAACATTTGTGACGCTGTGGCTTTCAGCGTATGGGCTTGTGAACAAAAACTCACTTGTGATGTTTGCTGTTGAGAGGTTGTGAATGCCAGTGAGGCCAGTTAGTGGGGTTTTATTCCCAGGAGGGCTTGCAAATGTTTTTGCGATAGTCATGTAGGTCTGGGAGCAACAAAATGGGCCTGATCCTTCACCTAAGGGCCTGATCCTTCATTCCATGCCCAGGAAAACTTCTGGTTCATTTGCTTGTGTTTTGGATCCTCAGTGTTACCACTTCAGTACTTAAAACTAAATGGGATGGTGCAGCTCAGAAGCACTAAGGCCTGATCCAAAAGCTGTTGAAGTCGATGGAAAGACTCCCATTGCCTTTGATGGGCTTTGGATCAGGTCCTAGTAGAGAACACAGTACTAAGAGCTTTGAATTCATGGGTTGTACAGGATTGCCGAGTTCCCAGACACTGGTTCTGTTGTAGGCATGAAGGGGCTCCTGAAAGAGAAACTCTGAGCCATCTGTGCCATATCATGCATGTGCTTAAATAGCTAGGCCACATACGGGATCGTCATCAAAGCCTCTTCTGCTTAGCTAGAATGCTACTGATGGGGGAGGCTGCTGGCATGAGGAGAATGAAAGAACCCTGGTTTAGTTGCTGAATAGGGTAGGAGAGTGGTTCCCACCCTTTCTGAGCAATTGTACCAGCCTACCACAGTGGCACTATGAGTGGGAGGACAGTGAACTCAGTACTCAGTGGTAAAAACCTCAGCCGCATGGACCAGGGGTTGAGAACCACTGACAAAGGATACTGAAGGGCCAGAGAAAGCTTTCCCAGCCCAGATTCTGCTGCAAAGAGGCACCTGATATAAAAGCCTGACTCCCTCCTGGAGGAGGAGACATCGACTCAATAAAAGTTCAAGTAAATAAAGTTAATGAATGATTTGCTGTGATACATCATAGACAGTTCAGCTAATTCCTAAAACTGGTTTAGTAACCAGAGCTGATGGACCTGGAACTCGTCTCAGTGAGGGTGGGATGGGATGGAATAAAGATCAATATGTTTGTTCTCCTTTTGCATCTCCTTCCTTCCCCATTTATTGCAGACAAATCAGCCTTTCAGGTCCAAATTATGGATGGGCAAACTTGTTCAGAGAAAGCAAAACCCCCAAACCTCACCCAAAACGTGAACTGTTATTTATTCCCAACGGCAAGGGCTAATTAGCATTTATTTATTTTAAGATATTGATCATTTGCATGCACTGGAAGGTAGAAAGTGTTTGGAAGTTCACTGACAAGCCTGTTCTTGTTCTCCAATCCAATTTTGAATACTTTAATTAGGTTTGTATATTTCAGTTCGGCATCTAAACCTATGCTTACCTAGACGAACCAGACCTTGAGAGAGTCACTCCTGTTGGGCATTGCTGGATAGTCCGGTACTTGAATTCTTGAACTTTCCACATCTGGGGTCACGAGCTCTGCCTTGCTGGGCTCCTGGCTGCAATAAGGGCTTGGAAAGCATCTGTAACTCCCCAGCCAGAGATTTTCCTGATGGGGGAAATCCCCTGTGGGGGTAGAGTTAACATAACTGTCTTCTCTTTCTCTCCCAAACACACACACCCCCATCCATCCATCCATCCATAGTGGAGATGGGCAGGCAAGGGGCATGGCTGGAGTATGCTGTGCTCCCGCTATGCTTATCTAGGAAATGTTTCCTGGAGAGCTGTTTCCTTCTGGCACAGTTTACAGCAGCCCCTGGGCTGCTTTAAACTACACCAGGGCTGGTGCCAAATTGGCCAGAGGATCAGGAAGCCACAACCAGTCCCTCCGGGCTGTGCCCAGCAGAACTTGGGCAGAGCAGTGACCCGTGGCCTTGGTTTCCAATGTGGCCAATGGAATGTGGTGGTAGGAGAGCTGGCTAGGTTTTCAATGTGGCCAATGGAATGTGGTGTTAGGAGAGCTGGCTAGGTTTTCAATGTGGATTCAGTGGGCAAAGCTCTGCCCTCGCTTACAGGCACACAGCTGTTGTTGGCATCGCTGAATTCAGTGGGTGCATGGTTCTTCTTCTGAGCATCTAGTTCTGGCCACTGTCAGCAACAGCATAGTGGCCTAGGTGGACCATGGGTCTGATTCTATATTCTTACATGGAGCGGTTACAGGAGCGGGAGCTCTTGGTGCACCAGACAAGGGGTGCAGGGGACAAGTCCTCTCCTTTTAACAGTCTCCTTGAATGTAACCCTTGCGCCCACAGATCTAGAATTTGATCCGATGGCCTTTACTGGTGAGTTCAGGGCCTGGCTCAATAAATCTGACATTGTGCTCGAGGGGGTGTGTGGGGAGGAGGGTTAAACTACAAGGTAAGTACAAACCCGTTTGATTGACTTTCAAAATGGCAGATAGGATGTGGGCCAGCCCTGTACTCCCCATTCTCAAGAAAGGAGCCCAGGCAGCAGAGAGAGAACTAAGGAGAAGGCCTGCGAGCCAGGGGCACGTCAGCAGTTCTGAGATCACCTGGAAAAGAGACCAGTGTTGATGATGTCTCGTCATTTTCAGTCTTTTTATAGTTGGGAGAGGAGTCGCTCCCTCCCCTTCTTTCATTGCTGCTGCTGGAGCACCCTCTTGTCCCTGACTGCCCTAGGCGTCCCCTCCCACACGGAGTACATGGAAGGAGATTGCACACTGGCTTGTTGATATAAATGAGGTTTGAATGAGCCTGTCAATTAACCTGAAAATTACAACGATCAGTTACACCCCAGCCTGGCTCAGCCCTGGTGCCAGGAGGCACAGGTGCTGAGAGGTATTCCTGAGACTGGATCCAAACTCTTCTGCCAGCAGTTCCATACCATATGTTGCTATAGTAATTGCTTATTTTTGTATTGAATGGAACAATAAAGTGTTGTCTAAATCCCAGCCGATGGCATGAGTACAAGCTGGGCTGCCAGAAGGCTACGCTGATATATGTGCTGCTTCATTCTTGATGAGAGCATTAAACCCTTTATTTCCTAACAAACAGCTGCCTTTGCATGCATGAACAGGGAAAGACAAAACTCACTCCGTGTTTGTCATAGCGATGGCTTCCAGGATATACACTTTTTAAAGTCATGGGCCCAGATTCTCTGTAGCATCCAGGGCAACTGTCAGGGAGCAGATTGCAACTCCCAAATTCCACCTTGGTATAAGCTAGAGCAGCCCCCAGGCTGCTGTAACTCACGACAGCTGTCAGTGGTCCCCAAGAGACTGTCCACCAGCCTGGGGACAGCCGGAGCACAGATTGCCATGGCCACTTCTCCTTCCCATCCCTGACATTGCCCCTTCCCTGAAGGCTACAGAAAAGGTGGTATAGGAGCTGGCTCTATGTCTGCTAGGGGCTCTCCCAGACTGGGGAGGGTTATCTCCAACTGGAGAATGATGAGCAATGTCTACTCCCTTTCCACAGACAAGGCCAGAGAAGCTGGCCCATAGAGCCTGTCACCCAGACAAGCCTGCTAGTGAGCGAGGCCGCTAGATGAATTGGCGCTAACACAGCTTCAGGGAAGCGCAGTGCAGTGGGAGCAGGGTTTTCTAAAACGATTAGCTCTGTATTATTGCCTGGTTTTATACACTTGTGATGCAAGATCGAGCAGGTTTATCTGACTGTTTACATAACATCCCATGACCATTTCAGTAGAATGTGTGCTGGGACTTCCTTTTTTAAAAAAAACTAAAATGCTGGCCTAAGAAATTACCACTATGACAGCCAGCATTAGGCGTACCGAGGGCTGAGCAGACATTATCCCGTGAAACTGCTTTTTGATGGGAAATTGGGTTTTTGACTAAGCGGACTCTTTCATCGAAAGTGTCTGCTTTCTGTGGAAAATTTACTTTTTTGGAAGGGAGGGGGTCAAAATACCCAATGGTCTGAAAATCAAAAATTTTCAGTTTTTTGAATTTCTGCCAAAATTTAGACATTTTCTGGCTTTTGCCAAAATTTTCCACAGGGAGGAAAGAAACATTCAATCAGTTCTAGGTAATCCCCTTCCCCCCACTAAATAGTCTCTCCCCCCTCCCCCCCCTCGTAATAATACCACCACCCTGAGCTGGCACTTCTTATCAGTAGATCTCAAAGTGCTTTACAGAGGAGGTCAGCATCATTATCCCCACATTACAGATGGGGAAAGTAAGGCTCAGAGATGCCCAGGGTCAATAACTCAGTAGCAGAGCCAGGAATGGAAGCCAGGTCTTCCCAATCCAGTGCACTGCCCCCTAGGCCACACTGCCTGCCCTTTTTATGGCTGGACATTGAATTAAAAAATATAGACAAAGGCACTAAAACTTTTCCTTTCTTTGACTCATTCAGAGAGAAAACTTCCTTCCCCCTTGTAGACCAATCCTCAGCTGACTGGGTGTGTGATGCAGGGTTTTCACCATCTGCCTAAGCACCAGGGACCGATTCTTTGTTGCCCTGCCCCTTGTGTAATAATTGACTGCAGCGCAAAGTGGATGTAGAATATTCCCAATTCACAACAGTCCTGCTTTATGCCCATTTTGCACTGCTGTAAATCCCTCTTCAAGGTGCAGGGCAACGTAGAGTCAGGCCGCAGGTATTGGTCCTGCCCTCAGCAGGATGCGAGAGCTGATGGATGCAGCCCAATCCGATCATGTACGGCAAACCTTGTGTTCCAGTCCCGGCTGCCCACAGCTGCCAGCTAACAAATGAGCAATGCTTCAGTCGCTGTATTCTCCCTGCCAGTTCTTCACTGATGGGGATGTACCATGTGCAACAGCATCAAAGGATGCTATGTTATACCACGAACGCTGGCACGGGAGCTGCTGTCTCTCCGAATTGTAGGTTGTGCCCTTCTGCATCACCGCTGTTGTTAACCTAATTGAATGTTTAAAAGGGAAAAAAGAAATCATTAGCAGTTGCATTAATGGCTACACAGAATTCTGCGCGCTGTATTAGCTTGGATTAAACGGCTGTTTGGATTCAAGTGAACTCCTCCAGCATGAGCTAACGGAATTGCCCCTTCAGTTCAGCAGCAGACGCAACCAAATTCCTGGTCCTAATTCAAGCTGCAGTTTCTCCTCCTAATGAATTAATCCACTGATTATGTGCATATTATATCACATTAGAGAGGTGTGTCAACCTTTGGATGAAAATTATTGGTGCTTGTGAAAAAACATTACCTCAGGAGAACGTGTCCCTCGGAAGAAACACAGCATCATACCCTTTGCTGTAATTAATCGGCATTGTTCCTAGGGTCATTTGGTCTCACAAAACTCATTTAAAAAACTTGTTAAGAAAAATCCAAATAACTGAAAGCAATTTCCCTATAATTTAGGGGTTTGGGGTTTGTTTGTTTTTTAGCTTCCACTCTATTTAACTGCAGCATTGGAGATAAAGTAACCCTGATTTGGGCATTTGTACTGGACATTGAGGTTGTAGGTTTTGGTTTTTTTTTTACTCCTGTTGGCCATTAATCTTTTGAAAGCAAGTATCTGCATTTTCTTCTTCTGTGTTTGAAAAGATAAGGCACTGGTAGCTTTCAGTGCCTTTTAAGGCATTTGTTTTTCATAGTCTTGTTTGCAAGCAGTTTCTTACTGAAATTTTGCTTGGGGAGAGAGAGAGCTGTATGAATACATGATTTTTTAGTTCTCCAGCTGTTCTGAAAAGTAAAAATAAATAAATATTCATTTCAGGTCAACCTGAAAATTTTCAATGAACCAAAAGGGAAAATAAAATTAATTTAGGCTTGTTTTCTTCTCAAACTGTTGATTTTTTTTTTTTAAGTAAAATTTGAAACAAAATGTCTTTTGGGATCAATACGTCAAAGCATTTGGTTTGGGAAATGTTGAAATTAAACTTCCATTTTTTCTGATTTTTTTCCTAATTTTTTTCCAACTGGAACAATTTGATGAATTTGACACAAATCAGTATTTTGGCTGACTTGAATCTGCATTTTTATCTGAAAAATTTCATCCAGCTCTAAAAAGAGGGGGCAGAGTTAAGGAGATTGGAGAGTCCTAAAGTGATACCTGTTGTTTCTTTTCCTATTGCTCTTCCCATCTGGAATCATTTGGAGGAAGGCAGAGAGGGAAGGTTATGTTTCAAAACTTTATTGAATGACATATATATTATATACACATAGAAATAGCACCATAACTGCAATGCATCAAAGGAGAGTTTTATTAACTGCTTAACTGTTGCAGAGAAGAGCAAATACATCAAGCAGACACAAACTGCTGTGCTGCCAGATGTTCTTCACATCCTGATGTTCTTTCGATTTTAGTAGCATCCATTTAATGCTTTGGTGTTTACTAGGGTGGCCAGACAGCAAGTGTGAAAAATCAGGACAGGGGTGGAGGGCAATAGGAGCCTATATAAGAAAAAGACCCCAAAATTGGGACTGTCCCTATAAAATCAGGACATCTGGTCACCCTAGTGTTTACAGATGCTAGAATAAGCTACCTGTTCAAGGTATCAGCACTGGCAGGTTTTAAGAAGCTTTAGATATCTGGCTTTCAGGAGAATTGTCAAAGCAAATAAATAAATAATTCTGAGAATGCGCATCCTAGGAATGCTATTAATAAATAATGGAACTGAGATTGGGATTGGTCATAGATATCTGCTAGTCGAGACAGAGTTTTGTTTGTGTTGCACTGGGGCAGGCTGCTGGGTTGTACTTTAAGATGCTGGTGTGGATTGTATGATTGTTTCCTGTCTTGAAAGTGAGTTATGTTTCTCATTCTATCCCAGCAAGCAAAAATTTCTTATAAATACGATGGAGGTATGGGAGTACCTGGGTGTTCCAGTCACAAAAGTCTTTTTAAAAAGTCCTGTACTCCTTGGTACTCCTTACAAAAGCAAAGCCTCTGTGATCACGTGCATGTGATCTGAGTGAAAGGCAGCCTTTTCCAGGGAGTAGAATACTTATATATGTCTTGTTCCTTCCTACATATGCATACAAGGAACTGAGTCAGCATGCACAGCAGCAGTCTGTACACACCAGTGAGCCAAAGCTAAATTTGGGGATTTGTTCTAACAGCCTTGATGGTATCCCCTTTAAATGAATCAAAACAACAGGTAGCTTGGTTAATGTTTCAGTGATTCATGCAATAATTTACTAGAGGTGCTGTTTGGTAGAGCTTTTCATAAAATATTAACAAAATGAAGCGTTGAGCCATAAAACATGTCTCGTCTCAAAGCAGGATGAGAGAAAATATCCGTATGATCCCCCAAAGAGTAATTTATCACGCAAGATTGTAAAGGTAAGTATAAATACACAGGTATATTATCTATGGGTACCTCTGCACGTATGGCAGCATGCAGAATACAGACACTGCATGCCCAGCTAGCATGGGTATAAATAGCAGTGTAGACATGGCTTAGGTGAATAGTGTCCGACAGGCCTGAACTCCCTACACAGCTTTCTACATGCCCAAGAAAGGGCCTGCAAGGCTAGAACCTGGGACCATGGGCTGCTGGTGCTTCCACATCACCACTGCAAGATTCCTTTAAAGCTAGGTTCAGCAGGAAGTACCGCCCGCCAGGGCCTGAGTGGCGGCTCTCACAGCCCACTGATTGGCTGATACTAGTATTTAAACTGGGAGCCAGCATGGGGTGGTGTCTGAGCAGCAACATGGACTGCCTGCCCGCTTCTGCTCCAGACCCTGCTTGCTGTAGACCTTAGATGCTGGCTTCCGCCCCTGGTTTGTCTTTGACTTTGCTATTCAATTGCTATCACCTGGTGCCCATCCCTGACTTTCTGGTGTCCTGACCTGGCTCCACTCTGACCCTGTTATCTGTCTGCCGCCTGCAACTTGGTGCCTGACCCTGACTTCCTGGCATTCTGACCCTTGACACCCTCACCTCTACGTGGCTATTTCTAGCAGGGTAGAGTCCTGCTGCTTCCCCGCTGCAGTGAAAGACTGGCTGTTCCAGAACCTTTCTCCACTGCCTCCCCACCTGCCAGAGCTTTTCCCTGCAGCGTGTAGCTACCGGGGTAGTGCCTGTACTCGATGCTGCTGTAAGTGCAGACACAGCTGATGTGTAATGCGTATTGTTCAGAGGGTTTCCCCAAGTGCTTTGCAGGCAGCATATGTACAAGCATCATTTCACACACCTTCATCTTGAAAAGAACCCACTTCTGCGGTGGAAGTTGGCAACTGTTTAGCAACTCCACTGTAGTCGCATGTAAAAGCTTAGGACAGGAAGTGAAAAAACAATCCCGTGTCCAGCTCAAGCTGCAGATAATCTCTCCCGAGAGCTTTTAAACACAATGTGACAAAGGGTAGGAGCATTACTTGGTCCTTAATGTGCAAGGGCTTAAATTCAAGGGAGTGTCCTCTTCTTCCCACCCTCCCCCCCCCCCAGCTGTGCGCAGGGGAAGAACTATACACGGTAGAGGGCAAGGGTCTTGTGCTTAAGACACTGGAGTAGTACTCAGGCAATCTAGGTTCAGTCCTTTGTTCTGTTGCAAATGTCCTGTCTGATATTGGCTAATTTCCTTCTCCCTGAATTAAGTCCCTACCTATGCAATGAGGATAATAATACTTCTCTTGTCAGTTTACATGGACTGTAAGCTCCTCAGGTCAGAGGTTGGCTTTTACCGTGTGTTTCTAGAGCACCAAGCACAATGGGACCCTGTCTTTGGTCATGTCCTCTTGGCGTTATTGTAATCGTAATCCTCCAAGAGGCTGCTTAGGAGACAGAACGGAGAGGAGGTCAGATTCATGACGCAAAGGAACCTTGGGGTGGGGGAAGGAGATTTTTCTGGTTACTTTTCTGGTTACGCTGGATTGTAATGGCCACCCTCTGACCCTCAAGGATCAATCACAAAACCGAGCAAAACTGTTTTTGGGGCTGTCGGATGATCCCACCAGGAAAACCACAGCATTGAGAAATCATCCATAAAACAATAATAATCTTTACATCTGTTTCAAAATGAAGCATCTTTAAAAAAGGGAAGAAGGAGGATCCGGGAAACTACAGGCCAGTCAGCCTCACCTCAGTCCCTGGAAAAATCATGGAACAGGTCCTCAAGGAATCAATTCTGAAGAACTTAGAGGAGAGGAAAGTGATCAGGAACAGTCAGCATGGATTCACCAAGGGCAAGTCATGCCTGACTAACCTAATTGCCTTCTATGAGGAGATAACTGGGTCTGTGGATGAGGGGAAAGCAGTGGATGTGTTATTCCTTGACTTTAGCAAAGCTTTTGATACGGTCTCCCACAGTATTCTTGCCGGCAAGTTAAAGAAGTATGGGCTAGATGAATGGACTATAAGGTAGATAGAAAGCTGGCTAGATCATCGGGCTCAACGGGTAGTGATCAATGGCTCCATGTCTAGTTGGTAGCCGGTTTCAAGCGGAGTGCCCCAAGGGTCGGTCCTGGGGCCGGTTTTGTTCAGGATGGTGTGGACTGCACTCTCAGCAAGTTTGCAGATGACACTAAACTGGGAGGAGTGGTAGATATGCTGGAGGGTAGGGATAGGATACCGAGGGACCTAGACAAATTAGAGGATTGGGCCAAAAGAAACCTGATGAGGTTCAACAAGAACAAGTGCAGAGTCCTGCACTTAGGACGGAAGAATCCCATTCACTGTTACAGACTAGGGACCGAATGGCTAGGAAGCAGTTCTGCAGAAAAGGACCTAGCGGTTACAGTGGACGAGAAGCTGGATATGAGTCAACAGTGTGCCTTTGTTGCCAAGAAGGCTAACGGCATTTTGGGCTGTATAAGTAGGGGCATTGCCAGCAGATCGAAGGACGTGATCATTCCCCTCTATTCGGCATTGGTGAGGCCTCATCTGGAGTACAGTGTCTAGTTTTGGGCCCCACACTACAAGAAGGATGTGGAAAAATTGGAAAGAGTCCAGCGGAGGGCAACAAAAATGATTAGGGTGCTGGAGCACATGACTTATGAGGAGAGGCTAAGGGAACTGGGATTGTTTAGTCTGCAGAACAGAAGAATGAGGGGGGATTTGATAGCTGCTTTCAACTACCTGAAAGGGGGTTCCAAAGAGGATGGATCTAGACTGTTCTCAGTGGTACCAGATGACAGAACAAGGAGTAATGGTCTCAAATTGCAGTGGGGGAGGTTAGGTTGGATATTAGGAAAAACTTTTTCACTAGGAGGGTGGTGAAGCACTGGAAAGGGTTACCTAGGGAGGTGGTGGAATCTCCTTCCTTAGAGGTTTTTAAGGTCAGGCTTGACAAAGCCCTGGCTGGGATGATTTAGTTGGGGTTGGTCCTGCTTTGAGCAGGGGGTTGGACTAGATGACCTCCTGAGGTCCCTTCCAACCCTGATATTCTATGATTCTATGATCTAATTGTGCTGCAGAGCAAAAGGTAAAAATAAAACTAAAGTATACAAGAAATGGAAGTGCAGTTCTAACCTGAAAATTGACTCTACCAAGGGTATTGTGAAGTTTCATGTTTACTGGGATCATCTTTTTGTTCTCTGGTTGCACATGCCCTGGCACAATGGGGTCCTGCTCCAAGACTGGGGCTCCTATGCTAAACATGTAATAATATTGTCTGTCCTTATCTTCCAGATCAAATCAATTTACAAGTAAAAGGATCTGAGAGTCAAGCAGGGTCTTTTCCTGCTTTGTACATTGAAAAAAAAATTCCTGCAATTGGAGCTTTGTTGATAAGCATAAACCAGGCTCTGCTCCATCTGACTCTCCCATGTCTGTGCTGATTCTGCAGAACCAACAGAAATAAAAAGTAATGAAAGCTTATTTTTAGTTAGTAAAATGAGTGGTTCAGACCCTGGGAGCATCCTGGATGCACCCAGGGATCTGTGGAGTAACCATAGTCACATTGTTAATATAGTCCAGGGGTCGGCAACCTCTGGCACGCGGCTCGCCAGGGTAAGCACCCTGGCGGGCCGGGCCAGTTTATTTACCTGCCGCGTCGGCAGGTTCGGCCGATCGCGGCTCCCACTGGCCGCGGTTCGCCGCTCCGAGCCAATGGGGGCAGCGGGAAGCGGCGCGGGCGAGGGATGTGCTGGCTGCGGCTTCCCGTCGCCCCCGTTGGCCCGGAGCGGCGAACCGCGGCCAGTGGGAGCCGCGATCGGCCGAACCTGCCGACGCGGCAGGTAAATAAACTGGCCCGGCCCGCCAGGGTGCTTACCCTGGCGAGCCGCGTGCCAGAGGTTGCCGACCCCTGATATAGTCAGTCACCTTTCCAAAAAACCCTGCATTTTAAACTGCGGTTGCTTTAAAACATCTTTCAGTGACGTATTCGTCACCAACCACAGCAGGATATGTAGGGGAAGAATACATTCAATAAAGCCAGTTAAAAATTATAGCATTTTCCTCCACCCTCAAAAAACATACTGAACCTATTGCCATGGAAGTGCTTTCCCATGCTCTGTGGAGGATGGGAAAACATTCACCTATAAATAAGCGAAAGCTGAAAAACACGGAGGAGGAATTAAAGTAAGGGTTCTGCCTTAATTCCATCTTAATTAAAGGTCTGCTGTCAAATAAATTTTTAAATATAATGTAGCCTCTCTCATCCCTGCTCCTCATTGTTTATAATGTACCCTTTCAGCTCTTTCCCAATTAATTCCATATTTCCCAATTTGAGGGAAGCATATTTTGTCCTTGCTCCTGGAGACAGTAATAACTGAGCAGAGTGAGGGTGATCGCATTGTAGCAGTGACAGCTGGCTGGGTAGCTGGGATCAATCAGAAAACAGATTGGGATTGTTTAGATAGTTGCTCTTAAGATTTTACAACTCTCTCTCTCTCTGTATGTATGTACAGCACCTTGCACAGCAGGCCCTCTGTCTCAGGGTATGCCTATGCTGCAATGATTGCAGCTCAGGGAGGCATACCTGTGCTAGCTTTAATCTAGCCAGCACGGGTACTAGTAGCAGTGACGCCATGGTAGCACTGCCTTCAGCACAGGCTGCAGCAAGGCCGCCTAGAACAGGGGGTAATCACTCAGGCAGCTAGCCAGGGCTGAAGGCCACGCGGCTGCGGCTTCACTGCTACCAGTACCTGAGCAAAAGCTAGCTTGATGATGTCTGTACCAGCTGCAAACGCACCCACCTCCCAACACACAATGCAGTACAGACATACCCTTAGTCGGGGGCCCTGGGCTCTACTCTAAAAAACAAATCATTCCCATTAATCTTCACCATTTCTTTTTCTACTGGTTAACATAAGACCCGTCCTCTCTCCTGCCTGGAATCTTAATCCCCTGTCTCAAGGATTTAAAATGTTTTGATATCCTGCCTCCCCGCCTTAGACCCAGTCTTGCTCCAGCAGTTCCCTTGCTGGGTGGAATGCGATTCCCGGCTCCATCCTGGGGATGGCTAGGGAGCCAGTACAATGTTTCATCAATAAACACAATGCCTCCATTTTGAAGGGAAGTTTCCATGCCAGTCGTCTGCTCAGCACTGAACAGCCAGGAGGATCCTGCCCACAGCTGTGTTTATCAACCACAATAGAAGTTAGGGTTCGGCTGAACGAAAACGTCTTTGGACATTACACAGTGCCACACAGGCACTTGTTACTTTTCTTTTCTTTTCCAAGCATGAAAACAATGGCAGAGTCTTTAAATGAAGCTGGATCATCTGGGTTCTTTTCCATTTGTTCCCCCGAACGTCTTTTTGTCTGTCTTTGTAAACTCTTGGAACCAGGGGGAAAGATTCTCCCTGGGTAGTGACAGCTTTGAAAATGAATGGGGTGCACTATTTATTATTGGCATTATAGTGCCTAGGGCTCTTGTGCTAGGTGCTGTACTTACACACAGTAAGAGACCGTCGCTGCTCAGAAGAGTTTAGAGTCGAACTAGACAAGACAGACAAAAGACGGAAGAAAAGGAATTGCTATTATGCCCCTTTTACAGATAAAGAAATGAGACAGACAGAGAGACAGCATAAATGATTTGCTCACACTCACACAGAAAAGTTTTTCTAGAGCTTGGAACCGAACCCAAATCTCCTGAGTCCTAGTCTAAGATCTTTATATAACAAAGCCACCCTCCTCTCTGAGCCGGTGAAGTGTTAGCTATGCTCTTCTCGTGTCATCTTGGAGCAGATGGTGGGGTCAGTTGCAGAGCTGGTTGGGAATTTTTCAAGAAAATATTTTTTCATCAAAGAATGTCAATTAGTTGAAACTGAAACTTTTAGTGGGAAAGAGTTGGTTTCAGTGAAGTTCTCAACTTGAAAATGTTTTTGAATAAAAACTTCAGGTTTTCAGAACATGCCGTTTTGGCATTTTTGACATGAAAAATTCCAATTTTCCACTTTGAGACAACTCTTTGTTTTGAAATAAGCTAACGAAATTAAAATAAAACATTGCAAAAGTATTGAAATGTTTTGACCCAAACTTATTCTTTTGGAGGTGTCTTTTGTTTTGTTTTGTTTTTTGGTTAGAAAACATTTTTGAGCTTTTGAATTTTTGTCCCAATTCAGGACAAATCTCAAGAAATGTTTCAGGAGTGGAAAATAGTTTCCCACCCACTTCTATTCAGTTGTCATTTTCTCCAAATCCAGTTTCTCTTCCCCTAGCCTAGACAAATTAAGAACAGCGAGGGAGGGAGAAGTTGCAACTTCTGTTTGAAGAGATGGTGGCATCCATCCCTGGCAAGGGCGTCTCAGGCATGAATCACTGTAGGATGCTGCACACCATACTTGGTATAGCGCAGCTGGGGACAGGAAAACTAGTAGCATGGATTGTCCTTAAATCTAGAATGAAATAATCTAGATTGAGCATTGTGAGTAAACCCTGAGAAAGTCATTGGTGGGTCTGTCACTCTTTAGGCAAAGGCAGCAAAGAATCCTGTGGCACCTTATAGACTAACAGAGGTTTTGCAGCATGAGCTTTCGTGGGTGAATACCCACTTCTTCGGATGCAAGAGCGACACCATCACAGGACCTAACCAGATCAGCCACACCATCACTGGTTCATTCACCTGCACATCCACCAATGTAATATACGCCATCATATGCCAGCAATGCCCCTCTGCTATGTACATAGGCCAAACTGGACAGTCTCTAAGGAAAAGGATAAATGGACACAAATCAGATATTAGGAATGGCAATATACAAAAACCTGTAGGAGAACACTTCAACCTCCCTGGACACACAATAGCAGATGTTAGGGTCACCGTCCTGCAGCAAAAAAACTTCAGGACCAGACTCCAAAGAGAAACTGCTGAGCTTCAGTTCATCTGCAAATTTGACACCATCAGCTCAGGATTAAACAAAGACTATGAATGGCTTGCTAACTACAGAACCAGTTTCTCCTCCCTTGGTTTTCACACCTCTACTGCTAGAACAGGGCCTCACCCTCCCTGATTGAACTAAACTCGTTATCTCTAGCTTGCTTCTTGCTTGCATATATATACCTGCCCCTGGAGATTTCCACTACTACTCATGCTGCAAAACCTCTGTTAGTCTATAAGGTGCCACAGGATTCTTTGCTGCTTTTACAGATCCAGACTAACACGGCTACCCCTCTGATCTTTAGGCAAAGTTAGGACGTTTTTAGCTGCAGGGAGCTCCCACCATTGTCCTAAATGTTTTGAAGCGCAAGATGATAAACTCTTTTTTTAAAGATGAATAAAGTACAGTTATTGCTACAGCTAAATCACTGAAGCTTCCCCTGGACTGATCCCCTTCTCCAGCTCTTTCACGCACATCTACAAAGTTGTGTGCCCTTTTCTTTGCCTTTTGTCTTCCAATGCATTCTCCAGGAGGGCTACAGGGAAGCTGACTTAGTTAGGTCTGCAGTGTACAAAAGGGTCTGCTACAACTAGAGGATAAATGACACTGTCTCCATGGCTGTGCAGGAAACCAAATTAAACCCCACGGTCCCTGGCAGTCGATGGGCTGACGTAGGGCTCCATGTCACAGGCGATTTCTCAGGAGCAATTTGTGTAGCTAATTGCTGTCACCAATGTTTTTCCTATGCAAAGGGACAAATAAAGCAGCAGGAGCAAACACTGATGACAGCATTCAGCCCGGCTTTCAGACCACACTTACCAGCAGATGGGATAAGAGTTAAGTCTCTCTCACCGTGGTCTTTGGTAGCTAATATGTTCCTAGCAGTTGAGTTACTGAATCTGGGAGCTACATTTAAACAATGTGAAAAAGCAGCATAAGCAATTTCCCCTATTCTAATACTGTGCAATCGCTAAAATGAGCCAACCATGTACGAGGGCAAGGAGACAACTGACTAGCCAGAGAGAGACCAGGAATCAGAGGCCTGGCTCTTTGAAAGAAATGGCTGATTTTGCTCTCATAGCAAGCATAAGAAAATCTACAAGGGAGTTGTGTAAGTGTGAGCCCAGTTAACCCAGTGCATCAATAGGGGCTTGAGAACTCTCTGTCCTTGAAGGGTGTTGGGAAACTGGGCAGTCAAGCATCAGTGGTAAGCAGATATTGACTCACAGCATTAATCTTACCAAAATAAGTTAATGGTGTATTGACCAAGGTAAAAGCCTAAATCAATGTCAGTTCTTAGTGGCTTGGTAGATCAATATGTCTTTTGATACTGATAAAAAAAACAGGAGTCATGTATTCGCAGTAATATAAAGTTCTTCTCTGCAGCTCCTTCTGCATTGACCGGAGACAAGAATGGGAGTAAATGGAAGGCCTCCTTGGAGATGATCAGGCACTGGGCAGAGAGATGGTGGTTAGGTTTCTTATGGGCCATACTACTCTAGATTATAAAAAATATATGTGTTGACTCTAAATACATACACTGAGGTCATTGGCAGAGAGATGGCTAAACATGGGGGAGGGAGGTGGGCGTAAACCCATCCACCCTTCCTCTTAAATAAATAAAAATCAGGACTGTTCTCTGAAAATCATGGGCAACTCTGAATGGTTTCGTTCTCCTCCACTGAACAAAGATTGGCTTTTTCTTGTGCAGCAAGAGCCAGCGTAGCTGCCACTCATTTATACAATGCTCAGTCTGTGCCCAGTTATTACCAGCCATTTTCATAGCAAGAATGCGGCACAGCTTTGAGAATCGAGTTTTTACATACAAGCTTGCGGTAGAGGGCCCATTCATTGCTTCTTGGCATGTGGCACTAAACTGGTGGCTCTTGGTTTGGTTTTAGTTATTTCTTGGCAATAAGATGGAAGGTATTTGGTTTTCTTTAAGAGCATTTAGTGTTCCTGCAAGATGCCGGAATGGCAGCTCTGACGTATTCTTTTTGTCCTCCCAATAGGAACAGTATGCACGGCCGCCCTGCCAATGAGCTTTAACCCTGCGCTAAAGGTAGCGGCTGAGAGGGGAAAGTCAATTTTCATGGACCATTCAGTTCTTGGTCTCTCTGCTGATCTTGCCAATAACAGGGGAATTATAGCTGTAATGGAAAGTTCTTCATTAAGAGCCTGACGCAAAGCCCATTGGAGTCAATGGGGGACTTTCCCCTGACTTTGGCTCAGGCCCTCGGGAATGTACGAAGACTCCCAAATTCATTTTGCAAAGAACCAACCACTTCTGGTCAGGGGAAGGGTTGAACAAGTAGCCTAGACTTGAAAGGCTCCCTGTGCCATTATCAATGGGATATTATATTTTTAAAGGTTTTTTTTTAAAGTTTATATGTGTATATATACACACACAAAGGCCATTGGTCTCCTGGAAATGGCCATTTTAGTGTGGGTCAAATTATTTTTGGCCTAAATCTGTTGAACAGTTTCCCATTCTGTGGCTCTTGATGCCTCAGAAGAAATCTAACCCCCCCTTTCTGTTTATAAACCGTGCTGCTCATATCTCACTTTGGTGACATTCTTGTTCATGTGTTCATGTTGCCTGTCAGCTGATTAGGAGAGTTGAAGAGAAGCTCTTTCAGTGTGTGTGACAGGATGGTTTCCCCAGAAGCCCGTTGTAATTTTGTGTCTTCCTGAGTTTCCTCTGTTTAAGCTTTGGGCTCATCTGCTGGGGGTCTTGGGTGATTGTGGCTACTCTGAGAGCTGCCTGGAAATTTAGCTAATTGGTAATCATTTCATAAATTGCCACCTGGTTCCTATTAAGGAGCCTGATCCAACTCCTACTGAAGCCACTGGAAAGACTCCCATTGACTTTAATGAGAGTTGGGTTGGGCCCTAAATCAGATGATGGTGAAGATGAGATATAAAACCACGTGAGCCTCTAATCTCTCTTCAGTGGAACCCACCAGCTTTGGTTTGCTTGAGTCTCCGTGAACCTCAGTGGCTGGTTTGCTTCTCATGGTTTTAATGGTTTGAGGTTCCAAAACTCATCACGAAACTCGGAACAAAACAATGCAAACCCAAGTGAAGTGCATTGAATCCAAAAACACTGGGCTGTCTCCATCCCACCCGTGGCTCCCTAGCACCTCCCTACCTGCAGACATTTTCAGGGAGCAGATGAAGGCCCCTGTGCCCATCTTCAATCACTGGAGCCATGCCTTCTCCCCATCTGCAGTGTTTGGGGCACTAGCCTGCCACTCCCCAAACCCCCAAGATATCTTCCTTGGATGAACTGTCTGTTCCAGGTCCCACTGCTGCCTCTCCACTTTCAATCTACCTCTTTCCTAGGCTTGAGATGTTCCCTGAGTGCCCTCGTGGTAAGAGAGCCCTGGTTTCCTGGTTATCAGGCAGTGTTTTCTGGGATGTCTCGGGCCCAAGAATAGAATAAGTCAGTAACAAGAAGGCAGTAGCAAGTCCCAGTGGAGTAACTGAGGCCCTGTTGCTAAAGGAAGGGTGGGTAGGCAGGCAGAAGTTTTACCCTGAGGATGTGGAGAGGAATGGGTCTACCTTACCAATTCCAGCACCACCCAAACACTGTAGAGGAGAGGGTGGGACCCCAGGGAACCTAACTCCTGCCCCAAAGTCAGTACTATGTAGAGATGAAAAGCGGGTGAGTTCTATTTCGCTCTTTGTTATTCAGCTCCCTTAATCCTCAGAAAATCTCCCAACAAACAGGTCTCTGCTAACAACCAACAGTCCAAAGGAAGACTAAAAGATAGTTGCATAGGCCCATGTTTTATAGCTGCTGTTGCCATAATCAAAGATAGCTTGCAGCCAGATGGGAAAATTAAATGTCAGCATTGGAATGCATGAAGGTCACTGGATTCCATTCCTTAAGTAATGTATACAGATCATTTCTGACACATTCATTTGTTAACACGGACCACAAAGTTCAATGAGGAACTCAGGTGTAGACATGTAAATGGGAAAGACGTCTCCATGCGGAACCGATGGGACCTTCAGACCCTGTCATTCTATCTTCTTTTATTTCCCCCTTCTCCTTGCTTTACAGGACTGGCTGACTAAATTTGGCTACCTGCCTCCTGCAGGCCCTGTCACAGGACAACTGCAGACCCAGGAAGAGCTTGCAAAAGCCATCACAGCCATGCAGCAGTTTGGAGGCCTAGAAGCAACAGGGATACTAGGTCAGTCGGAAACAAGCACTTTTTTCTGTTTCATTTTGATGATCAGCTGCAGAGATGTCTCTTAATAAGATTTGGGAGGGGGGTGCGTTTCCTAGACCACTGAGCCTGGAGAAGGATGACTATGCCGGTCCCAGAAAGATCTAATGTGTGTGCAACAACGTACGGCCCAGTTTGCAGTTATAAGGAGTAATTACAGGGCTCAGGTGCTTTGTTGCCTTGCGTTTTCAACAACCTGAGGCGGGCAATTATTTCACTAGGCCCACATGCCCATGGGGTTCTTATTGTGCTCAGAATAGCTCTTGATGTGTTTAAAAAAGGAGAGAAACTATCAGAACTGCTGGGTTGGTTGGGTTTTTTGAATAATTGATTACATCATCCAATTGGGGAAAAAATAGCTAATTAATCGCCCAGATCCGTATGTTGAACTATTCTATTGTTATCCTTCTTTTTGACAAAGAGGGGAGGGGGTGGAAAGATTGTTTCTAAAAGACCGACTCACGGCTGTTCTTTTTGTCTTTTTCTCCTGCTCATTATACTTGTTTGCATTGAATTATTTTTGAAGACAGCTAGGGTTTTTTTTGGCTTTTCTCTTTGCTAAGAAAGCCAGAGCTATTGTCAGGGTCTCAGCCACAGCAATTTGCAGCTGCAGAAGGATGGGCTCATGGCTAAACCACAGGGTTTAGGGGTTTGGGATTCTATTCCTGGCGACTCTCTGCGTGACTGGAGGCAAGTCCTTAACCTCTTTGCGCCTCGGTTTCCCTTTCGGTGACATTGGATTCATTAATGCTTGTGAAGTGAGAGCCTCGGAAGGAAGGAATTATAGAATTATGAAAGATTACTATTGTTGTTGTTTCGATACTGTAACACTGAGCACTCCTGGGTATCCCAGTGTTTTTCCACCTCTTCAAGAAAAGTAGTTGCTCTAGTTAAAAACATAACAAGTCAATTATTTTCTTGCCTTATTTATTCCCACCCAAAGCAGTTCAGAGTCTTACCATAAGGTTCACCACACCTGAGCCCTCTGACAGACTTCTCCCTGAGCTCCAGGGATGGGATCTAGGAAACTGATCCAGCTCCTGTTGAAGTCAATGAAACGACTCCCTGGGAGTTCCGTGGGAGTTGGATCAGACCCCCGAAGTGCAAGTCTCTTCCTGGCCTGTTGGCCTCATGCACTGCTGTGGAGTTGTCCAACCCTTTGCAAGTCCAGGTTGGCTGAACCCCACTCTTGCAATGTTGGGACTGGGTCAAATGCATTCCCGTCCAGACGGTTCAATCAGCCCCATGAGGAATTAGCAGTAGGTGAGCATCAAATGATTCCATGGTGAAGTTTGGTCGACATAAGCACACACAAGACCGGGACTGGGATTTTCAAAGTTGGTTCTGCTTTTCTCTGAATCCGTTTGCTTGGCCCTAACAAATCTTCTCAGTTGTTTTCATTTTAAAAAGAAAGGGGGGGAAATATCATCGTAACCCTCCTAAAGTCTCTTTGTCTCTCCCTGCCTCCCCACAGTTCTTACGCATAGAAGCAACCTGCTGCGGTGAGGTCAGTTTGCTTTCACTGCTTTTATTTAGGAGAGAGTTAGCGAGAACCTGCTAATTAGCAGGCTCTCCTCCTTTGCCAAGTCCAGGCTGTGGCTTGGCAGCTCTCGGCAAGTCCTTCTCTGAGCAGCTGCTTCCCATGTCATTTAAACAGCTCTCTGTCCACGTTTCTTATCAGCTCATCATTGAGATGCTTGCTTTCCATTTTTAATTAAATACATGTAATTATCTTTCTTTCACATCTTATCAGAAACACCGAGAGGCCCGGGAGCAAGGTGGGTTTCTTGGTTTGGGGTTTTTTTGTGTGTGAAATTATGAGCATAGTTTAAAACGGACTTCACAGTCTTTTCTTTGTGAATTGGGGGTTTGTGTTTGGGGATTTTTGTTTTAAATAAAAATATTTAATTTCCCTTTTTTTAGAATAAAAATGTAAGGCCAGATCTGTAAATTGGTGCGTCCACAGAGTCCTGCTGGTTGTGGAGCCAGCCCTTGACAATTTTATTCCATTGCTAATAAAGAAACTTACTAATGAAGAAAAGAATATTAGTATCTTGCAAATCAATTTCCAGTCTAACACGACTATGGTATATTTGTATGCAAATACTATCCTGCTTTGCCAGAGGAATGGTGGGAATCCAGATTAAAGAAGAGACTAAGGGCATGTCTACACAAAGCAGCAATGTGCTCTACGGCGGTGTGATTTCTAAAATGCACTGAAGCGTTGCGCACTAACTGGTCCACGTAGAGCGTGCAGGTGTGAACTAAAAGTTCCCGGGTGCACTTTAACGTAGAATACTGGGAAGAAATGTGCTGTCATCATTCTACCCTGGTGCCATTTGCCAAAGGGCGTGCATTATGAACAGGGCACCAGGGACAACAAGGCTCTTGGTTTCCTATTTCCCATCTTTTAAAATCGTACCTAGCCAGTGTTAAGGCCAGGCCTAACCCATGCATTCAAAGAGGCCTCCCATTCCCGATACTTTCTTGTACCTTGCTTGCTAACTGCCTTGCTAACAACTTGGCTCCCCTCCGTAGGTGATTTTTGGGAAAGATAAACTGGTCCTGCAACAGCATTTTTGCTCCAGTTGTGTCATTTTGGAAAATGAGACTTTGTCCTTATTTTGGGACTTGTTAACGGTTACTGCTATCCTGTTTTGGGGGGCGGGGGTTTAATATCCATAGCATTATAGCAATGCAATCCGCTCCATGACTGGGAACGTTCAATGTCAGCACACACAACTATTCCAGCGTGTGTGTGTGCGTGTGTGTGTGGAGGCAGGGCATGGCCTCAGCTGCATAGCTGTTCCTAATCAACTACACCTCTACCCCGATATAACGCGACCCGATATAACACGAATTCGGATATAACGCGGTAAAGCAGTGCTCCGGGGGGCAGGGCTACGCACTCCGGCAGATCAAAGCAAGTTCGATATAACGCGGTTTCACCTATAACGCAGTAAGATTTTTTGGCTCCTGAGGACAGCGTTATATCGGGGTAGAGGTGTATGAAGAACCTTGTTAATATCAGCAATCCCGTTGCGAGACACATCCCCCCGTCCCTGCTGCCAGGCCGCGTACTGCACTGGATCGATTGGTTGTGGGTAGAAAATGGCACCCAGTGTGCCGTAGAAGATCTAGAAGAAGAGTCATCAGTGCTATTTTCCCCGTATAGTTTCTTTAGGCCAGGGAGATATTTCCCACTCCCTAACCCAGCCCTGGTTGCTGGGCATTTCCAATCATGTTAAAAGTTACAGTCCGGATCAATACAGCCCTGTGGTGAGCAAAGAGTGAATGCCGGTACCTGTGAGATGGAAGAGCATTCCCTTCTAGGTCAGGGAGAGATTGAAATGGCTGCAGGCGTGTTTTAAGGGGAACGTTATCACTTCTGCATTGCCACCGTTTGCCTGATAAGCCCACCGCATTGCATGAAACCAAGGCATCTGTAATGCTCATTCCCTCCCTTCCCTGTGCTCCCCTCAGTGTCGTAAGGAAAGGAAATTAATATTTTTAACACCCGGTTTCACCCTCTGAAAGCGGAGACGTTAGACCAATTTCCATCACAGTATTTCAAGGCGCTTTTTTTGGCATGTGTGTTCTTCTTTGAAATCTAGATGAAGCTACACTGGAATTAATGAAGACACCTCGTTGCTCTCTACCTGATCTTGCTGAGTCAGAGACCAGGAAGAAGCGGCACACTCAGGCCGTGACAAAGTGGAATAAAAGGAACTTATCTTGGAGGTAGGCATTCATCTTTCACTATTTCAGTGTCACAATGAGGAATCGATCATAGACAGAGCTGAGTGAAATAAGGCTTGCAATGAGGTGGAACGTGGCTGTGTTAAAATGTGTTCTTTCACGCTCCCAGACCCCATCAAGCCAGGTTTTTAAACTATTCTTCGCACCTGCCCTAGTTGCAGTCTCGATTCCCAGTCCTACAGCAAACTGCAGTAGCAAACCCATATCTGATAGATCTGACCCAGTGAAGTAGCTGGGTTTCTTTAGCCAAGTTGCAGCAGTTGGGAGCTTATTTGTCTTGAATGCTTTGGGTTCCCGGCTTCCCTTTGTCAGACTCCAGCAGGTTTGGACCCACGTGGATTCTCCTCCTGGTTGAGAGAGGAGGATGTATGAGCCTTTTTTGGACCCACAGATGATCTTTTTCCCCACCCCTTTCTCTCCCTTCCTTAAAAACCATGTGTAACCCACAGCCACTCAGTGTGGCATTGTGTCTCCCTCGAGAGGTTGAGGAGCCTGCTACGACCTTTGTTCATGGAGTCTTAGCTGAGGCAGCGTTTAGATCCAGAAGTCCCGGGTTCGAGCTTTGCTGTTGATAACCCACCCTGGGGGCGTGATGTTACCCGTATGGGATGCTCTTTACCTGTCTCCCCCGGTGGAGATTGGAAGCCTTGTGAGCCTTTTGGGACCCATGGATGATTTCTTTTGCTTTCCTCCCCCACCCACCTCCTATTCTCTCTCCCCCTCAAAGACTATGGATCATGCTGACTGTTCTTCAAACCATGACCAAAGAAAGCTGGACGCTGCTTTCCCTGCTCATTGACTGGCCTGTAAGGGGTTGCTTCAGAGTCAAACTAGCTGATCCTGCTATCCCAGAAACTCGAGCTCACAGCTTGTAGAGAACTCCCTGTTAATACGGTCCAAGCTGAAAGGCACCAAGCCAGATGTAAACTTTGAGTCCACACGTATTAGTGTAACCACTAGCTTTCTGGAGGAAGCCCATTCAGTAATAATGTACCTTGACCCAGCTACTGCAGTTGACAAGCGTTGAAATGGTGACATTAGGTGGAAAATTGCTTTATTTTTCAGCATTATCCAATGGGGATCTTATTTTGAGGGGTGATCTAAATAACTAGCATTTAGCTGTTAATTTCCGCATAAAAAGCTCGTGGAGAGATTCTAAGAATGGGACCCTAAGGTGTTGCTATTAATTAGTTCTTAGTGATCAAATGAAGACCAGTGGGTAGAAGAGTGACCTCTTCTGATTACCCAATATAAGAGCCCAGAATCATTTGAGACCTATCTGCTTAAGAGACTACCTTACCCCTTAGCAGTTAAGATGAGTGACTGGGGTTCTCTTGATGTCTGTTCCAGAGAAAGAAATTCTCTTTGGGATGAATCAGTGGAGCTTTCTGCCTCCGAGATTCTGCCCGACTCTCAGGGCCAGACCCTCAGCTGGTGTAAATTATGGAGCTACACCAGAGGCTCTGACTCTGGTGACCTTCCTGGCATGTACCAAAGCATCCTGATACTATGAGTCACTAGCACCAGGTTAGGGTGGGGAATGTAGAGAGGCAGTGGGCCTAAACCAACCATTCAGTTGGCTTGACCTGTCTGGCACGTGTCCATTTCAAATTCATTATGAGGTTTTGTGATGCGTCTGCAAAGGAGTCCATAAAAAGGGGTCACTGGGTTTGTGTCTTGAAATGGTTTAATGTTGGTGGTATAAAACGCCCCTCTCCTGACAACTGGGTTAGACTTTTTCTCCTTCTTCCGCTCCTCTCCAGTGGTCTGGCTTATGTTCCACGGGGTTGTGTTTTATATTTGGAGGTTACCTAAGCATGGGAGAAGCTATGGCCACACAGAAATGATTATATGGTATTTATGCCCAACACTCAAGACTGGCATTAAAATTTACCAGCCCAGGCACAAAATTCACTTGCCTTTACCATGATGATTGAGGATAATGAAAAAATGCTCACGCATCCAAAGAAATGGTGAGGCAGGATAAACAGGCCCGTGGGAGTTGTGCGAGGCTGCCCCACTGAGGGGCCTTTGGACTCCCCAGAAAGGGGCATCTGATATATTTTGTGATGATAGAAAAGCAAAGACATTAAGTTTAAAATGTGGAAACAAGATTTGAAGGTGATGCTGGTAAATAATGTCTCTATGTGATTTATTCTCTGGTCCCTCCCCAGGTGCCTCTGTGCAGCCAAACCCAAGCAGTTAGAGGTCTCAGAATAATGGGATAGGTGCTGCATACAATTGTAGGTCCATACATATGCGTCCTTCCAAGATATAGCCCACATGGTAAATTTCCAGCAGAATAAGACACACAACTCACCCTATTTTCAACAAGCTTTTGGCTGGAAAATGTAACCTCACATAGTTACCAAGACACTCAAAAAGTGTAATGCGATCAAGCTGGGAATGAAATAAGTTTGGGATTTATTTCTGATTTTTTTCTGTTGAAATGACTTTAAAAACAATAAATATATGGAGATATACCTATGTCATAGAACTGGAAGGGACCCTGAAAGGTCATTGAGTCCAGCCCCCTGCCTTCACTAGCAGGACCAAGTACTGATTTTGCCCCAGATCCCTAAGTGGCCCCCTCAAGGATTGAACTCACAACCCTGGGTTTAGCAGGCCAATGCTCAAACCACTGAGCTATCCCCCTGGAGCCCTGCTTCCCTTGTGTGGATCGGGCAGGGGAACTGGGGGTTGGTCTGTAGGGTAACAGTGCCCTCTACTGGTGCTAGCCAAAATTAATTCAAATGTCCATATGGCACAAGAGAGGATAATAAGGGTTCATCATAACTGATAGAAATTAGAGAAAGGAACAGCGTGTGTTATCATCTGCTGCCAGTTTCCTGAAGGATATTCCCCCCTCATTTTCAGCCTACATGTCCATTTGTTTAATATCATTTTATTACTTCCAGTTATACCTTATTGAAGGACAACTCATATAGGGAGTTTCCATAAGGAACTGCGATTGTTGCACTCTTCCCATAATGCGTTACATTTCTATTGCACTTTGCACCAATGCTGCACAGTGAGTTAGTGATCAGTGATGAAATGACTTGTGCTAACTTAGAGGGACTATATGGGCCCAAAGAGTTAAAGGTGTTAACATGACTCTGTTACTATCTAGCACTGAGCAGGGTGAAACAAGGTTTGAAGTCTGGTCTACGCAGACCTTAGCCTGCTTAGTACCATGGCAAGCACACTGCTAATGTTTGGAGATTTATGGGTTGGGATACATAAAAGAAAAGGAGCTAAAGCAAGTTTTAAAGCCCTTTAAAACTGAAATGAAATGATTATATAAAACAAACTTAACCAAAACCTATCAACCTTCTTTTTAAAAAAGTTAGTCTTTTATTGGACAACCTTTCTTGCGGGGGGGCTAGTTTTGTTGCTTAGTTCTGAGCTGTGAAGGATGGTGTCATGACCCATGGGTCTCAAACCCAGGCCCGTAAGGCTGCTGAGAGCAGCCCCACTCCAACACTCCACCAAGTAGGCTGCTGAGACTAGCGTACCTCCGATACACGAAACCCAGCCCCAGTGGAAGGCTCCGCCCCGAGGTTTGATTGGCAGAGTCCCAGAGTGGCTGATTGGCCCACTGGCCCTACTTAATCCAACAGCAGGCACAAGAAACCGAACTGGGCTCCACCATGCTGTGGACTGTGTGCAGGGCCGGCGCAACCCATTAGGCGACCTAGGCGGTTGCCTAGGGCACGGCTATTTTGGGGGCGCCTGTGCCCCGGCCGCCCATTGAAATTTGGGGGCGGGACCTTCTGCCGCTGCTGTTGGGGGCGGCATTTCGGGGGCGGGACCTTCCGCCGCCTAGGGCACCGGAAGAGCTGGCGCCGCTACTGACTGTGTGTGTCCTTGGCTTGATGTCCTGGCCTCTGACCCGTGGTTCCCAACCTCCAGTTTGTCACCTGCCTCTGGTTCCCCCCTGGTGGTTCTGATCTCGTGTTTGTCTGCTGCTTCTGACCTGGTATCCTGACCCAGCCGACTCTTGACTCCTGTCTTGCAGCCTCCGGTTCTGACTACTAGGTCTGGCTACCCACCATCCAGCCGTGACAGATGGTCACTTTCTCTGCTTTTGACAAACAGAAAAGTGTGAGGGGAGAAGAGACAGGATAGTAAAGACGGGGAAATATGGTTGTTGTTGATATTCTTGAGGTTCTGGGTTGACAGGTCAGCTGTGACAGCAGTTGCTCTGGGTTCTGGCTCATCTCCCAGTCTGGGGTCTGGGACATCATCTGACTGGGCTGGTCTCTCTCAGGCTGAGCAGAGCTGCATGGGCTGTCCTGTCTCATTGTGCTGGTGCCGTGTGGTAAGCCGAAACAAGAGAGAGACAGGGAGACACAGCAAAGGGGCAAAAATAGTGGGGCAGAAAGGAACATGCAAGGGAAGGGGAGACAGAGCAGGATCTCGTGTGTCTCTGGCTGGAGTCTTTGCTGGTGCGGTGGTGATTGTCAAGTGTCCCTGCTGAGGTCTGGGCTTCATGATAATGCAATGATTTCCGGGGTACAAGGGCAAAGGGCAAAGTCCCTGAAGTGGTGTGGAGGCCTGACAGCCTTCCTCCTCCTCCAGAAATCCCAGTCAGTCCCTGGCCCCCACTGAAAGAGAGGTGATGAGCGGAATAGTCCATCCTCTCATTATTTGGCCTACCTAGGAGGTCTAATTTTCAACGCACCAGTTTTGGTTCATTGATTTCCAACCCCATGCTTCTCTTCATAGATTCCAAGGCCAGAGGAGATCATTGTGATCATCTGCTCTGAGCAGAATGTTCTTTCTTTTGTTTCCTGGGCATGATTGTCACACAGTCCGTCAGTTATATTAGTAGGCCTTTTTGTTTGGACTAATTCTGTTTTTCTGTCTCCCTTTTGCACCTTCTTCCTTCAACATTTATTGTGATGTGTTATTGAAACATTTTGTAAACTTTTATTCACTTTCCCACAGTTGAGCTCACAATTAGGGTAAATTTGTAGACCTAGTTCTTACACGAGGACTCTGAAATCCTCGACCCTGGTTATAATGCTGTGCACTTTGACAGCATCTTGTGACACTTCACAAGTATCCATTAATTAATCCTCAAACACTCCTGTCAGAGTCTACCCTCACTTGAAACTGGGGGGTTCCAAAGTGAGGACCCGCATGTACTCCTCACCCTAAAATCCTAGGGTGGGTCTCCCTTTTTGCTGCCACCACCCGGTCAATTACGTGGGCCGGGACACCCCGGTTTCCCCCCCCTGCCTCTTTCCAAAGGCGTTCCCTGGGGAAACACAGATCCACTCACAGGAGGGAAACCTCCCCCCTCCCTCTCTCCTAGTCACTGGAAAGAGATACCTGATTCAAACTGCTTGAATCAAACCCAGGGAGAATGATTTCTTCCCCCTCCTTTCTCTGCCCGGAGATAACCCGTCTCACTACAGAGAAGAATGTTTTCTTAGCTCCCTCCCCCTGTATCCACAGTAGAAAGGATTTAATCAAATCTTTATAGAAAGAATTTATTAAAAGAAAAACAAGAAAATACACAATCTCTATGAGCCTAAGCTGGGCATTCATAGGGTATAACCTTACTAAGTTCTGGAGAGAATCCTCTCTCTTTCTCAGTATAACAAAACAGGCAGAATTAAGAATAATCAATAACAAACACACAGAATTGCAAACATAGGATTATTAGGTGAAGACACAAGTACCTTTCTAATACTCACTATTTTGACTAGAAGGAATTAGTTCATAAAGGTGGAAATTTGTAGAGACTTGATTAAACATCCAGACCCTTGTAATTCCAGATGGCTAAGAAAAAAACACACACCCACAGAGGGAAAAAATTCCCTCCTAGGAATTTTAAACTCTCTTCCCTGATTGGTCCTCAGGTCAGGTGCCCACCAGGTACTATGTTTTAACCCTTTACTAACTATTCATGACAACTCCTGTGAAGTAGGCATTATTATCCCTATTAAACAGATGGGGAGACTGAGTCATGGACAGGGAATTGGCTTGACCAAAGTGGCACGGCTGGGAATCGAATCCAGGCGTCCTGACTCTTGATCTCCCTGCTCAGCTGTGACCTTGCTTCCCTCTGGGTGTCAGTGATGACAAAACCATAGTATTAAAACTTAATAAATGATGTGTGGCCCTGATTTTTATCCTCCTGTAAATACATAATCTCCACCTCCTATTAGCAGACAGCTATCCCAGGCGGTGCAATTCTGAGGGAATGTTGCACTTTTGGACTAATTAAGTTATTTTTTAAATTCAATTTTAAATATATTAAAATAGTTCTCCATGTCCACTGAAGATAGGACAAGAAGCAATGGGCTTCATCTGCAGCAAGGGAGATTTAGGTTAGATATGAGGAAAAACTTGCTAACTACAAGGGTAGTTAAGATCTCAAATAGGGTTGTTTAATCCACATCACTGGAGATTTTTAAGAACGGGTCAGACAAACACCAGTCAGGGATGGTCTAATTTTGCTTGGTCCTGGCTCAGCACAGGGGGCTGGACTCGATGGCCTCTTGAGGTCCCTTCCAGCCCTGCATTTCTATGATTCTGCTCAGATTTGGCTTCCTGTTACAGGGGGACACCCAAGGAGAGCAATAATCACCCAGAAACACAGTTGCTTCTTCCTCTTTAAATACAGGGCACCTGACAGCAAAGAAAAGCCGCCAAAGCCCAGATCTATACATTTACCAGGCTTTAGCCCACAGTAGCCGAAATGTCACCCCTACGCTGAACTCATCCGATCTTTACTTAAGGAGAAGTCCCAGGCTCTGCATCATCAAAGCCTTGCAATCAGGATGCCTCTGATCAGAGCTATGACATCTATAGGAAAGCAGGGGACACGTCACAGTGAGAGAGAGAGGCAAAGAGCCCCCCTGGGTACCCAGAGTCTGTGCCTAATGAAACATCTTCGGAAGGGCTGGGTTAGGCTCGGATCACTTTCTGCTCAAACAGGAGCTGAAAGAGGTGGCGCTTGTGGGCTGCTTCTTCTGAGAGATGATTGAACTGGTGGAAATGATCAAAGCCCCAAGCCTTCAAGCTGCTCCGAGGTGCTCTGCACAGGGGCAAGGGCTAAGCCATGGGGAACAGCCTGTCTAATCCGTGCTAAATGTATGGAAAGACAGTTTTACCAGGATTTGGGAATAGCCTGCAGCATGTTATTTAGGGGAGAGGGCTGGGGGAACGGAGTGTTCACTCTTAAAATTCAAAATGAAATAGGATTCTCATCTTCAAGATATCGCCATGACCTTTCACCTTTAACGGTGTCTGCCCCAGTTGCTGCTAGCCAATGATAGTTAAGTCTGGGAGACCCATAGTTCAGAATTCTTTGAATGCAATTGAATGCACGCACCAGGGTGCATAGTCTGCACAGGCCTCACCCAGTTGCACGTGCAGATGGCCATTTAGGCATGCACCGAACAGAGATGAGGGGTGGAAAACTAGCTGAGAGGTGTGAAAGGAGGAGAGAGAGGCAGCTCATTGCATGAAGAGGCTGTTCCAGGAACAGAGGGCAACCTAAAACATCATAGAATTGTCCAGGAAGCAGGACATAAAGGGGAAGGAAGAGAATGGGGCAGGAGATGGGGAGGAGGGAAGCGATGTCATCCAATGGGAAATAGAACAAGTGTGAGAGAGACTGGAACCCGGAGCAGGGCTGGCCCAGCAGTTTGGTGCAGCAGTAAAAGAAAGAGAAGCAGGCACTGAAAGTAAACAAGGCGGAGTCTGCCAGGAACAAGCTCTGCCCCCAGTGTCTCTCTCACACACCTGCCCACCAGCTCATGTCTCCATCAATTGCAGTTGTTGCTCTCTTCTTTTCTCTCTAAACGTGCTGGTCTCCTTTAATGCACTTAATTCAAAATCTCCTCTTTGCTGGGCCATGGCGTTCGAGGCAGCAGGGCCAGAGGCACAATCGAAGGAAGCCGCTACAAGCCCAGCAGCACAGTCCATTAATGTGCTACTTGTTCTCCTGAGTCTTCCTTGTCTTCTCATCCTGGCTTTGTTGGCCGAGTTTTGAGCAAGCGCTGAACAGCTGCTGATTTTGCTGCAACAGCAGTGGGGCACTCTCCAAGGGACGTGCAGATGTGTAAGCCAGCTGCTGTGAAGTACCACATAGAAAGGTGAGGCAGATGCCAGCAAGCTGGAGTGAGTTCTCAGAGGCTGCAGTGCTTTATAGACATCACACGCCACGGGCAGCACCTGCATTGCACTGTGTGAACCCCGTGGAGCAGAGAGTAAGTGCCTCACATGGATGGGACTTCTGCTGCAGGTGCTATAACTTCCAAGGAGAAAGATCAGCTTCTGTGGCATGCTTGTCTGCTCTGTGAGATAGCAGTGTGAGTGAATGCTGGGACAAGGTTTGCAAAGAGCTGTAGTTCAAGTACAAACCCAAATCATCCAGCACAGCTCCTCCTTTCTCAGAATGAATCCAGGATGGCTTGCCTGGGAAACAGGCGGTGACGTTTTATTTTACCAGCATCTTTTCCCTGGAATCAGTTATCTCCCGTGCTGCTGCTCATGCTGGAGCCAGAGGATGCCTTCTGATCATCTATTTGTATTAAAAACAAAATAACAAAAGTGACACAGGGATGGTGTGAGGCTGAAATCACTAACCTTTGTGAAGGGCTGTGAGATCCTTGGTTGAAAAGTGCTATGGAAGCGCAAAATATTGATAGCAGTAGTTTGCAGCACTGTTGTGAAATATATTGTGTTTACCTCTCTGTACGCAGATCGCCCAGCCAACGACCAGGTAGAGCACAGTGGAATTAACGTGGCTTGTTGTGCTGCTGTTGCTAAGATCCAGAACTATTGGGGCATTGTGCGCTCTACCGAGCATGACCTCTGGGCAGCTGGGAAAGAGTCTTTTTCTAGTCTTAGACTATGAGCATATACATTCTCAATTTACAAAAAACAAACCAACCCACCCAGAATCAATGCTTGTTTATCAGGCAATCCATAGTCTGTTATGTTTGGTGATTATCAACACTGAATTTATTTCTCTCTAGCTTCGGAGTTGCCCAACATGAAGGAGTGTTTCATTAAACAGGAATTGATTTTTCATACCGCACTAATATTCTTTCCCTTTCACCTTCGCATGAAAAAAAGAACCCAGACACCAAAATAATGATTAGAATGGACACCTCCTGAGCTCAGGCAGAAATGTGTCAGTCACATTTGGATCTGTTTATTAACTGACTCAGAGACAGACTGACTAAGGGATGGACTGGCTGTGGCAATTTGTAACGGGCTGTGGCGCTCTTCAGCTGTAGGTTGCTGGTTCCATTCTGGTCCATGCCCTTGGCAGTCTTTAGACTGAGAGGACTGTCTGGTGACCCTTGTGAAATGAGTTAGTCGTGTCAGGCTGGCTCTGAGTAGACGTGTCTGCAGCGCACTGGCTGTCACCATAGCAAATTGGTGTGAGCTGGCAGTATCGTCAGAGAGGCGAGAAACACAGCATAGCCAAGGCCTTTAAAAGTGATTTGGGGTATCCAACTTGAAACACCCTAAAGAAGCCTGATTGTGCCACAGTGCTGAGTACCCAACTTCTGAAAATCAGGCCCTTTCATGTGTCTCAAGTGAGGCATCCCCAAATCCCTGGTCACTTCTGAAAATCTTGGTCAGTGGGAGTTGAACAACCCTCCTGTCCCTGTCGGTGGACATACCTTGTCATCCTTGAGGCATGTGGGCTGCAGATGGAAGCGGCTACAGTCCCTCTGCAATGACTTCACCAATCTAGCCACCTCATTTTATATTGTCCTTGGATCATTGTCTCTAATCTCTCCCCCGCCCCATTACCCATTTCTAAGAAGGGTTGGAGATAGGTCAGAGCCTGTTCATAGTTATTCAGTTGAATCAACAACATACCAGTGAATAAATGCAGATGACCATGACTGTAAGAGCTTGTCTACTCTGCCTAGCCTTGGCTGGGGTAGCTGTGCCAGCAGAGCCCCCTAGTGGAGATCCTGCATAAGCTGTCAGAGAGAGCTCTTCTGCCGGCATGGCTATACCGTCTCCCCGAATGACTTTAGCTATGCCAACGGAAGCACTCTTCTGTTCGCATAGTTGTGTCTACATGGGTTTGGTTTTTTTGCTGGTACAGATATGTCAGCTAGAGGTTGTAATTCTTCAGTGGAGGTCCTGGCAGTTTCCCTAACGTAGCCCCCAGGTGAATAGGTATGATGGGAGTTGCCTGACATGCGCATTAGGATGCTAAATAGTTGTAAGGCAGGAGGCGAACTCAGATCTTGTGGTGATTGTGACAGTGGAAGAAAGCCTTGCAAATGGATAATGAGCGGGAAAGCAAACCATCAGCTGAATGAAGGGATGAATATTTACAACACAGAGCCCATTCGGAATTAATTAAGTCGCTGCAAATGAATTTTGTAATTGGATCCTTAGAGTTGAGTACAAATGGATAATCTCCTAGTTCCGGAGCCTGTGCGTCCAGAAGATAAGGGATTTACCTGCATTGCCCAAAGTGAAATAGTGTAAGAGTTTGCAATGACCTATCCCTGGCTATACTGTGTGAGCACTAGGCTCACAGTGTTGGAATGATATTTGTCCCAGCTGTTGTTCCATTCAGTTAAAATTTTAGTTTGCTTCTCATGTCCCCAGGTGTAGTATCCCATTTGTATTTAGCATCGCTTCTCTCCTGCCCTGTACGCTTACGTTACTGTC
The DNA here is from genome assembly GCA_003942145.1 of Platysternon megacephalum. Lineage (NCBI taxonomy): Eukaryota > Metazoa > Chordata > Testudines > Platysternidae > Platysternon > Platysternon megacephalum. The sequence goes on from QXTE01000013.1 coordinate 13,428,077, forward strand.
ACACATCACAAGGCATTTCTGTGTGGTAGCTTTCAGCTTGAAGGACTGTCAAGAGGCTGTTACCGGCAAGAATCCTAATAAAATGCAGCATGTTTAGAGCAGGCAAACCTATTCCCTGACTTGTTTGTTTTAAATTGGGGTGTAATGGCACATGTCTGTAAGGTCCCTTTTCATTCCCCTCACCACCATGAGAATACACAATATTTTTTCTGTAGGACAGCAGTAGCCAAGGAAACCATAAAATTGCCCGGCTGTAAAAGTAGCAGTGGATAATAAAACTGTCATTCTGCAAGGAATCCCCACCAGTTCATGAAGAAAATCATATTGTTAATGAATCACTAACCCTAATAATTAAAGGGGCCGTGTGGTTTAGTAAAGAGGGGCACTGGACTGGGAGTCAGGAGACCTGGGTTCAAGTTCTGCCACTAACCTGCTGTGTGACCATGAGCAAGTCACTTCACTGCGCTCTGCCTCAGTTTCTCCTCCCACTGTTTGTCAGGTAAATTTTTCAAAAGGGCCTAAGTGATTTAGGTGCTTTTGAAAATGATACTTAGGCTTCTAAGGCATATAGGCATTTATGAAAATGGTACCCATCTCATCTTTAGGGCAGTGACTGTCATTAACTTTCCCATTGATTTCCATGGAGCAGCTTGCAGGATTGGGGTATGTGTAAGGTTCTTGGGGCTAGGGTGACCAGATGTGGCATTTTAATCTCTAATAACGTGTGTGCCTGCGCATAGTTATTTATACCATACCCATCACGGCAGGATCTTTGTTAGAGGTGAATTTTAATCTTACCCCTGTGTTTATACTGTGTTTATACTGTGCAATGGTTTAATAGTGGATGCAGTTCTTTGACCTGTGTTTATACAAGAGCTCAAGCTAGAGGATCATGATGATCCCTTCTGGCTTGAAAAATGTATGAGTCTGAATATTAAATGTTTGTTTTTCTTTCTTGCCCTGACTGCTTTAATTGTTTGGGCAGCTCCCTGGGTGCCTTGGTCAGTGTGCTGGTACCCTAGAGATAAAATCACCATTATTATTGGAGGGCAGAACGTGTCAAAACATTTCCAGCAGAATGATTTCCCCTTGGACAGTACTGGTTCGATGAAACTTTTGCGCAAAGTATCAATGTAGATTAAATTTGACCCCAAAAAATCGAGATATCTTTTTTCATTAAGATCAAAGCGTTTCGTTTCAATGTCATCATTTCAGATTTTATATTTTGTTAAATTGATTGTATTCTAATTATTTTTATTTTGGTTTTGCAGGAAATTTCAGAATTTCCACTTTCATTCTGCTTTGGGATGAACGGAAATTTTGAAATGTTCCGCAGAACCGAAATGTTGAGTTTGACCAGCTCTACCGAGAGCGATCTGTGAAACACCGCCCTTTGCAGAGCAGTGTTCATTCTTGTATTTTCCATAGGATGTATCTACTGGAGGGTAGGGAGTAGCGGGGGGACAACACAAATTCACACAAAGTTCCCTGGTCTGACATTCCACCTAGAGGTGGGAGAACCAACAATAGAGTATTGTGTATGTTAGTGATTGCCAAGCCATGGTCCATGGACCACCAGTCATCTACAGAGCCCTTTCTGGTGGTTTGCAGAATAGACTGAGGATTTGGGAACTGAGAGGAGGATGAGTCCTGGAGAGGATCATGAAGTGATCGGCAGAATGAAAGAGCTGAACAGCCACTGATATTGATTTATTTTCATATCCTTGGTTTCTCTTTTCTATCCCAGAGTCCGCACCTTCCCCAAAGAATCCCACCTGGGCCATGACACAGTCCGCGCCCTCATGTACTATGCCCTGAAGGTCTGGAGTGACATCACCCCGTTGAATTTCCACGAGGTGGCGGGTAACAACGCTGACATACAGATAGACTTCTCCAAAGCGGACCACAATGATGGGTATCCCTTTGACGGGCCTGGTGGAACGGTAGCACACGCTTTCTTCCCCGGAGACCATCATACTGCAGGAGACACTCATTTCGACGATGACGAATATTGGACCTTCCGATCATCAGGTACGTCAGAGTAAGAGAGTTGGAGCAGAACTCATGAACTCCCAGACCCTCCCTTTGTAAATATTTATGTCTCTGTTATGGGCACCCTTTGGGTTTTGGGGTCCTGTGCACATCCCTCGGGGCCCCAGAGACCTCTGTTCACTCCCTTATGTCCCCAAAGGCCAGTAACTTGTTTGTCCATCCAGGGGTCCAACTCAGGGAGGAAACTGTGGTAGTATTCCCATTTCTCCTCATAATCCCTCACTTGCCACACCTACATAACCCAGAGTTCCCATCTGCCACTCCCACAATCCCTGTCTCGCCCCACCCTGCTGCTCCCTGCCATGGGGTCTCTGAACTAGTAAGTGATGAGGTTGGTTGGGCTGCCTTTGAGTTCACAGGACTCCTCAACCCTGCTCTGTGGAGGCATCAGTGGCAAAGCTGTGAGTTCTGTGGCACCAGTGCTGGCATGCAGAGACCAGCTAAGAGGCAAGCCGGGGCACATGTGTTCTTCCTCCACAGCTGCAATTCAAGCCCTACTTCCACTAGGGTGACCAGATGTCCCGATTTTATAGGGACAGTCCCGCTATTTCGGGCTTTGTCTTATATAGGCGCTTATTGCCCCCCACCCCCTGTCCCGATTTTCCACACTTGCTGTCTGGTCACCCTAGCTTCCACTCAGTGAGATCTGCTTGCAAAGCCCATCAGCAACACTCCTACACTGTGGAAGAATGAGGAGTAAATAGGAGCCCACTGAAAAATAGCCCTTGCCCACTCACTTCTCCCCTCTACCTTCCAGCCCTGCTCTCCCAGACAGACTTTGCCTTCAGGTTCACGCCTGCTCTTCCCCTCCTGGCCCCACTAAATGACCAGGGACTTGAATCTCCTCTACTTACTGTCGTCAATGTGCACTTGTGCAAAGTGGGCATAAAATGCTACCAGGTCAGAAGGTTGCTTTTCCACCTACTGTGCACAGGTGTCAATGAAGGCACGAAATGCATGGCAGTGGGGAATGAGACCCTTGATCCCTCACTGACTCTGCTGCTTTGCCGCACCCCCGATAGAAGAGTTCAGATCCCAAGGATTCTGCCCCAATCCCCCCAACTACAGGGCAATCAGCTCCCCACAGCCTCCCACTAGTTGGGGGATGGAGCTGGTGGTGCAGAGCCAGTTAGGCTGAAGGCTGCTGTTCTCAGTGGCCAATAACCAGCTCTCCTTCTCCCAGTAAGAGAAGACAGGGCAACACCAGCCATGGCTTAGAAACAAATGATACTCTCTGCCCTTAGGAAGTCAGGGCAAAGGACCACCAGCTCCACCAAATTAAGGCATTTACCTTAAGGCAATAAGAAGTTCCACTTAAAATGCAGTTTCAGCCTTTCAAGCCAGCAGCCCAGTTTCAGTAAGTGGATAGACTTTGAAAAGCAAAGCTGTGCAAGCCAGGGCTGCCGGCCAGGGATCCCACAAGCTCCATCTTCGTTGGATTTTGACAGAATGTGACTGCTCCAGTCACCAGCTGCTAATTTTCTCATCATGCCACCTCTCCTGCTGATGTCCCAGTGGTTTCTGCTGCCTGGGCTTAATAATTTCATTTAGACCTAATCTTCCTCCTTGAAATTGACTAATATTTTCTCTCTCTCTCTCTTTCTCTCTCTCCTTTTTTTTTTTTTTTTTTTTGGTTTGGTTAATCTGATTTCTCTCTCCCACCTTGCTCCTCTCTGTCCCCATGTTCAAAAACCAGAACCCCCAGGAGAAAGGACCTGGCTACAAAGAATGTTAAAGCTGACCAGATTCTCCTTTCAATGCTGCATCAATGCTGTGGCTAATGTTACTGTGGACAACCTGATTTTCAAACCTCCTCACAAAAGCTGCCTTACCACAAGCTGCCCCCTCCTCTTCCCCTTGCACACTTTTTTTGCACCAAGCCGTTTACTCCAAACAATTTGTTCACCGGCCTCTTCCTCTTGCCCTGCCCATGCTCAGACTGGGTCATAAAGGCAGCCCTGTGGACACATACACTGACATCCTCCCCATCCACTGGGCCACACCACTTGAGACCCCAGATTGAGCATTGGCCTGCTAAACCCAGGGTTGTGAGTTCAATCCTTGAGGGGGCCACTTAGGGATCTGGGGCAAAATTGGTCCTGCTAGTGAAGGCAGGGGGCTGGACTGGATACCTCCTGAGGTCCCTTCCAACCCCGGTATTCTATGATTATCTGTATAACTGTCTATGATAAGCTGCGGTGGTGTGGTCAGTTACTGCGGAACCCTTTAGTGCTTTTTCGTGAGGGGAACTGGGCAAACAGCTGAGATTTCAAGACAGCTAGTCAGGCAGGACCATCTGCTGCCCGCATTAGCCACAGGGTGCAGAACCTGATCCAGAACAGCCGCGTCATGTCTGACGCCGCTGCTATACAGCTGCTAATAAAGGCAACCTGTGTGGAGCCTGTGACTCTGTGTCTCGTGACAATGAATCTGGGGCCCTCCAGTGTCCCTGTCCCAATACTGAACAAAATCCTTACCTTGGCCTTATCCATGCAGGGGCCCCAGAGCTGCAGGGCCGTGCCACGCTAGGTGCAATGCCAAGGCCAACAGTACAGCGGGTGGGGATATCCAGCTGGCAGTGATGCCGACTCCGGCAGATAGGGCAGTGCTGGCAGTGTGGTATCTGTCAGCTGGTGGATATCCCCATCCGCTCACTGTTGGAATTAAACGCCGGTACTTTGGCCCAACGCTGTACCGAAAGCACTTCCTGTCTGTAAATGTGTGGACCACTGAGGGCTGTCCGATCAGAGACTGCCTCTCCCAGGGAGCTGCCCGCTGATCTCCCATAGACTCTTAGTCTCCGGCTCCAACCATTCGACCTCAGTCCCTCACACTGACACACATGTGCATGTTGAGCCTGAATGCCCACCACCGCCCAAAGCGTGATGAGCATGCAGTGTTATTTTGATGTTGATGATGACTTTATTTTCAGATGCCCATGGGATGGACCTGTTTGCCGTGGCAGTCCATGAGTTTGGCCACGCCATCGGCTTGACCCACATCTCTGCCTTAGAGTCTATCATGAGACCCTATTACCAGGGACCGGTGGGGGATCCCCTGAAGTATGACCTGCCTTACGAAGACAAAGTCAGAATCTGGCAGCTGTATGGTTAGTTCATGCCCCCATGAGTGGGTTTACGCTTCACTTAATCAGCAATGGCTCGCAGAGACAGCTCTTCTCCGGGATGCACTGTCTGGCTATTGGGGGTGATGTGCCCTCTAATGCTTCCTTGTCTTTATTCCTAGGAGTCAGGGATTCTGTGTCCCCAACAGCCAAGCCTGAAGTAACCAAAACTGACGACCACCCCGTTCTGCCAGAGCTGCCAGAGAACCGCTCCACCGTGCAGTAAGCAGAATTGTCACCAATGTCCTTGTGAAGAGTCACCTGAAGCATGGGTGTCTTCTCAGACCATGGGGTGGATACTTCCCTTCAGCTGTGGTTGCAGCAGGGAGTTAAAGCCAGAAGAAGTGGGCAGAGGGGTGACTCCAATACATGTCCTCTCCCCGCCCAAATCATGGCTAGTTACCAACCAGGGGGTTGGGGATTTTCAGATTGGGAAGGGGGAGGGAACCAAAGGAGCGATTTCTACATACAGGGCTCACTCTCATGGGGACCTGCTAGATTTTTGAGTGTAGATTCTGAGTCCAGCTCCAGAATAGCCTTGTTTGCTTGCTCGGGGTAGATGTGTGAAGCGCAGAGGCTCCTAGCAAGAACCTTTGAAGAATCGTGTGCAGTGCTTTCCCCAAAAGGTGCTAATTCTTCCAGCCTGGGAACCACTGAGGTCCAGCTCATTCTGGCCACTGGTGTCCTGTTTGCATTCTTTGTTACTACCAATCTCTGTGTAATGTGTGTCGAGAAGAGTTAAAAGTGGCCCAAGGATAAAACCAGTGTGGGTAAGAAGCTTAATGAGATGTTAATTCAGGACTAGAACATAAATAAGGAATTCAGGGTGTGCTGGGGGATTTTGTAGAAAAGGAAAAAGTGCAAATTCTGAGCTACTTATTAAGGAAAAAGGACAAGATGAATGTCATTCTTCCTTGGTATACATAGTATCCAAACCCTCACCTATGCTTGCGTGTGTGTGGTATTTTTATTTAAAGAGCTGGCTAATTGGCAAAGGCCCAGATCCACAAAGGTAATTTGGCCCCTAACATCCATTGATTTAATGTAAATTACCCTTTTGGATTTGTGCCAAAGCTTATATTTCATTTTGGATTTTCAGAAAGTGACCACCATCTGAGAACTGGGGTCCTTTACATTTTCTCAAGTTGGGTACCCAAAATCACTAGTCACTCATGAAAATCTAGGCTTTATTGTGTGTATTTCAAACAAGAGGCGACTTTGGTCTACTATGTGTAAAAATATCTTCATGATGTTTTTAATTAAATGAAACAGTTTATTTTATGCATGAAGCATTTCTCTTCAATGTTGGCAGCAACACTGGGAGAATCAGATCATGAAACTCACTGGAAAGAGTATGAAATTGACAAGTCTAGATTCACACTCTTAAGTTGGGGGAGGAGCAGAGCCGTAATCGAAATAGCATCAGGGTGAAAAGTCAATTACACTTTTAAAATTCTTTAATTTTAACGATTGAAGATGTTGCTAGGAACTCAAGTAGAGGTTGTTTTTAAAATATATGGGGCCAGATGCTCAACTGGCGTAAATCAGCATAAATCCATTGACTTCTATGGGGATACGCTGAGTTTATACCAGCTGAGGATCTAACACAGGATTTTAATTTTGACAAGTGTCTCTTGAATAATGAATAGGCAGAGGAGTAGATAAATCTATGAGGCAAGACAGCTCTGGGCAGCATATCAGGGGCACGGAAGCCTTCTCTCTGCTGGTAAAAATCCACTCCGAATTCATGAATTACGATTATGCAGCTGATGCAACCCAGCATGGCCTCAGGGGCTTAGTTATATTTGGAGGGTCCCCGGATAACCGAAGTGCTGTCTTTAGAATTCTGCTTTGTTCCTTAGAAGCAGGGTGATCATTGGAAGAACGCAAGGATATTATTATTTTTTTCCCATGAGGATGAGCAAGAGGCTTTCCTGGGAACGGCCTTTCTATGGAGAGTTTCCTGAATGCTGGTAGGGCTGTCAGACTGTGGGGATGTGAGGAAAATGCTTTATTTAGGGTGTGCCCTGCAATGGGATAATTCCATCAATTTACTGACCCGGGTCAGAATCATGCAGTGGGCTTTTCCTGATAAAGCCCCCGAAAGGTAGGGTGAAAAGTCTGAAAGCACAAGGAGGTTCATGCTAGGAGATTTCATCCTCCTCACAGTGTGGGTGGGCTGGGTGCTGTATTGGTCATGTTTAGTTAGATACCCTCTGCAAAGCTGTCATTGTAATGGGCTCGCAGATTCCTTCCCTCTTGGCATTTAAAGCAAATCCCATGTAATGTTTTGTGTGCATGCGTGCGTGCCATCCTCTAGTGATTGAACCACAAAGAGGATAAGGGACCTACTACTACTAGCAAAGGGAATTTTCCTTCAGGTCAAGTGGTAGAGGTCTATATTTTTGGAGCTGAAGGACAAGGGTTCTAATCCCAACTCCTCAGGGGCAGGTGTGTTGTTTAGCTAGTAATGGTGTTGTCAGAAACTCAAAGATTTATTACGCTTCTAGTGGCACAATTGTATCAGTTGTGTTTGTTGCTGTGATGCTTTGAAAGAAGGGAGCTGGCTCTTCCCCTTGGCCACACAGCACTGTATCACTAACGCGAAGTCTGTTTTATGGAGTCGAAGGGTGCTCAGATACCATGGTGAAGTCTTGATTGGGCTCAGACATGTGGCTGGTGTATTATGTAGGGATTGAGAAGTTGAGAAGGATGGTGCCGGCAGTCTGATATGAAGTTCTTCTAAAGGCAAATTAGATTCATGCTTCCCTGTCATGAAGAGCAGCTGATCTGTATACGGTTCACAAATCCTTTCTTTGCTCTCTATCAGTCATTGTACAGGGGCTTCGTTACTCTTTAAATTCTTCATACTCCCCGTGACCCCACCACACACCTTGTTAAAACAGGATCTCAGCCAGGCTAGCCACTATCTGGGCATTCACCATCCGGCCCCTGACCCCCTTTGTTTGGTTTCTGTTACTGCCTCATGGTGCAGCTGTGACCCCCAGCAGCTCAGAGTCTACGTCCAGAGTTCCTGTGTGCTGAAGTCACTCTTGTCAGCCTGTGTGCTCTTTGTTCAGCAAGTATCTTGCTGTACCCGGGCAGGGGGGCCAGGTGGGCTCTCAGACGCACCCCAGTGAAGCTGGAGTAAAAGCTTTGCCTGCACTGGAGTTCCTCTGGCTTTCCAGAGGTGCTACAGAGAGCAGAATCTAGCTCCCCGTCTCCTTGGCTCTTGGTGATGATCTCACGTAGAAAGGGGGGGGTTGTGTTTTGTAGAGAGAACTGTCTTAAAGCTGCCGTTTGTCCAGAAAAGCTTTGCAGAGCCTCTGCCTTGGAAAATCCCCTGTGCACAAGGCTGGGTTCACAGCAGGGCTGATTTGGGGGTGGGCACAGACATTAGGCCTCTGTGACCTTCTGCATCATTCCTAGTTACAGCCATGCCCCATTGAACCCCTCCATCTCGATGGCCCGGGGCTGCAGATCCCAGGTCTGTGTGCACTGGGGAATTGTCTTCAGCCAGACGAGCCAGTGCAGTGAGTGGGAGGGGAATTGCTGCTTGCCTGGGGGAGCCGTGCCCGCTCCTGGGGAGCCGGAGAGCCCTGCTCCTGGCTGCGGGGCTGGGGCTGCCGCTCACATGAGTGCTGTCTTTCTGCAGGCTCAGAAGAGATCTGCCCAACAGGTGCAACACTCACTTTGACGCTGTGGCTCAGATCAGAGGCGAGGCTTTCTTCTTCAAAGGTAAGCGGCTGCTTTCCGCCTAACGGCTTAGGTGACCTTTGCCAAGCCGAAGCTGTACCTACCTCCGCGTTACGCAGCTGGGCTCCGTTCGTGCAAACCGTTCAGTCTACTCTTCTCTCCGGCAGAGGGATGGCTTTGCCAAGACGTCCGGGGCATGGAGTCAGGGCATTGGTTGCGGCACTAGGTTCACATCCAGTAGTATTGGGTTTGCTCCAGAGCTGCCTGCCAGGGCTTGATTCTCATTCACACTGAGGCCACTTTACACCGTTGGAGCAGCATAAAGGGCTCTTAGAACTTTTAAGACCCTCTATCTACACCCACCTTCAGGCCCTGCTGGAGCAGTATAAAGAGGCCTTGGTGTAAACGAGATCCGTTAGGATCACCACCTGGCTCGAAACTAGTAGGATAGTCAAAAAGGATTCAGCAGGCATAGAAGAGACCTAGAGACGGGCATTGGTGACAATGAAACATGTAGAGACTTCCAGATGAGGGGAGAGTGACTGGCTTTGTCTACACTGCCAATTGAACGACAAAGCTTTTATCGTTCACAGGTGCTTAAAAAAGCCTCCCCCCTCCACCCAAAAGCCAAAAGTTTTGCCACGGCAAGTGGCCGTGTAAACGGCTCGTTGTTGGCAGGGGCGCTCTCCTGTCGACAACGCAAACCCCGCTCATAGAGGGCGGAAGTATTTTGTCGGCAAAAGTGCCGACAAGCAGCGTTTACACTGCCCGACTTTTAGCGACACGGCTGTGTAGACAAAGCCTAAATGAGGCCTGCTTGTTTTAGAGAGGAGGTGAATGAGGGTCGTGGTAGAGGTATACACAATACTGAATGGTAAATCAGGCACTTCTGCTTACCCAAGAACGAAGGGGAAATCCGGTGGAATTAAGAGACAATAAATTTAAACTGACACATCATTAAACTATGGAATTCACTGCTGCCAGAAGCTAAAGAGGCAAAGAATTGAATAGGATTCTAATGAATGATTAGGAATGTATGTAAACTGTAAGAACATCTGCAGTTACACTAATTGGGGGGTAAGGCCCTCAGGACACCAGCCAATCACTGACTGCCTGGAGCTCAGAAGAAACTTCCATTTCCTCCCCCCTTCATCCTGCCCCCAGTCATGTTTTTGCATAACTGCCCATTATGGGGGTTTTACACTTTGCTCTGAACCAGCTCTCAGTGGCCACTGTTAGAGACAGGATATCATCAATGTCTGCTATGCCACTATTTGAGCTCTTCAACCAGACGCTCCAGAATTTCAAAGTGACAAACTGAAATTGGCATTTGCAGTATCAAAGTACAAATCTGGGTCCATCTGAGGATTGAGAGAACAGCCGCAGATCACTTGGACTTTTGTCCTGAATGCCTTCAACTTCCCTTTCCGCCCACGCTTCACGTTCCTGGTTCCACATGCTGTGCATGCACCATCATCCAAAGACGACAACACACGCACTAAATTACAGTACCATCTGGTTCCATGTTACACTGTTCAGTAATCTCCAGGGGTAACAGGCTTTCTAAGAGAATCCTGCCAGTGCCTCCTCAGCTGTACAGAGTCCTTCTCGGCCTGGTCTCCTTGGGGTTTCTTTGCCTTTGAGGTGGAAAGGTCCCCGACTGAGGCCACTGTGATGCAATGCTTCTTCGGCAATCATTTGTCCAGAACTGACTCAACTGATCTCCTAGGGGAGAAGAAAGGCATCTCCTCACTGAGATGATAAACAGAAACCAGGAGAGTTTATGGCATCTCCATTGAAACATGTCACTACCAGATGGAAGGAGGGAGGGCAGCCAAAGAGGGAATGAACAAAAGCATTTGAAGATGCCTGTGCCGCTGAGGCAGCACAAAGCAGAAGATGATGTTCACACCACGAGGCACTCTCTCTGCAGATGTCTTTTTCTTTTTCTTACGCCTGCCTACAACTGCTGGCTCCAAAGAGCCTGCAAGGAAGAAAGGGAGTTAGGAGAGGAGAACTAGAATGAAAAACCAAGAGAGAGAGCCTCCTCATGGTTTGTTTCTGGCATATATTTATCACGTATGTTTCTCTTCTGGCGAAGCAAGGGCAGATTTAAAGGGCCAGATCCTTGGCTGGTAGAAATCTGTATAGCTCCATTGGCATCAATTAGCCAGGTCCTCAGCTGTTGTAAATCTCTATAGCTTCAGTGTCGTCAATAGGCAGATCTGGGGTAAACTGGCATAACTCTATTGACTTCAATTTACCTTAGCTCAGGATCTGGCTCAAAAGCTATAGATTGTACTGAGGTAATTAATTATCACCTCTTGTTTAGCTGTTCCCAATTCTGAGGCAATAACTTGTCAGAACCGCATACAGAATGCCACCAAATGGTAATGTAAAACCTGAAGGGGGAGGGATAGCTCAGTGGTTTGAGCATTGGCCTGCTAAACTCACGGTTGTGAGTTCAATCCTTGAGGGGGCCATTTGGGGCAAAAATCTGTCTGGGGATTGGTCCTGCTTTGAGCAGCGGGTTGGACTACACCTCCTGAGGTCCCTTCCAACCCTGAGATTTTATGAAGTAACACTGCATAGGGGGCAGGTTTCTATGCAGTCCCTCCAACTGGTGCAGTTCAAATACAGAGTGCAGCATCAATGGGATTGCAGAGTTTCCAGACTTCTGAAAATCAGACCACTTTGATTTAGGACCCTCACTTTAGGCAACCCAAGTTTTAAACTTTGGCCCACCTATATAGTGTGTACAGAAATGTTGCCAGAGGCATCCAGCGTGCTGAGAGCATTTCACAGCTGGAATCAAAACCACCAAGCATCAGAAAAAACAAAATGCCTCTGCCCACATGAATGGGGACTTACCAAGATCTCTCTGAATTGGGGGAGGTCAGGAAGGCCCATCTTAACCTTGGTTTTCATGCTTACATTTCAATCTGCCAGGCTTGGGCTGGTCTTACATCAGGCTCTCTCACCATAAATGAAATCATTTCACTCTGTACGCTAATTACAGTTCTTGCCCAGGATGGCCTGGGGATAGTCAGGGTAAGTGCGGCGCTTCTGCAGGCAGACCAGGCCACGGTGAGGTGATAACATGAGCTTCGTGGGCAAATGGGAGCCATTGCATTCAGAATTCACTGCTACCTAAATGGCTACATTTCTGCTGCTCCCGACGGCCTCTTGGAAATCAGCTTATTCCTGACTTCGAATTCAGATTGAAAACTGGCTTCTTGCAGCCACGCACCTGCTGAGCGCATCAATAGGGAAAGAGAGCTGCTAAATAATACAAAGTGGTGGGGGTTCTCCAGTTATGTCAAATTAGTACCGAGCGCTTTTAACTTTAGATACATTCCTATTAACAAAGCAATTATGCCAACTGTATTTCTTCTGAAAACGGTGAAAATCTGGCATTTTCCAGTGCAAGCCTAATTAGAGATGCAAAGAACATCTTTATTTAATTACATGTGTTTCCATAAGTATACAACAGCCACACAGTTTGAATACTAGATTTGTAATGATCTTAAAAGAATTTGTAATTACTGCTGTTCCTAACAGTTGAATGTATTATTCAGACATAGATTTCAGTCATATAGAGCCAATAGGCAAAATGCAGCAGAAGAATAAGTATGTGATATAAATCCTTATAATTGTAATTAAAAAAATCCCTACGCTGCAGATGTTTAAGTGTTGGAGTTTTGCCTCCTGCATTATTAGGCTAAGATCCAATGTCCATAAAATGTTGAAAGTTGGTGTCACAGTCTGCCAGCTCTGTAGAAATGTCGTTGAATGTCTTGAATACAAATCTGAAGAAACATCTTGGACCAGTTGCTCGTTTCCCAGGGGGATCCCTGCTATGCCGAAAGGGATGTGCCTAACCTCACGACAACAGCTTCCTGGGAATGGGGGTACTAGAGAGGAGACTGAGGGGAGATTGATTATCTACCCTGTCTGCTTCCTCCCGCTCAGAGCTCACGCTATAGAGATCCCAGGGGAACATGCATTCATGTTCCAAACATTTGCGTTCCAAATGTGCCTAAGGGAATTAGGTACCCAGCTCCCATTGAATGGGATTTGGTAACCTAACTGCCTGATACACCTTTGAATATCCCAGCCTTAAACATGTTCCCCCCCCAGCAAACATTGGTTGTGATGGGAAGGGAAGATCAATGTGATTTCTTGCTGAGCCCCAGTTCCTAGGGCTGGCGTTGATGGGTGCAGCTTTGCTGAGGTCACTGGAGCTGTGCCCTTTTACACCAGCAGAGAATTTGTCTCGTCGTAACATTTCGGGTGAGAAGGAGGCCACCTTCTCAATACACCTTGGAATGGTGCACAATATACGTCAGTTGTGCCTCCTTTTCTGCTCTTCCTTTCTTCCTCTGTATTTTTTCTTTATTCCTCTCTCTCCTCCATTCCTACCCCTTTATAAAAGCTACTGGATTTCAGATCACCTCTTCCTACTACACAGTATGGGTTGGTTGCAGAGGGATGTGCAAAATATTCAAACACTTGGAGGTCAGAGTCATGGCAGAGCAACATACGGTAGTAGTCACTGTTTGCTAAAGCAATCGGCGGTGTGGGGAGAGGGAAAAGCTCCAGATACTTCTGTCTCTTCAGAGACTATCACTTGTTGGGCTAGTCTGTGGTCTGATCTAGCCTGGTTTTAGCTGCCTTAGTACTCTTTGGTCTCAGGTGCTCAGTTGCTGGGTGGTAATGATGCTGGTACTGATGCTGAGGCAGCATATTCAGCCCTGGAGGGAAGGAGAGGAAATATCTCCTGTCTCCCCGCAGCACGGATGCTCTTAACAGTAAAAGATTCATTTATCAGACAGAAGGACGGTGACTGTAATGCAGAGTCTGGAAGTGGATTTCTCCTTATGGTTCAGTGTCAGGGATATGGGAGCCATCCAAGGGATGGGGAATAAAAGAAAGCAAGTAGTTTCATAGTTCCCACCTTATGTACTTTGTTTTCTACTATCCCCTGACTCCACCCACAGCTTTTTCCTCCTAGCAAAGGGGTGTTATGGCGTGGTTCATTAATGTCCAATCTGTATTCATCTAGGCAAGTACTTCTGGAGACTGACTCGCAATAAACACTTGGTCTCCCTCCAGCCAGCTCAGATCCACCGTTTCTGGCGGGGTCTCCCTCTCAATATGGACAGTGTGGACGCGGTGTACGAGAGAACCAATGACCACAAGATCGTGTTCTTCAAAGGTAAGAGCAAAAGCATTGTTAAAGGGACCACGCACCTCTTGCTAGGATCTGTGCCTTTAGTATCTAGTAGCTTTACACTTCCACTAGTCCTGCAGGCAAGGAGGAACACGGTGTCTTTCAATGGAATTTGCCATGCTGGACAAATAAGCCTCAGTGTGGCAGATGAAATGTGAGGACCCCAAGTGTGTATGCTGAGGTGTTCCACTGAGCTCCTGGGTCATAAGCTGCCATGAGCCCACCATTGCAAGGCTAATACATATTAGGCTGCTATTAGAGCCACTCAAAAAGCAACAATTATGTTTGGCAAAAACAAAAAATGAAGAAAATTCACTTTCTCAAACAGGGCCAGCTGGAGTAGCAAACTGCTTTTTTATCTTAAACAAGTGCTACAATTCTTAGAATCATAGAATTATAGAATATCAGGGCTGGAAGGGACCTCAGGAGGTCATCTAGTCCAACCCCCTGCTCAAAGCAGGACCAATCCCCAACTAAATCATCCCAGCCAGGGCTTTGTCAAACCAGGCCTTAAAAACCTCTAAGGAAGGAGATTCCACCACCTCCCTAGGTAACCCATTCCAGTGCTTCACCACCCTCCTAGTGAAAAAGTTTTTCCTAATATCCAACCTAAACCTCCCCCACTGCAACTTGAGACCATTGCTCCTTGTTCTGTCATCTGGTACCACTGAGAACAGTCTAGATCCATCCTCTTTGGAACCCCCTTTCAGGTAGTTGAAAGCAGCTATCAAATCCCCCCCTCATTCTTCTCTTCTGCCGACTAAATAATCCCAGTTCCCTCAGCCTCTCCTCGTAAGTCATGTGCTCCAGCCCCCGCATCTTCTTTTTCTTTCCCTTTATACTTCATTGAATGAAGATGGATTTTTAATTCTTCTGTCCTAACAGGGCCTACCCTGAGCATCTTGCATGTGAAACATTCAGTGTTGTTGGAGGCACTTGGAGGAATTTGCTGGCTGTGTGCATCAGTGCCTGAGTGAGGTTGTAGTAGCTAAGCTGTAGAAGGGCCCTCCCTACTAGTAGTGTTAGCTAGGGGGAGAGTTCCTTCAGCTCGAAGAGTTTTGGAGCTGACGAGCCAGGATTCTAGCCCTGGTCCCCAGTTGCGTGTGATTTAGCTGAGAACTGTTTCTGTCTGCAGTGCACTGATTCATTACAGTAATTCAGTAAACTATGTTCCACCTTAGTGACTAGGCATTAGGTTCGGTTCATACTTCTGAAGTGTCCCACACGGAAGAACTAAATGTACCTCAGGCCCGTTCATTCCTGGTATTATACCTGCTGCCAGTAGTTGCTCTGTTAGTTTGAATTTAACTAATTAGCAGTTTCCCACACTCAAAACTGTGGCTGTGTCTCCATTGTGTAATTACTGCACCCAGCACTCAAACTGGTCTGTGGTGCTTTTTAGGGAGCTGGTCTACTGGATAACTCCAAAAGGAGCAGCTGTGCTAAGCTTCTCTCAGTTGGAAATTGCTTTTTGCCTCTCTAATGTCCCACTTTGCGTGTGGTAAATTATTGATTTAGGAAGTGCTGAATCGTAGAGGTGAGGCTGCAGAAATGGATTATCCTCAGTAATGGAGTAATGCACACGCTTCTGCACCCATTAAAGCTTTTAGGGCCTCCCACATACTGCCGAAGCATTATTTTCTCAGATGGAGAAATCCAAAATGGCCACCATGACGTGTTGGACTCCACAAGGACCCTGCCAAACCACACAGCTATTGAAAGAACAATATCAGAGAGGCAAACAATCCATAGGTCCAATTATAGATCCTGGGCTTGCAGTTTGTACCCTCTGTGCACATAGGAGCAGCTGTGCTAGAGCGTGATCTGTATGGATTCCCCTTCGGGAGAGCAGCCAAATACTATGGTAATGGAGGCCATATAAGTACCCAAGATAGATAGATCGCTCGAGACGCCATGTGCCCTTCCTACCACATGTGCAGGTCTTTCAAATCCAGCTGAATGAATGCACAGAAACTTGGGGGAGTCTCCTGCAAAGGTGGTGCGTACGTGCGATTGTGTTAAAAGTTGAATTACAGACAGAACTTCTCCATTGGCCCTTGAAAGCTGTGTGTGACTTTTTATTTCTATTAAACAGTTATTGTGTGGAAATCAAAGGGGACAAGCGGGTGGGGAATTAAATGGCATAACCACAGATGACTAGTCTCAGACTACGCAGCATAATCAATATGTCTGTGTCCTGGGACCTAATGCCTCCAGCAGCAAAATAGCAAAGGCTGGCTGTATCCAAGTGGGAGTTTGACACAAACAGCATTTTCCACAAGAAGCAGATTCCTCAGCAGGTTGTTGTTTTTGTAGTTCCGTTTCTGGAGTGCCGTGAATTCAAATCTAGGGATTGTCACAGCAGCAGATCATGGAGTGTAACCTGAAGCAGAATTGATATTTCTACATGCCTATTTCCTCTCCCCAGGAGACAGATACTGGGTGTTCAAAGACAATAACGTGGAGGAAGGATACCCTCGGCCAATTTCGGATTTTGGCTTGCCACCGGGAGGCATCGACGCTGCTTTTTCCTGGGCCCACAATGACAAGACTTATTTCTTTAAGGACAGTCTCTACTGGCGCTATGACGACCATGAGCGGAGGATGGATCCCAGCTATCCTTCCGAGACCACTTTGTGGAAGGGCATTCCAAGCACATTAGATGACGCAATGAGATGGTCAGATGGTGAGTCGGTGCTAGCTTAGCAGAGTTTGGTTTGTTTGTTTTTTAACCTAAGGCCTTGTCTTTACTTTAAAATGTTGTGGCTTTAACTAGGCCAGCAAAGTTAAATTGGAGATGAAACAAAGGCCTTAGTGCAGACACAGTTATACTAGTATAAAAGCACTTATACCCATGTAGCTTATTCTGTTCAGTAAAGCAAAATAAGCGATACCAATATAAAGAGTCTTATCCCAGTAGTGCTGCATCTACAATAGGGTTTTTACCAGCATAACTCTTCTGGCAAACAAAAATCCGATCCCTTACCAACATAATTATATCAGTAAAACTTTTGAAGTGTAGACTGGACCTAACACACTATTCCAGCAGTGATGCACCATTATCACTGGAGTTCTCATGAGACCTTGTGAGTACAGCTGTGAAATCTCACCATGCTGCAGTTTTACTCAACGGGAGACAGAGATGTTATCACAAGAATCTTGTGGTCAGTCTTGCAAGTTGTTGCTCAGTAACTGGACATGTGTCACTGCTTGATGTGTAAAGCATGTCTAATAAGTAACAAATGCAAGGATGTAGGCAAGTCCGGGTTCTGTATTGCACCGGCGAGGGGCTGCAATATGTCTGATGGCATACATACCACCTTGGGTTGTGATTGGATGAAATAAGCAGAGTTGGGCAAGCTCATTTCTTGGGTGGGAGACCTCAGAGGTAAAACCCCAGTAAGATATGTTGAGGACACTCTGCTCTCTGTCAAAATTGTGCTGTATGCATACATTAGTATCAATACCAACCAAAGCGCCACATGATATTAAGGGACATGGGGCTTTGGACATAACAATAAATTCCTGATCACTTTGGGCATCTCAGGGCATTTTTGCAAAAGTGGAGCATGTGTTCCAGCATCCTAGCCAAATTCCAGTGAAGGTAACTCTGTTCTGCTCCCCCTATGCCCCTGGTGCTTTGACAGGATAGGAGATTCTTCGCATTTTTTGTCTTTAAAGTGCTGCAGCACTGCCAATCTGGGGTATGTCTAGACTCCGAGCTGAGGGAGTCACTCCCAGCTCCAGCAGACGTACCCACACTAGCTCTCATCCAGCTAATGTGTTAAAAATAGAATATAGGATGGCAGTGTGAGCTATAGGTAGGGTGACCAGACGTACCGATTTTATTGGGACCGTCCCGATATTTCGGTCTCTGTCCCGCATCCCGACCGACAGAGATATCCGCAGGCAGCATTGTGGTGGTTTTTTTTTTTTTCTCAGCCGGGACTCGCTCAGCATTTTTTTTTTTGCTCACTCCCCCCCCCCTCCCCCCCCCATATGTGTCCCGATATTTTATTCCCCTCATCTGGTCACCCTAGCTGTAGGGCAGGCTCATCTGAGGTCCTAAGGGAGGGGAATTGTTTAGCATAGGACAAGAAATTATAACTAGGAGTACCAGGATGAATTTAATTCTATGAATGATGAGATTAAATTCCCTAGGCTAGCAGTATACACATCCTCCACTGCACTCAGTTTTTTTAATATGGCAGCCATCCACCTCTAAAGACAATGAGCACCAAACCAGATCAGTTATTGCGTGTCATGCTGCGAATATATGATAGAAGTGGCATTGATACTTGTCTGATACCAAATAGGTTCTATTGTTTGCTATGAACATTATTCTTTTTCTTGAAGTCTTCAGAATTATTTCCGATCCTACATGTGCTCTGCAAAGATACCATGTTCTGGATTTCTGCCTTTGTTATTTATTATCATTTTACATTCATATTGCAACTGTTCGTGCTAGGCACTGTACAAACATATAGTGAGAGACAGAACCTGCCCTAAGAAACGGACAACCAAAGGCCCCAGTCCTGCCAGTTGCATGCAGAAATCAGTGGGGTTCCTACAGACAAAAGGGTCATTTAGAGCAGCTTGTAGGACTGGGGCCTCCTAAGGTGGTTGATTAGGGCACAGGCAATAGTCTATCCTGTTTTGGCAGTAGTCTGGCTTGATCCGTATCATGCAGTGGGTTGGATATGGTGTTTTGTCTTGTGCCGTATTTGTTGAAATTTGAGTTGGAAAAAAATAAATTAATAAGATATAAAGAGTTTTGGTTTTTTAAGTAAATGTTTGGCAGAGGGTCAGGAAGCTCCTTCTAGGGGACGAGATTTATTGGTGTGGGGCCTGATCTCCCTGGGGAAGGGGCGGGAAGTTCCGTTAGTGGAGACGTAAAACCATCCATTCCCTCCAGCACAAGCACTACTTACAAGAAAGTGACACTTCCGGGTTTGATTTAGATGTCAAACTAACAATGTAATAGCGACCTGGGAAGAGGGACATCTCCAGGGGCTTATCGGGCTGATCCTTGGAAGCTTTTGAGCGTTGCCCATCGCTCCCATTGGCAGGTGTCCTTAACGAGCATGGAGCCAGTTCAGGGAATTCAAAATGTACCTGTTCGTGGATGAAATTTACCCCTGGACAAGAGGTCTGTGTGCAACCCACACACCTCCTGGGCGTGGTGCTCTGTCCCATCTAGTGGCACCGAGACCACTTAGAGAGAGATTAATGAGTCTGCTTCACAGCCTTGGCTAAGGGCCATATGGCTTTTAGCTCATGCAGTAGAAGGCTCATGCTTTTAGCGCCAGAGATCCCAGGTTCGATCCCACCCACTGATGACCGGGGGCTGTCAGTGTTACATGTGCAAGGCCCTATGAACCACTTAATCCTTTAACATGGGACTTAAGTGATGCATAAGACATTGTGGGAGGCCTCTGTGCTGAGGTGTGTTTTTGAAATGCCTGGCTAGCAGGAGCACGGTATATTGTAGGCGTTTCTCTTCCCAGGTCCCTTGTGGATTAAAGGCCTTGAGGTTATCTCACAAAACCCTCAGAATATTCTCTCTGGGCACATCAACATATAGGCCCTTCTGTCAAGTTAGACATGTGAGGCCTTGCCCATCTTCCTCCCCCACATAACTGGGCCTTTGGCACCATGGCTGGTGAGTCGTGTGTGTGGCAGACCCCCCCCCCGACTTGGCCACTGTAGTAGCATAGGCTTAAAGCCAGCCCTGTAAACAAACAGGTGGCACCATGTCTCTGCCTACTGTGCTGTTGTGAACAGGTGCCAGTGGACAAAAACTCCATTACTCCTGGGGGAGTTGCACCTGCTCCCATCAGCTCAGGGTGTTTCCGTTACTGCTGTGTCCAGCTGGGTGTGAGCACCCTTTTGCTGCCATGGCGACTAGTGATAGAGAGCCCCTCCCAGAGCTCATGCCTGCTAACCCTGCATGTCTTTTTTTTTTTTCCAGGTGCAACCTATTTCTTCAGGGGCAAGGAGTACTGGAAAGTGTTGGACAATGACCTGGAAGCAGAACCTGGTTACCCTCAGTCCATCGCCAGAGACTGGCTGGTGTGCGGTGACATGCAGTCTGATTCTCCAGACTCGGCAGGGAGCAGCAGGACTGGGGCGCGCGCCAAGCAAGGGCAGCACGACGAGAGCCGTTCGGAAAACGGCTACGAGGTCTGCTCATGCACCTCCTCCTCAGATTCCCTCTCGGCCCGCCCGGCGCTCAGACTCTCAGCAAGCCTTGTGCTAGCAAGCGTGTGGACAGCAGCAGTGGCTTGCGCAGCACTATGACATCCAGTAACATGGACAAGAAGATGTTACGGTGCTTCAGGGACTGGTGGTGGATAGAATCACACCATGCTACACTGTTACAGCCGAAACAAACACGCCTAGGAACGTGGCAGCGAAGGTTTCAAGTTCTCCATGAGAAGTGAACTGGGTTTATTTTTATTTTTTAGTTAAAGGTCTAATAATGGACTGTGGGTTCTGCACCTTCTTATTCCCCCAACCAGCTAAAGAATAAAGACGTTGCTGAATATTAGTTACAAAGGTTCCATAGAGATGTAGCACTCAGGGTGTGTAAGAACTGCCAAGTAGAGAAGGCCTGGATACATTGAAAGGCGACTCTGGTTTCATGAAAACAGACCAGATAGTGGTGAAACCCAGTTGTTATTCCAGGAACAAAAGCAGCCCCGGTGTAAGGCTATAGGAAAGATGCAACAGCTGTGCTGACATTCAGTAATGTCCAAGTGGATCCAAGTGGATGTATGAGATAAAATGGCATCTTGACTGCACTGGGCTTGATTGCAAAGTGGTACATTTCACAAACAAATCTACGCTGCCAACTGATGTCAAGCTAACCCATGCCAGTTTCTATAGATCAGAAACATATTTGCCTTTATAAAGGACGTGAAGGTCACCTTTGATTCCAGATGTTTAAATGTAAGGGCTTCTCTGTTAAACCTTGGCCACACAAACATAGATACCATGGTCAACAGCAGGTATCGATCCCCCCTATCTTCAGCATACGCCTTGACTGCTTGAGCTAGAGTAGCTCTTTCAGCTCTGAGCAAGTAGCAGGCTGTTATAAGCACTGAGTGCAGTCGTTCGGCTGAGATGCAGTTACACACACGAAGCCAGTGTAATCCACATGCATCTAACTTTTCTGCTCCCCTAAATTCTATTCTAGATGTATTTCGTGATTGATCGCTGTATACAAAAATCACATTCGTTTAAGGTTCCTTTGAAGGATCTGTGAGGGACTAAACTTCAAATTGTGGATGCACGCTCTAGTTTTAAACGTATTTTCAAATAGCAGGTTCTGCTTTTTGGCTGGCTTCTTATATCAGCCAGACACCGTTATGATACCATCAGTTGTGAATCAATTATTCTATATGCCACTGTCACTGTTTAATTTGGCACCATGAAATACACTAAGGGAGAATAAAGGGGATTAATTGTTTTAAAGTGGGGATCTTGCTCTGTAAAAATGACATCACACAATTCCATGTTTGTCTCTCCTTCACTTACAGATCCAGTTTGCTCAGTTCACAAGTAAAAAGATGGTTTTCTAACTGTCCCCAAACTCTACATGGGACCAGAGAGTCAAGCTGGGTTCTGTCTGGCTTCTGGACCAACACCTGCCCCCCTGACTCAGTGGAGGTGTATTATAGATGTACATATGTGGGGCTCCTATGGTTGGTTGAAATGGTTTAAATTTCACACGTTCCATCAAAAATGTTATTTGAATTTTGAGCAAAAAAAGAGCGAAAGATGTTCAGTGAAATCTTCACAAAACTTCTCTCCCCTCTTCCCCCCCTCTGCACATACTTTAGAGCTAGCTGAAATTTCTGATATATTGAAGTTTGATTAAGTTTATAAGAACTTGAAGACTGGATGAAATTTCAGAACTGGAAAATAATGATGAAAAGCTTTTCACCATTTTTTCCTTCTGTTTTTCTACCTGCTCTAGTTGCAACTTACCTCCATGTTGGGATCATGGTTCTCCTCTGGGGGAGTGTGTACTTTATACATTGCGGTGATAGTGTGTGCACCGAGTGTACTCGAGTTGGGAAGCACATGCGCTTGCCATCAGTGGAATGTATATGTACACGATAGATCTTGAAGGACAACAATTACTGTACAGGTAAATAACCCCTTCTTCCTGGTGGTGGTATGTGAGCAAGAAGGAGCCAGCTTGACTCTCAGATCCAAGGAGAACTTGAAGGGCAACTAAATTTTTAAAAATCCTTTAAACTGTAAACTGATTTACACTGCTTGGAAACCCCCCCACAAAATTGTGATCAACTATTTCACTGGGGGAAAGTGGGGGTTGGGACCCAAAACACTGTTAAAAATTAGAAATTTTCCACTGGCCCTCAATCTGGAGCCAGTGAAAGACAGTCAACATGGAACCCTGCAATGTCGATTTTCAGAGTAGAACACTTTTAAGGGAGACATTTTCAAAAGGGCCGAGCCCTGGCCTAACTCTGTTCCCACTGAGATCAACATTGAAAATTGCTCTTGAAAATCCACCTAAGAGCCTCTTCAATGATATTTCCTGGAAGAGACTCTTTATTAAAAAAAACAAAAAGCAGCACTAGTTTCTTCTAACTTCCAGATGGATTTAAATGATGAAACATCTCTTCCAAAGTCTTTTGATCATCGGCCTTTCTCTCTCCCACTTCCCACGTGGATCACGCTGACAAGTAACTCTTCTCTTCATACTAGCCACTATGGTGGCACTGAACGGGCTGGTGTCTTTTGGTGGCCTAACGGGAAGCTGGATAAGGAATCTAAATGGTGACTCTCACACACTTGGTGCCGTTTTGGGGTGAGTGGGTGGGTGTGGTGTTAAATGGGTTATATTAACTCTTTCAGGGCTTCAGGGAATGGTGTGGCTTGCGGGGAGCAATGTCCACATGGCTGCACCAGATTTTGGTGGTTTTACTGTGGTAAGTCCCTCACCAAAGGCTCTTTAGCAGAGTAGGCAGTCACAGGATAAGAGGGAAGGTCCTCTCACGGATCGATAACCGATTCAAAGATAGGAAACAAAGGGTAGGAATAAATGGTCGGTTTTCACAGAGGAGAGAGGTAAATAGCAGGGTCTCCCCAAGGGTCTGTACTGGGACCTGTTGCTATTCAACATATTCATAAATGATCTGGAAAAAGGGGTAAACAATGAGGCGGCAAAGTTTGCAGATGATACAAAGTTACTCAAGGTAGTTCAGTCCAAACCTGACTGTGAAGAGCTACAAAGGGATCTCACGAAACTGGGTGACTGGGCAACCAACTGGCAGATGAAATTCAATATTGATAAGTGCAAAGTAATGCACAACGGAAAACATATTCTCAACTATCCATACAAAATGATAGGGATCTAAATTAACTGTTACCATTCAAGACAGAGATCTTGGAGTCATTGTGGATAGTTCTCTGAAAACATCCACTTGATGTTCAGGAGTAGTCAAAAAAGCTTGAAAAAGGGATAGATATTAAAACAGAAACTATCATAATGCTGCTATATAAGTCCATGGTACACCCACACCTTGAATACTGAATGCAGTTCTGGTCACCCCATCGCAAAGGAGATATATTCAAATTGGAAAAGGTGTTGAGATGGGGAACAGAAATGATTAGAGGGATGGAACAACTTCCATACAAGACTGGGACTGTTCAGCTTAGAAAAGAGATGAGTGGGGAGAGAGATGATAGAGGTCTATAAAGTCATCACTGATATGTAGAAAGCGAATAAATAAGTGCTATTTGCCCCTTCACATAACACACGAACTAAGGGTCACACAATTAAATTAATAGGCTGCAGGTTTAAAACAACATAAGGAAGTCCTTCACACAACGCACAGTCAACCTGTGGAACTCATTACCAGGGGATGTTGTGAAGGCCAGAAGTATAACTTGAGTTCAAAAAAGAATTAGATAACTTCATGGAGGACAGGTCCATCAATGGCTATTAGCCAAGTTGGTCAGGGATGCAACCCAATGTTCTGGGTATCCCTAAGCCTCCAACTGCCAGAAGCATCTGTGACTGGCCATCAGAGACAGGATACTGGGCTACATGAACCATGGGTCTGACCCAGTATGACCATTCTTATGTTCTTAAGTCCATATCCCTGGGTGTACACTGAGCAGCTGAGGGCACCTGAAGAGACTGAATTAGATCCAGAGCTGGTAAACAATTGCACACCCAAAGAGCTGTCAAAATTGTGGTGCTACTGTAATTCAGCAGCTGTTAATGGACCCTAAAGGTGTGGGTTTGCCAGCAGCTGCTGGTACATGTTGTTATGTTCTCTGCCCTGCACATGCAGCATAGAGTTTATTAAAAGCCGCCACAAAAATCACTCCCCCTCTTCTCCCCAAATGCCAGGCCTCGGTTAATAGCATGACACAGTGACTCGGAAGCAGGCTGCAGCATCCGTTTGGGCTCATATTGTAACACTTTATCTTTGCAACATTGCTGCTGCTCTGGTCATATCCCAGTCTGGGGCTGCTCCAGAAAGAGAACAAAAAAAAAAAAACCCCACCTTGATCAGAACAGACTAGCATGTAATATGGGCTGGAAATCGTAATCGACAAGCTTGGGCGGCTCGGTGAGGGCTGCTTCTGCTGGAGAACCACAATGAAAGAGGAAGCAGTACTTGACAAGGCCCATTTCCTTCGCAGCAGGAGGCTCCTTTGGTTCACTTGAGCCACAGCCCCGAAGCCACTTTGTTTTTTATCTTGCTAGGCACTGTTGGGCCATTGATTTCTAAATTACCAACCACATTTGTTTTGAAAGTGCCAGCCCCATTAGTCTGCACCTCCTGTGATTAGCTGGTGGCTAGTGCTACAGCAAGGCTCATGTGGAGCCTAACTGTATAGAACTGCTGGTGTTTCACCATCACAAAGATCTTATCTTTGCTGGGAGGAGACCTGCTGGTTTGCAGACTTCCTAGAGCTAGCATTGCTATTTCCCCCTCTCCCCGCACTTGGGGCTGGATGCAAATACCATTGGAAAATCGATGGGAGTCTTGGATCAGACTCCCATGGAGCTATGTTGGGTGCCTTTTTCTAGAGTGGGAACAGGACACAATTGCATCCTGACAAATTTAAAAAAAAAAAAGCAAATGGTCACCTTGTGTTTGCCCATCTACTGTTTGCATTTTTAAGTATTCACAGTGATTTGCAAAATGGGACTGTTTTTAGGACATTATAATGCAGTGTGATTTTACGGGACACTGAATGTGAACACGTTTCATGGAAACCTCCTGTTAAACCATTAAATATCCTTTTTAAAAAAATGTGTGTGGCGGGTCCCTCCGTCAGGTAAGGTCGTCTCTGAAATATCATTCCTTAGGAAGGACCTCTCCCCTCAGATGGATTCCGCACCATCTCTCTCTGTGGGGCTGTGCTAAAGCCCACGGGGTCTCATAGATTCATAGATTCTTCTTCAAGTGATGGTCTCTGTGATGGGTTGCCCCCCCTCCGGGGTGCCACCTGATGTACTGGGGTACCACTGAGCCCACCTGTTCCACCAGCCTCAGCTTCCTTACCCTGTCCTGCTGAGCCAGGCCCTCAAGCCTCTTCCAGCACACACGCAGGTAGCAACCCGGGAGGGGGAGGGGTCAACCCATCACAGTGGCGTAGTCGGCAGGACAGTGTAAGGGAACAAGCAAGTTCAGTGGTACCTCAGTACATCAGATGGCACCTTGGGGTGGACACCCATCACAGTCCCTATGTGTATTCCACCCGCGGGGTGTGCATGCATGCCATTTGCCTGAGTCTGGAAGTGTTTTCTATCAGTGTCTGTTGACCCGCACATGCGTAGTGAGTCTCCTCATGCTCTCAGCTGAGGGTATAAGAGAGAGTGCCGGTCGATGCCACTCCATTTGTCTCTTACTGCCGCAGGGCCTGAGTCGGAGCCCCCTGTTCCTCTCCCTCTTAGTCTGCTAAGAGGGTTATTCCTGCTTGTAGATATTGTGTAGAGAGTTTTAATAGTTTTAGGGTTTAAGTTGGGGGTGGGAGGAGAGAGATAGCTCAGTGGTTTGAGCATTGGCCTGCTAAACCCAGGGTTGTGAGTTCAATCCTTGAGAGGTAATTTAGGGATCTGGGGCAAAAATCTGTTTGGGGGTTGGTCCTGCTTTGAGCAGGGGGTTGGACTAGATGACTTCCTGAGGTCCCTTCAATCCTGATATTCTATGAAATCATCTTTAAAAAAACAAAAAACAAAAAAAAGTTGTACAGTAGTAGCATAGACAGAAGTGATGTACCAGCCTGCACCAGGAAAGCCTTACGTAGAGCCTACTATCACAGGGAATGGCCAAACCCTCCAGGCAGTGGACAAGTTCACCTACCTTGGCAGTACACTGTCAGGTGCAGTCACATCGATGATGAAACCAACGGCAGAATTGCCAAAGTGCAAGTGTGGCCTTTGGCAGAGTATGTGCAAATGTTTCAGAGTGCAGGTCTTTGAGGCCACATTTCTACCCATCATGAAGCTCCACTCTCATTAATGTGATCTTCAGACATGACCACAGGATTATTGAAGATCACTGGGGGCTGGTAATGGGATACTTCTTGGTCACTGGTTCAAATTCAGACAGGGTCAGTGGGGACTGAAAACGGTTACCAGCTGACAGCTGTTCAGTAGCTGATGTGAAAGGAGCTAGTGGTCACAGGTCAGTTCTGCGTGAGCAGATGGCCACAGCACAAAAGTACCATAATTAGCACCCTCATTGGCCGGCGGAGGAGAAGCCAAAATTTCACCCCGAGTGAGCAGGATCTGCACAGAGTGGGGAGCCCTTACGGAGCAGAGCTGAGGCATAGTGATGGGAAAGCTGTACGGCCACTTCTCCTGTTACATGCATAAATCGAGAATGTCAGGGCCAGATTCGGGTCCTGCACACATCCCCTGTATATCACTATAGCGGCCATAAGGGGGGGGCTGCAACAACCCAGGGAATTACTCCCCCAGTGCAGGTAGTACTGTCCTGTGCTGCTTCCTCTCGCCGTCCTGAGTGTAGGGCCATGCTGGGAGCATGGCCACAGTGCTGGGATGATGGTCATTCTGGGCTATCGAACGCAGAATAAAATGCTATTAGGTAGCAAAGCTCTGAGGCCGGCCCTGTTTATGCCAGGGGCTGTACTGGCCCCCAGTTCAGGCAGAAGCCAAGCTGCGCAAAGGTGGTTTAAAACTATCTGGGCCCTGGGCTGCACCATCTCTGTGTAAGCTCTCTGGAGGCGCAGACCAGATGTCAGTGCTCTCACTCCAGCACCTGCACTATACACCCACTTTACAGAGGTTCTCAAACTGGGGGTCAGGACCCCTCAGGGGGTCATGAGGTTATTACATGGGGGGTCATGAGCTGTCAGCCTCCACCCCAAACTCCACTTTACCTCCAGCATTTATAATGGTGTTAAATATACAAAAAAGTGTTTTTAATTTATAAGGGGGGGGGGTCGCACTCAGAGGCTTGCTGTGTGAAAGGGGTCACCAGTACAAAAGTTTGAGAACCACTGCTTTAAAACAAACGTTTGGTCATTTAACGATGGGGGCCCTTCACGTCAGATGGAATGGATCCCCTTAAAGCGACACCCCTTGACAGACGCAAGCTGCCTTTAGGGGGTCGTGATTGAGCGGGCCAAAGCTGCCCTTCGGAGCTGGACGTGGCATCATTATTATTTGTGTGCAAAAGTGCTCGGTGCATTACAAGTCGCAAAATGAAGTCAGCCCCTGCCCAGAACAAAGCTGAGACAATGGCGGGCGGCGAGGGCCAGAGAAAGGAATAACTCAGAGGGTTTTTTCCTTTTTATTTCCATTCTTCATTAGATTCACTTCTTGTGAGCCTGGTGGAAGAAGTGAACCTTATAGAGGGACTTGCATGTGGGGGAAGGACTGGGTGACTATCCCCACCTGAAGGAATTGCTGGCGGGTAAATCGTGCAATGCCATGCTCCTATCTAGGACTTTCTATTTGTAGATATCAGTGTATTTCACACAGGGAGGGCAAGTATTAGTAGATTCATTTTAGAGATAGGGAAACTGAGGCACTG
Source organism: Platysternon megacephalum (assembly GCA_003942145.1). Taxonomy (NCBI): domain Eukaryota; kingdom Metazoa; phylum Chordata; order Testudines; family Platysternidae; genus Platysternon; species Platysternon megacephalum. The sequence continues at coordinate 13,456,239 of QXTE01000013.1, forward strand.
TTGACTTGCCCTAAGTCACGCAGCAGGCCAGTGTCAGAGTTGGGAATAGAGCCGAGGTCTCCTGAGGCCCAACCCAGCACCCTGACCACTGAACAACACCATCTCCAGTCAATACATTCTCCCATTTAACGGCGTCATTTTCAAATGGCAAATACTTCACTTGATTTAAAATGCATGTTAAAAAAATTCATGCCATTCACAAAAGTGCACTGGAGCCTTAATGAACCATCTGCCACTGGCTGAGAATGGGATAATTACATGCTGCAGTTTTGAGAATAATTGCACGTTTATCACAGTTTGATGCGGGAACACACCAGGCTTCCACTGCCCAGGAATTCTGACCATTTCCTGTAATGCCACATGGGGGCAGCAGAGACAGCGTTACGGAGTTAATGACTGTTAAGTTACTCTGGAGTCTATGGGAGGAAAAAGTCTTTTAACAATACAGAAGTAATGAGTTGGACTACACGGAGCCTCAAAGGTACTTAAGTGCTTAAGGAGTTAGGCACCTAAATAACTTTGAGGATCTGGGCCTGAAATGCAGTGAACCAAAGAAATGTGTTTGTTTGCAGGAGGGAGTTAGGATTTCATAAGGCTTTTTAGCAAGAATTTAACACTGGAAGATGGAGAAAGTCTTCATAAGTTCTAATTCTTCCCCAACTTGTTCATCAGATGCTCTACCACCTGGGACACCGGGTTGATCCCTGCAAATGAAATCTACCAATTAGACCTGGAGTAAGACTCATGGAATAGATTTATATTTCTTTTTTGCTATCATGTCAAAATGTTTTTTCACTATTACAAACAAACAAACAAACTGAGAAACATACTGAATAATTTATTTGTCCCCTTAGCAATTAGCTGGGTCACAGCCTGGAGCTTTGTGATGTCGGAAATATATAGTTTTGGGGGAGTTACTTTATTTTAATAATTTTGTGTCACTGTTTTGTGTGCCTGAGTGATCTAGGAGATAGCTTTATTCATCCAATTCCCATTCATTTTGAATGGAAGCTGGGAGTCCCAATCCCTTAAGCAGTTTTCAAAACTTCAGCCCACCACACCCCTGCTTAATACAAGAGCTGCTCATAAGCTTTCGTCCCCCATTTTCTTATTTTTCATCCCCAAACATTCTCAGTCCCTCCCCCAAAGGCTCTTTATTTTTATTTTCATTTTTTCCATTGGAAAAGAGGGCACCGAAAGAGGCCGGGGAATCAGTTTTCATTTTTTCATAAAACAAGAAGACTGCACACCAAGTCATTGTCAGCTCAGCTAGCGTGGATGTAATAAAGGTTGGACACAGAGAGCTGGGATGAGACTTTTTTTTATTTGCTGGTTCAAGTCATGTGACATGGCTCAGTGGTACAAAAGGCTAATGACCCACCCTTGCCAGAGGGCAGTAACTACTGGTCTCTGCTCCAGAGAGCTGGGGGAAGGGCTAGTTAGCATGGCAATGTGTTTTAAGAACTTTTATTTCACTGAAAACAAAAAAAAATTGTCATCTAGTTTAAGAGAAAGTTCCCTTGCATGGTTCTGAGTCCAAATAGCAACTGCTCTGGATTTTAGCTGAGAGCTGGAAGGTGAAAGTGACTAGGCATAATAGCCCTTGTTTAATGGTGGAGGCAGCCAGTCTTTGTCATTGGCTGTGCTGAATGAAATGTAACCATGTAAGCAAACAGCAGCCAGGCTAGAGTTAGGCAGTTAAATTGCTCCTGGTTCTCTAGTCAGAGGTGCCAATGCAACCCATTGTGGGATGCCACATACCAGAGCCGGCAGGTTTGGGACTTCAGTCACTTGGGGGTTTTCACAGATTTTGGTTGTGCTGAAAAGCTCTTGCCCAGCTTTGCAGACCACCCTGCCCTGTTGAGGTCACAACTTGCTTGGGCCCCCCACCCTCTGTTCTCACAGCTGCCCCGGGACTCTCCCTCCTCTTTAAAGATCTCTGGAAGGGAGCAGTACCCCAGGGGCCTGTACTCTCCCTACAGAGGAGCCTCTAGCCCAGCTTCCACGCCCAGTGCTGCTATAAGCAGCAGGCCGAGCAGGAGACCTCCTGACTGAGGGTGGCAGAAGGGTGGGGGAGGTTTTCCCCTTCCTAGAAGATTCCTTGTAAGCTTGGCAGAGGCAGAGGGTCTCCTAGGCAGCTCCCAGGTGGCGAGTGAGTACCTGTGACTCCCTGAAGCTCCTAGGATGGGAAGGAGCTGGCTGTCTCTCAAGGAGGCACGGGACTAAAAGCGTGGGGGGATGCCAGGCCCCTCGGAAGACATCAAAGGTAAGGGGGTGAGGTGTTGTATGGGGGAAGGGGAGTCTCTCTTGGGAAAGGTGGGGGAGGGAGTTGAAGCTGGACGATCCTATTGATGAACCTAGGCCGAGCGTTGGGCTCTCATCAGGGTTCGCTTAGAGTAGACTACACTCTTCGGGGGGGTCTCTTTGTTTGTAGAGTGCCTAGCACCTGCGGGTGTTCCCATCAAACTAGTAATAGAGCTGAGCCCCAAACCCCTTATGTCAGCTTATTTCTGGTTTTCAGACCCCCAAACCAATGACCACTTTGCCCCTTCTCCATGTAAACAATGAACCCCCAGCCTAGGCACTAGGTTCATTGCAAATATTTTGCCTGGTCCTAATGCTGAACAAGAGCGGCACAGCATTTTTAATCTTGATCGTGTCCCTTTCTCAACAATGTATGAATTATTAGCTAGTTTTATCAGGACTTGTGCTCACCCCTGCAAAAACAAGGCTCAGCCTCTTAGAAATAACTGGGTAACGTGGGTTCAGCAAGAGCAAAGTGCCGCACGAAGAGACAGCTTTGTTGTAGCGAGGGAAAGAGTTTGCAAACTGCACAGAGTTGCATCAGGGTTCAGGGGTACATGCTGCACAATGTGTGGTAACTTGTGAGCCGCCTTTATGTGATGAAATGCAAACTCCGGGGAAAGTCCTCTCCACTTTGCATATGCCAAACCACTAGGATGACCAGACAGCAAGTGTGAAAAATCGGGACGGGGGTGGGGGGTAATAGGAGCCTATGTAAGAAAAAGACCCAAAAATCGGGACTGTCCCTATAAAATCGGGACATCTGGTCACCCTAAACCAAACATGGCATGATCTCCAGAAAATAGGTGTGTCCGGGGAACTTGAAAATGAAAAGGTCTCTCTCACTCTGATGCACTCAAAAGCCTAAAAATCATTTATGCCCAATTCAAAACAAGTGATTTTTGGAAGGGAAACAAAGTTTTGGCAAGTTGTTTGCATGCATGATCCACGCAGAAATGAGTAAAAAGGGAAAGTTTCATGATGAATTTCAGCTAAGGAGCAGAAATGTAACAAACAGCTCTAAGGGGTGGCGGCCATACTGTGCTTTCATTCACAGGGAGGAAGGGCAGCGTTATCATCAAGATACAATTCAGTCAGTGACAGTGCATGTTCCCCTCTGCTAACCCAGCCGATATGCCCCTCACCCTGGTCTGGAAGAATGAAAAGGAAGTTCAGGCTTCGTGATTCTCTCTCTCTTGGGTCTTCTAGCAGGAAATATTAAGCTATGCTGGTTGTAGCACAGGGTTTTCCTGATGTGGACACTTGCCCGTCAGGACTTGGGCTGAGGCACCAAACTCATTTCGCTCACCATAAACCACCGACAGATGATGATACGTTACGGCCTCTGTTCTAATGTGCTCGCTGGTCAACAGCACAGTGCTCAGCTGCACTGAAAACGTGCTTGGAAGAAATGCTGGAAGAACATAAATGTTTGGCAGCAGTGCTACACAACGCAGCTGGCTTTTTCTCTCAAGACAGCAGTGTTCAAGGGGACGACCTCCCACCCTTTGTACCTCCCTGTCTTATAGTGGGGGTGGTAGCCAGAAAATAGGTATTGGCCTGCGGTTAGAGCACAGGCCTGGGAGTCGGGACACCTGTGATCCATTTCTAATTTTACCACTGACTTGCTCTGTGGCCTCTCTCCTGTCACTTAACTTCTCTTTAACCTCAGTGTGCTTGCCTGTAAAATGGGCTGGGTAAAGCTTGCCAACCCACAGGGGGTGCTGGATGCTTTAATGTTTCTGTAGGGGATAAAAGGCGCACTGGGGTCACAGCTCCATAGAACCTGTGCTATGCCTCAGCTTTTAAACCTGGAGGAACCCTTCAGTCCGTCAGACCCACCAGGGGTCCCACTATTCCCTAAGGGTTGGTCACGCAGCCTCAACACCTCCAAGACCGAGCCTCTGGGCTCCAGGGCTCCTGTTTCACACCATGAGCTCTGCCCAGTGAGTCCAGCTAAGAGAGACTCCCAGTCAGAGACGTGTATGCTCTTCAGGGACCAGTGCACCTCAGCCAGTATTTGCAGTGACTTCAGGCAGCCTTTTTCCAAACCGAGTAGGGTTTATTAGTCAACTGGCACACACCAGCGGGAAGTCCTTCGGTTAGCACAGAGAACTAAAGGTTACGATACAATCTGTTCTGGCCATGCCAGTGTTCCACCCAGCCAAGCAGCTGTGGGCTCCATTCCTGGCCCCCTCCCTCTGTCTCTTTGTCAGTCCAAGGTGAGAGCCCCACCTCTCTCCAAAGGGAAGCCCTTATCCCAGCCACCTGACACCTCTCCCCTTTGTTCTCAGGCTGGGGCTTTTGCTTCTCTTTCACACCAAGAGGTGGGGCAAAAATCTCCTTCTTCTTGTTCGTTGGTTGCTAGGTGTGAGTGGCTTGGCTGTTGGGGTTCCTGTTGTTTTTTGGACTCCCCATTGATATGGGGTCGGTTTTAGCCAGTCCTTTAATGACCCATTCATTCCACCTCAAACAGCTACATGACACACCCACCTCATGTCCTTGCTCTGCTCCAATAAACCGTTTTGCACTGGGAAGCAATGCAAAGTACAGAGGGAAACTGAGGCACACGTAGGCTTCATAAAAATATTACAGAAAATCCCCACTTCCTCACACAGTATGCGAACGCAAAGCACTGGACTTTCAAGGGAGCCTAAGGGAGGTGGGTGCCCTAATCGTAATGAAATCTGGGCACTTAGATTCCTTTATGAAAATCCTGGCCTAGATATTTGGAAGCCCATATGTGCCCCCGGCATGCTGGGTACTGTGATCTCTCACTCCAAGCACTGCTGTGCAGGGCTAGGGGCTTCTGTATAGGTGGCCACTGGGGAGAGAGCCATGAGGAATACCTTTCATTTGTCCACCACAGCACTGGAAAATCATTGCAAAAACTTAAAATCTACACCCCTGCCTATTCCAGGAGAAACAAATAAGATTTTACTTGGCTATCGCGGGGGGGGAAGGGAGGGGAAGCCATGCCCCAGGTGAGTGGAATTTTGCAAGGCTAATATGCATCATATACTGAAATGTAAACACCAACCACTGAAACATATGGATGATGTTCGGTCCCCACTCTGACTCCAGGAAACAATATCAGCCACTAGACTTTCTTTCTAGCAGCTCCTCATTTCCTCTCCCCACCGAAGCAGGCTTGTTGCTGCTCTAGGAAGCCTGTCTCGAAATATTTTCATTCTAGCAGCATGAGGCACCAAGGCTGGCATGTTATTCTTAACCCTTGGGTCGAGGAAGGTAGCGGTGATGTAATGGAAGAACTTTGTCATGCTGCAAACCCTTACCGTTTGTCATTGCCAGGTTTGAAATATGGCTCATCTGTCAACTTCCCGGGCGTGAGCAGCATGGTCTCTTTCAAACCTTTGTTTCCACGAAGGCGAGTGCCAGCAAAGTCTCTGGTCAGCTGATCGGTCGCTGGCATGAGCTGGTTTTCCCTGGCAGCAGAAAGCAACCTTTTCCATCCATTGCAAAGTCCAGGCTGAGTATCCCATAGGCGGTCCTGCCAGGAGTCGGCACAGGCTTCTGTACTTCCCATATTACTGTAAGCACACCACTGTGTGCCGCGCCATTCTGCCAGCCACTTTGGTCTGGACAAAATGAAGCGATTGTCGCTGCACCGACTGATGTGTTTACTGCTCCCATAGGAGCCCATCCAAGGATAACGTATCTCCTTCCAGGAGAATCTGAAGGGTGACTCTTGGGTGGGGACTGCCCTCACAAGTTTCTGCCGGAAGATGTTCCGTGCTCCTAATCCATTGGTGATTCATGCCTCAGCAGGTTCGGCAAGCTGAACTGCCCTGACAAATTTGTGAAGATGCCACCTGACAAGGTTCTAAGAAATAGCACCGTTTGTCGTGATTGCAAAGTGCAGGAGATGATTATGGGAGACAGGTAGCTCGCTGCTCCCATGTCAAGCTTTGCAAGAATGTTGAGGTTTTTATATAACTCCTATTCCTGCCTCGTTTCCAGAGCCACTAAGGACAGTCAAACAAATACTTCTATATGAGTGTCATGGAAACGTATAGTCAGGTGTTTGTCCACTTGTCCTTGTGACAAACGTGTACGCGAACTCTATCTCAGAGCTTGTTTGGATTAGACTGGAGTGACGCCGTACCATGCAGGTATGTTAGGTTAAGCTGGTGTGGGTGTGAGCTTGATATTGACAGTGCAGAGAAAGGGCTGATGTCATTTTTCTTGTCTGGCTTCCCGAAGAACCTCATTTGAACCCAATTTATTAAGCCTGCCCGTGTGGGTGGCTGTGACATGCCTGGAGCAACTGAAACGTTGAAATCAAATCAACTGACTTGCAAAGATAAAGGAAACCTGGCAGCTTTGGTTGCTGTCCGTGTCTCCACCAGAAGAAGCTCCAGTACAGTAGAATGTCCATCTTATTTAGCTATCGTATCCGTCTAGAGTTTGATACTATACACGTCACCATGGGGTAGAATAGCAAATCCCGCCGTCTTTGCCGCTTAGCAGAGAACGGACGTTTTCACCACAGGGAATAAGCGTGTTAGACCCAGTGTCCTGACAAAATTCCCTGCAGGTTCAGCTGGATTCTGTATCGGTCACTTTCTGCCTTTCACTGTTCTCCCATATTGATGGGTAGTGTTAAGTACCTGCTGAGGGTGAAATGAGCCCTCCCTCTCATTGTGAGCAAAGGTGACCTTATCCCAGAGTTAGGATCTAAACCTGGATCCAAACCCAAACCTGTAGGGAAAATAGAGAGTTCCAGTCCAGTGCTCTGGTTTGGGCTCATCCATGGGCACCAGGTTTGTATAATTTTTGGTGGTGCCCAGAACGGGTCCAAGCAGAGCCGTCCTGTCCATAGGATGGACTGGGGCAACCGCCCCGGGCCCCGCACTTTGGGGGGGTCCCGTGCTTCAGGGGGACGTGGGGCCCAGGACGGCCTCGGGGGTTAGCGTGGGGCCTGGCACCAGCAGCAGCAAGCAACCTGGTCCCAGCCTATCCCGCTCCGCTGGCTCCCAGCATCACTTGGGGGAGGGGGCGGAAGCTGGAAAGAGGCAGGGCGGGGGCTTGGGGAAAGGGGTGGAATGGGGTCGGAGCAGGGACAGGCTGGGGCCGGGTCTCTTGCTGCTGCCAGCGCCAGGATGCCCACTAACTCCCCAGGCCACCCTGGACCCACAGCCGTCCCGTCCAGAGGACGGACCGGGACAACCGCCCCGGGCCTCGTGCTTTGGGGGGGCCCCGCACTTCAGGAGCACATGGGGTCCAGGGTGGCCTGGGGGGTTAGCAGGCGGCCTGGGGCCGGCAGCAGTGAGCAACCGGCCCCAGCCTGTCCCCATTCCACTCCTTCCCCCAAGCCCCCCCGCCTCTTTCCAGCTTCCACCCCCTTCCCCAAGCAACAGCAGGAGCTGGTGGAGCGGGGTGGGCTGGGGCTGGGTCGCTCGCTGCTGCCGGACCCAGGCCCCCCGCTAACTCCCCAGGCCGCCCTGGACCCTGTGTCCCCCTGAAGCACGGGGCCCCCCAAAGCGTGGTAAGCCCAAACATTGGTGGAGCTGGGCCCACGTTCCTAAATATTGGTGGAGCACGGGCACCACAAGCCCATATAATTCACCGCCTATGGGCTCATCTCTAGCTGTATCGCATTGAAGCTCGGTTCTGCTTCTACTGAAGCTAAGGGATTGTTGCAATTGACTCCAATGGGATAATCAATCAAGTGCTTTGAGATCATTGGATGAAAAATGCTATAGAGGGCCAAGGTAGTAGTATTTATTAAGGAAATAAATTATACATGTTAGGCTCCACCTCAAAGAAAACTCAATGAGCATGTGGCATCTAAGTAAAGGCAGTGAGTTGGACCGGCATCTATGTGCTGTTGAATAGTTTTTCTTTCCTTCCAAGCAGCATTTATTTAACTAATAATCTGCAGCACAGAATTTTTTTATTTTTTTTTACAAGTACCCAAGCAAGACCCAAAGTTCACCAGTAAATGAAACAGTGCACCCTGGAGCAGCATGAATTGTAGGATAAAGGATTAGAGCCTGACTCTGTAACCTTGTAATTAATGTAAATCACAATTTACGTAAATCTTATTAGTTCAGGATGCTCTCGTTATGTCTGGAGTAAAAAGTAATTAAGGGCTCAGAAGTGAAATATGGGAACAGCATCTCCTTTTCATCGGCAGCTAACTTCAGTGACACAAACAGAAGAGCAGAGTGGCAGCTGGCTGAGAGAGAAAACTACATGCACTAAAGTTCCCCAGCAGAGGCCCATTCTCCCCTAATGTATATGGGAAAAACCTTTGTAGGGGAGAGGGAACTGTGAATTTTAACTCATGGGATTTCCTTTCAATCCTTCCCTGTCGTGGGGCTTACCGGCTTGTGGAAGAAGCCAGACATTCCCTCTCCTTTACCCTTGGATGTCCTGCAAGCCAGTCAGATTTTTCATGGGCTTTTTTTATTGCCACAAGGTGCCACTAGTGGGACCCAAATAACATGAGATCAGGTCTTACGATGTTATCTTAATTCCTGGGTGGTGAGAAAGGCCAGATCTCGCATTGTGCTTTGTGGACAAGGATTGTCTCCTACTTGTGTTTGTACAGTGCCTGACACAATGGAGTCCCAGTGCTGACTGCAGCCTTTAGGGGTCACCCTAATGTAACTGTTTGATGATAATGGCTATGTCTATACTGCAATAAAACACCCCTGGCTGGTCCATGTCATCTGAACCACACGAAAGGAGTCTCTGATGTCAGAATGGTGGTAAGCCTGTACATTCCTGGAGTAAGACCAGGAGGGCAAAGACTTCAGCTCATTTATTCATGTCAGAGCAATCAGTCAGGGAAGTCAATTGTAGTGTCTGGTCAAGCTGCCTGCTGCCTGCCACGTACTCTAGCCACTTCACACAGGATGCATTCTGACCAGGCAAGTCATTACATTAGGTGATGTCATACATAGTCCATCGTCCCATGCAAGGTGAGTGCTGCCTAATGATTAGCACAAGGGAGGGGGAGTCACAACTCCTGGCTACTATTCTTGGCTCTGCCACTGACTCACTGTGTGACCTTGGGCAAATTACTTCACCTCTATGTGCCTCAATTTCCCTGTGTGTAAAATGGGGATAACAATACGTCCCCACCTAGAGTTTGTTTAATGCAAATTAGACGTGGCTCACTGGCTTATGGCTAATTGCAAAAGTGGCTTTCAGCTGGATGGGATCGCAGTGACCCCTGAATTATGTCAATGTCAGGGGCTTGTTTTAGTTGTTTTCAAGGCAGCAAAACACCCACGAGCTGGGAATTTTATTGGCTAGAGCTTTTCTCCTTTGTGCCATTCTCTGTGATAAATGGCCATCCTTCATCCATGCACTGATAAGCATCTGGGAAGCTCCACTAGTCACTGAACCCAGCAACCAGCCCTGGCTCTAATCAATAGGATCCTATCAATCCTCCAGCTCTAATGAAAACAAACACAAAGCACTCACATGTATACCACCGAAACCCTGCCAGCAATAAAGGGGAGTTTCATATTCTCTTTCCATTTAGGCAATAAAAGAGGAGCTTAAACAAAGTCTGCTGGTGCTCAGCGCAGGATTTCAATCCCGCTGGTTTTCATTTTACAGCCCCTCTAAGGCAGATAGCCTAGAATTAAGTTAGATTTTAATTGGGGAAAACTGGATTGTTGGAAAACACTGATTAAAGACATCAACATTTATGTAGTTTTAAACTATCATAAAACAACATCGGAGCTTCTCGGGTTTAAATCTTAGCAGAGCCTCTGCGCTGTGCTTAATGTGTAGCTGCATCTCCCTCCTGCAGCCTCCAACTCACTGCTGTGATTTGCGTCAGGCTAACACGTGGAATACAAATTGTCAGCCTGATGAAAATATTTCTGCTATAGGGAAACAAACAGACTACTACTCTGGGTTTCCACGGTGCCTTTCAACGGACTGCTCCCTTCGAAAACATCGCCTCGGAGCTTAAATGGGGACGGTGCCAAGTTCGATGGACTTTGGGCAGCTACCTCTCTGAGAGTCCTTTGAAAATTTTGGCTTCAGTGCTTGACATGAATTAATTACACTTCAAATCACTACGTGATTGTAGCAGTTCTCCTCACTTTACATCCCAGTAAACGGCGGCACAGAGAGGTGAAAGGTCGGGTTGTGAATGCCTTACTCACATTGGTGAGAAGTTACTTACATGAGTATCCCCACTGAAATCAAGGGGGTGACTCCTGAGAATCACAGGGATCAAAATCTAGCCCTAAATGATTTGCCCCAGGACAGCCAGTGAGTCAATGACAGGGCCAGGCATAGAACCCAGGGGTTTGACTGCCCCGTACCCTGGCCATGTCACATAAATTGCTTGAACTTGTTTTTAATATAGCAGGACACGTACAACGGCAGCCTGGGCAGTGATTCCGATTTTCATGGCTTTCCCTAGTAACAATAGCCTGTTAGATCTGGCAACATTCAGGAGCACACAGACAGAGCTGGACTTTGCTTGTTGCAGTCCCTGCACAGCTGAGATTTTCACATGATTTACGTAAGAGAGCAGCTCTGTGATGTAAGTTAGGTAGCTGTCTGGTATTCTGCTGTCACGTCAATTAAAGCTGACCCTGGGCAATTAGATATCGGAGTCATTAATAGGGCACCTAACAGTATGTATTGTTTCCCTATAGCCATAGCTAATGCAGCACCCAGTCCTGGAGGCACAGATTCTGCTCTGTGTCACCCCTGTCACTGAGAGTGGGCTCTGGCCCAGGTATTTCGTACGTGAGGAGGGACTTGCTTTTCTTTGAAAGAAAACCAAAAAAAAATGCTCCCAATTAAATACCAGTAATGGCGAGTCATCTCATCCCCTCCATGATGAGAGGAGATGACTGGGCTTTGGAGCGTCCAGCTTGGGAACATGGAACCATTTCCCCTTCCTGACGCGAGAGCCCCTTCAGAGGATGAAAGGTCTGGGAGTGAGGCCAGGTGGTCAGCAGAAAAGACGCTGCTGAATCCCCATAACATTCCTGGCCTTCTGTCAGCATTAACGTGTCGTCTTTTCCCCTGCACGGTTAGCCCTTGGGAGGAAATGGCTCGCTGGGAGCTCCTGGCAACATGGCTACTGCAAAAGCCAGGATGATGGGGTGCGGGACAGAAAGGAAGTAGGGGAACAAGGAGTCAGGACAACAGCAGCTCTACCGGGAATCCACGGGTTGAAGGTCTGTAAACTCTGCCCGGTTCCATAGGGATGGTAGGGAGCAAACCCTCTCTCCAATGGAAGAATCCAAAGTAGGGCTGGGCAGGAATGGGATTTGCCATTTTGCAGGAATTTCTGTGATTTACAATAATAATAAAATAAGATATCCTGAAACAGAACAAAGCCAGGCGATTTAGGAATTTCCTGCAAAATGAAATGTTGGGGGAGAAATATAATTGAAACATTTCAGGCTGATTTTGACCTTTCTTTTTTATTTTTTAAAAAGTTTTTATATTTAAAAAAAAAATGCCTTTCAAATAGTCACTTTTTCCAAAAAGAAATTTTATCAGAATGGACATTTTTCAAACACCTAGATTTCAACAAAAACAACATCGTCAAAAAAAGAACTGTTTTGATGAAAAATTCCTGACCGGCTCTAATCCCTAAGAAACGCTGAAAATTTGGACTTGGGAAGTTTCCTTACCAAGAGGCAACAACAACTTGCCTAGGGGAACAATAGGACCTGGTGTTGCTTCATGAGAAGAACCAGATGGCTGTGGGAATTGGTGGTGGCTTTGTCCACTCTTGGTCACTATTCATGCTCTGCCTAGGTCAGTAGTGACTGAAAGGAGTTACTGGCTGATGGCAGTTTGGAAGAGCTCAGTCAGTTCTGAGTGGACAGGTGTTCATTTCAGAGCTGCAGATTGGCTGTTGTGGCTGAGAAGCCAACCAATGAATACACACAAAGACTCGTATAAGTTGAGCAATGATCCCTCCAGGTCAATACATGTTGGTGAGGGTAGGAAGCTTTCACAGTATGGAGAATGTGTCACAGACAAGCTAGAGTCTTTCACAAGTCTAATCATTTCTTTACAAATAAATAAATAAATCTTAAGGTTAAAGCAAATCCATTATTACACAGGTTAGATTTATTAAGTCTCTTTAAAAAGAGCCAGTCAGTAACAGCTCTTGCAATCAGCATGAGGAGTAGTTAGAAACTTTCTGGAAAATCGCATGTACAAAGCAAACCCATTACAATGAGCTGCCTGTTAAGCCGCATTATGCTTTATTATGTTAGTGTGTAAACATCAAAGAGGCCTCGGTATCGTGGATAACAGTAAATATTAACCAGGTGCGTTATAAGTATGCAAAATAATCCCAGCCCTTGACTTTGCACAGATTCAAAATAAGTATTACGTTGGCTTTAATTGTTGCACGTTGTGGACTTTGAGAGTGTGTCTACGTTAGCTTTATTCACTTAAAATTCTCTCTCGTTGCTCCACTAGTGTACAACTGGCATTTTAACCATCATGTTGTCTCTCATCTAAATTTGCTACCACCAATGGGGGTGGGAAATGTAAGCAAAAGAAGTTTAGTGCAGGCAAAGCCTGAGGCCAAAAGAACTGGCGGGGACCTGCTGGAGAAATGTAAGGGGTTGGAAGACCAACCATAGAATATTGCACAGAACCTTGTGAGTCTTGGCGGGAATTCTAAATAATTAACGACCACTACAGTGCGTAGTAATAGACTTGCCTTTAAATGGATGATGTCATGCTGGTTACTCAAGAGAGGCTGATATGTTTCCGGTGTGATGTAGAAAGCGTGGGTGCATTTTGTGTCATGGAGGAATATGTACCTGGGATGACTAAATTATATTGTGTTACATAACGTATTGAAATTCCTTTCCCATAAAGTAGATGCAGTTAGAGCCTGATCCAAAGCCCATTGAAGCCAATGGGCCCGAAGTCACAGAAAATGTGTAAAATGTAAAATCTAGCAGACAACTCTCCCATATACACTATGCTGTGTATGGAAATAATGACTTAACTGTACTCTGATTCACATAAACATTAGCCAAGATGGTCAAAAATGTAACCCCATGCTTGGGGCAACCCTGACTGCCAGAAGCCAGGAGGGAAAGACGGGGATAGATCGCTCAAAAACTGCTCTGTTCTGTTCGCTCCCCCTGAAGCTCTGGCGTTGGCCACTGTCACAGACAGGATACAGGGCTAGATGGACCATTGGTCTGACCCAGAATGGCAGTTCCTATGTACACTTCCATTATTATAAATCAGTGCAATTTGTTCAAGTCTCTATGTGTGCACATTCTTCCTAACTAGTTAGTATTAAACCACTTCTACAGGCCCAATCACACTGTTAAATTAGACAAATTTGATTGACACTTCTGGGGGTGTGCAGTAGCTATCATTTTTAGTAACATCTGTCTTTAAATTATTATTTTATTATTTGCATTTTGATTGTGTCATGTCAATTATAAATATATTTCCTATGTCTGGGTTTATTTAGAGCCAGGAAGGAAAAATATGCCTGTACTGGGTACACTACATTCAGTTATATAATGTACAGATATTCTATTCCGATGAAATATACATGGAGTAATTCTCTGTAAAGACTGCATTAATTAAATAAAAAGTAAATATGTTAAATGTGCAAAGATATAATCATCCTCTCTCTTATTCATATATAATTATATGGATAAGAGCTATGTACATGAGAGACTGAGAAAAAATGAGCATGTGTTTTGAATGGACATTTGTCCTACTCATGTATAATGACATACTCCATGTAAGTTTCATAGGAATAAAATTTCTGTCCAGTATGTAACAATATATGTTAACCAGTACAGGTAGATTTTTCCATCATGGCATTATCAAATCTGTCCTTGAAATATGACGCATGAAATATACATGTAATCACTGTGACATACTCAATTTAAAGTCAGATGTGATACTACGCACAATAGTGGTCATCAAACAGATCCTCTTCTGGTGTAAACTGATGTAGCTACATCCATTTAGCTGTGGATCTGGCCTAATATTCAGACTAGGCCCAGCATTCCTCACACACTTTCCCAACCCGATTCTTGGTTTCCTGCACTTTCCACTTACATCTGTCTGTTGTGGAGAAAAAGCAAACAGGGATTGCACAGCAGGGCACCTGAACTCTCCAGCCCTCTAGCACCCTTGCAAAGTGGCAAATACCAGCACACACGAATGCTGCTAGGCACTTCATGTCTAGAGACCGGGGAGGGGCGTGTGCCTGCGTGCGTGTATGTGTGTGTGGGGAGGGGGCGGGGGGCTGGCCAGTGGGAGCACAGCTCAGGAGTGAGAGGGACCAAAAGAGTAGTACAGAAGGATAAGCTCTCCACAGGGATGTTCCAATGTCAATGAGATTGCTGCATATCTCCTATAAGGGCCTGTCTACACTGGCAGTTTACAACGCTGCAACTTTCTCATTCAGGGCTGTGAAAAACACCCCCCTGTGCGCAGCAAGTTAGACAGCGCACCAGCGCTGGGAGCTACGCCCCTCGTGGAAGTCGGTTTTTTAGAGCTCTCTCCCAGCGCTCTGCCGCGACTACACAAGCCACATTAAAGCGCTTTAACATTGCCAGTGTAGACTGGTCCTAAGACCCCATCCTTCCTGAGGAGAAGATCACTTGGAATCTGTTGTAATAATTGGGCCTATGAATTTACCCTAATTGTGAGCTCCACAGCGGGAAAGGGAATACAAGTTTGCAGACTGGACAACGGGATGGATCACTAATTGCCCTGTTCTGTTCATTCCCTCTGAAGTGTCTGGCATTGGCCACTGTTGGAAGACAGGATACTGGGCCAGATGGACCACTGGTCTGATGTAGCTTGGCCATTCGTATGTTAATGGGGAAACGTGCAAAAGGAAGACAAAAAGACTAAATTAGTCCAAACAAAAAGGCTTACTGATATAACCCAAGGACTGTGTAAAATCATGTCTCATAAACAAGAGAAACCATGAGACCAGAAATCTATGACCCAAAATTGGTGTGTCAGAAATTAAGCCCAACTGGACAAACTAATAAGAGGATGGGCTATTCTGCTACTTCCTTTTGGGGTCCTTAAAAAAAGAAACTTGGGGAGATAAGGAGGCTATGTTGCTGGCTGACTAAAAGATGGGAAAGGAGCAAGCTTTATGATCATAGCTGCCCCCATTGTCTTTTGAGACCCCGGGATCCACCCTCACATCACTGGGCCTCTGTTGTCCTGATCTGAAAAACGTCTTGCCAAGAGAGGGACCCATGACTTTGTCGCTTCCACTGGCTTCAGCTAAATCCCAACTACCAAACCATCACCTGAGATGTGAGACTTTGTCACCCCACCCTCTTCGTGTGTCCTTTTCCTTCCCATCTTATTTTTTCTCTTTCCTATCCCTCTCCTTTTTCCTTCTGTCTAGTAGAAGTCTGGCTTAGCTGGCCAAGACTGCATCTTTTGCAACACTGCTCTGAGCCTGTGACCAGAAAGCCAGCTAAAAGCAATGCCCTAAATAACCCGATGCTGGTACAAGTGGCACAAGTGCGGCAAATCTCGGAGTGGCTGATAAGATGCTGTGCTGTGCCTGTTTTTCCCAGCAGTCAGGTTGCAAGTGAAAGTCAGCACCAAAAAACAGAAGCGAAGGCTGCATGGTCTATCTTTGCTGTTCTTTTCTCTCCCCTTTTGTGAGCGTTTGTCTTGTTCTGTCTTCTAGGCAACAGGATTGGACGTTAACAACAGCAGCTCCAGCCCATCTCAGCTAACTTCTCTTTTCCCCAAAAGGATGGTTATTACCATCTTTAATAAGAGAATGGGGGTGTGGGGAAGGTTTCTTTCTAAAAACTCTCTCCAGCTAAAGGGAACCAGGGATGTTGGTAAAATAAAATCATTGCTTTATACTTTACATTTCAAATGCTTTAACCTCCCCCACTCCCGTCACTTTTCTGTATCTTTAATAAAAGATTAAAAGAATGTTTACTGGTGCGTTCCCCGTGGTACTAGGCAAGCTGAGGTCTGTTTATCAAACCCCAAACCTTGTTTAAACTGTGGAATGTTGGACAGTGACCTTTAACGCTTTGGGCCCATCTATTCCATCGAACAGAACTCCAGCAGATAAACCTTGCAGAGTTTTCCTGGCTCTCTAGCTCCATGGGGTTTTTCACAGCACACTAGGACACCCCTACCTCTTGCCCTTTCCACCCCCTTTCCTTTAAACGAAGGAGCAAGTTCATCAGTTAAAGCTGAGGAATGGGAAGCAGGACTCCTGGATTCTGTTCCTAGCTCTTTCTTTGACTTACTGTGTGATCTTAGGCAACTGACCTAACCCAGGCCTGAAGAAGCGCTCTGTATAACTTGAAAGCTTGTCTCTCACCCCAACAGAAGTTGGTCCACCCACCTTGTGTCTCTAACCCCTGTGTCTCAATTTACCTACCAGCAAAATGGGGACAATAATGCCTACCTCACAAGGCTGTCATAATCATTCATTTTAATTTCAGAGATGCTGTAAAGTCTCCATTACTTGGAGTGTTTAAATCAAGACCAGATATCTTTCTAAAAGATAAACTCTAATTTAACCATGAGTTATTGGGCTCATTTAAGTACTACTGGATGAAATTCTCTGGCTTGTGCTATGCAGGAGATCAGACTATATGATCCGATTAGTCCTTTCTGGTCTTAAAATCTAATGGGTGACTGTAAAGTCCTTGAAGTTCATTGGATGAAACATGCTCTATTATTTTTTAAACATATTAAGCTTATTAATAAGAATATTTTTCTAACATAAACCATGAGATCTGCAGGAAGTTATACCAGAGAATCCCATTCTTATGAACTATGGATGAATTTTATCATTTAAAACCAAAAAGACCTCGTGAAATAAGTTATTTCAGCTTTTACCCACCAGTTTGTTATAGTTCTAACCATATCCTCCCCAAACAGCCATCACCCCCAGCTTCCACAGAACCTCCCTAATAGTTTGCCATCAGTTTGTGAATGGAGTGTTTGTGATCACTTAACCAGAAATGTCTGCGATATTTTACATGGGAGATGTCTCGAGCATCTGGTGTTTGCACGTGGTTCATTGTCACTTCATGTACAAGAGCATTCAAGCAAGGAGCTGGAATACCTGAAATACTGAGGGACAGATTGGGGCTGGGTACTGCAAAAAAGGGAGCAAGGAGTCTCCTTATCCCCCTGAAGCTCCTCCATGGTGTTGGGGGGCGGGAGGGGGGGAATTTGCCACAACTGAACTTCTTGTGCTCAACTGATGTCAAGGGCTGTTCAGGACTGTCTGCTAGGTGCTTATCTGGCTGCATCTGAATGTCTCGCAATCTTTATTGTATTTATCATCACCACACCCCTGAGGTAGGGCAGTGCTATTCTCTCCATTTTAGAGATGGGCAACGGAAGCACAGAGAGACTAAGGGCTTGTCTACATGGGGAAATTTACTGGCATAATTATACTGCTCTTCTCTTCTCTTCTCTTCTCTTCTACATAGGTTTTTATACCACACTCATCACTGTAGTATCCGATTGCCTTCCAGTAGTGCATTAAGCAATGCTATTATATCCTGCTATCGCTATCCCAGTATAACTCTTCACATGGACACTTGCATTCCACAGGAAGTGTGCCCATATGAAGAGTTACACGAACATTTGTAAATGATTTTTGGATCCTCTGGCATGAAAAGTAGTACTATATTTTTTTTTAAAAAAAGCTGCTATTGATAGAATTGAGCGTCTTTGCTTTCATTTCATTTTTCTACTTTTGGTTATGTAGATATATATTGCAATTAAGCTTTGAAGTAGGAAAAAAAGGCTCCGGTATTAATCACATCACCTCAGCATAAGGCTACATAGTAAGTTAATAAACAAATCACCCAATGGGTTTATTTTCTGGCCTTTGTTAGCTTAATTCATGAGTCACAGACCATTTGGCTAACATTTAAATGTGACTCATGGAAAGCATCCACAGTCTGCGCCGTTCTGAATGATCTTCCAAACCAGTTCTGCCAGTCCTGCAGTCTTCCAAATGTCTGGAAATACATTAACTTAATTGCATCAAACAACATTTTGCAGTGTCAATTAAAAACAAAGTCCTCTGTTGGGAAACAGGAGGGTTAACCTGCCCAGTTAGCAAGGCAAAAAGTGCAGCGTGTGCTGCTGCTTGGGAGTGTCAGGACTGGCAGTAGCTCTCACAGCACTGCGGGTGTGTCTACGCTTAAAACGCTACAGTGGCACAGCTGTGCTTCTGTAGCATTGAGTGTAGACACCACCTATGCAGAAGGGAGGGATTCTCACACTGGCGAAGGTAATCCACCTCCCCGGGAGGCGGTAGCTAGGTGGATGGAAGAATTCTTCCGTCAGCCTAGTGCTGTTTACACCAGGGGTTAGGTCAGTAGCTTCATCTCTCAGCGGAGTGGATTTTTCACACCCCCGAGAGACGTAGCTATAGCGACGTAAATTCCTCATGTAGCCCAAGTCAGAGCAAAGAACTCTTTCCAAATACTGTATTCAATGGATATAGCCTCTCTTTCGGTTTGCAATCAGATAATTATTTTCTTAAATGTATTAGCGACTGGAAAGTGTTGGCCACATAAATCTTGATCCGTAGCTTGTTGCATTTGAAACGGAAGCTATTTGGATGGGGCATATAGGTCACATGTTATTTTTCCGATGCCTGCTTGGCTGAATGTGACTCTTAAGGCTTGTCTACGCTGCCCGCAGTTTGGACTATAGGGATGTGAACAGCAGTGTGCCCCAACGTGCTGTGCTGTAACTTCCCCATGTGGATGCTGTTTTAAGAGGATTACATAAATACGAACTAGGAACCTTTTAGTTCACACCTGCAGCATCCACAAGGGAGAGTTACGGCAGAGCACTTTGATGCATGCTGCTATTCAGACCCGTAGTCCAAACTGCAGAGCAGTGTACTCGAGCCCTTAAAATCAAGTTTATTTATGTTAGTGATATCTCAAGGTCCCAGTCAAGATCAGAGCCTCACAGCGCGAGGCACTGTCCATACACAAGTGAGAGACAGTCCCTGCCCTGAAGAACTTGCCATCTAAATAGACAGGACAAATGATGGGGAGTATTATTATCTCCATTTTACAGACTAGGAATGGAGGCACAAAGAGATTAATTGACTTGCCCAAGGTCACACAGGAAGTATGTAGCAGAGCAGGGCATTGAAACCAGATCTCCTGAGTCCCAGGCCAGTGCTTTAGCCAGCTTTAATTTCTGGGCACTGCCACAATAACAAATTCAAACATTCACCTTCCAGGAATATTCTCCAACAGCCACGTAAAATGTGCAGTTTCTGCCAGCAAACTCGTGAACTAGAATATTCATGGGGAAGTGAACAAATATGGGGAATTCGTTCAAAAATTCAAACTGAACTTCATGGGCATTTTTTTCTACTTTGTTCCTTGCATGAGACTGGCGCGTGCATGTGACCCCCAGCCTGTGGGGAACACAGTGTTTTAGCTGCCCCTAGTGGACTATCATGAAGCTGCAATCTCAATATGCCAAGTACTGGAGTGGCCACTGCTCCACTTAAGAATCTGTTCCACAGCCTAATGGATCCAATAGTCAGGGGACTTTTTGTGATATTCAACCTAAATATTCCCCTTCTTAATTATGGGCCCACCCCACTCCCAGCCCCATTATGTCCTTGTTTAATGCTAGAAATTCTCTCCCTCCTGGCTGTATTACGTTCTTCATAGCCATTTGCCTATGCAGAAACTAGGGATGGAAAAGATGTATTGGCTCACTGAATGCCCCAGAGGAACATGGTGAGGGATTGCCTTGAGACACTCAAAATACTGCAGTATTTTGCAGTAATCACCCAAAACACAGCAGTATTGCTATTGTAAACAACAGGGTCTGGGACAATTATGAAAGAATGCTGCTGCGCTTTCTTACATTTAAAAAAAACCCTTTATATTTAGGCAAAGTTACAATGAATTGTTCACCTACTACATTGTACACTACTTATTCGGGGGTAGGTTAATATTCAGCGAACCTGGCTAAAGACTCTGGCTTGCTGGCTGTGGACCCCCCCTTCTCTGAGTACAATAGAAGAGGCGATCAAATTTCTCAAGACCTATCCTTGTTTTGGCGCTTCTCTTGTGAACGTACTTGGTATGCAAGGTTTTCCATGACATTTCTATGAGGAATCTTTATACCTTTATAGTTGGAAAGATAATTGCTGCAACCGAGGGTCCACAATGAGATAATGGGGACCTGATTTTCAGAAGCACTGAACACCTACAGAACCCACTATTTTCAGTGAGAGCTGTGGGGGCTCAGTACTTCTTAAAATCAGGCCCTAAGGATAGATGGGGATCCTCTGACTTCTGTACAGGATCCTGAGGAAACCCCAGGGACCACAAGAACATCAGGACCATTGTGGCTTAATTATTTATTGTTGTTTGATTAATTGGTCTGGTGCTGAAAGGCAGCGGGGAGGGGTTATCAATAACCCTGCAACCTAACCACACCAGGGAATCACCCGTAACAACGTTCCTTACTCCTCGTGTCTGCCCAGGATCTACCAGCCTTTGCACTTGTGAAGTAAGGTGGGACTCCACATGACTGGATTGTGAACGCCATTGACTTGAATGGGGTTACTCACGTGAGTAACTGCACACCAGCGGGAATAAGAGGGTCCCAATCCTGGCCTTAAATAAATAAGTTTAAGACAAAATGTGGAAGCCTGTGAATAACTTAGCCACATTGGAGGGGGAAGCACTTGGATTTACTAGCACTTGTTTCGTATCCCCTCTCTCCCCATTAACCCGAACTGAGAAGACAAGCCCAAAGCCTGCTGAGTAGGTGGGTGACCTTGAAAGCTGACAAGAAAGCCACTGTCACTATGCTCATATGCACTGACAGTCGGCTGTGTGCACAGCTATCCCTGTCTCCTTCCAGGGATGGAACGGAAGCACTGCATTCATAACATTCAGAGTGAGATTATTTGCTTAAAACATCTGCCTCGGGGATGTGATAGTCCCCTCTTTAAAAAGCCAGGTGTCTTGGCTCTACAGTCTCCCTGCAGAAAGGAAGAGGTGGTGGTTGTTTTTAAAAGTTTGGGCCCTCCTGTGGCTTTCTTCTGAAAGTGGGTTGGTGGAAATTAGAGAGAGGAGGTGGGTGAGGTAATACATTTTATTGGCCCCAACTTCTGGCGGTGAGAGAGACAATCCTTCCTACACAGAGCTCTTCCTCAGGCCGGGGAAATGACACACTTCTCACCGTTGATTTATAGCAGCAGGTATCTGATTGAAAACAAGGCCAGTGCAGACTGCCCTAAGGAACCTTTCCTGTTTAGAATATCTTCCAGCCTCCATGCAGTGTTTTCGTGTCACAAGGCCCCATTTCAGCAGCCATTGGACATGGAAGGAGATAGTTGTGGTTTCAAGGCCCTCCCAAGCTTCTCTGCAGAACACTCTTGTGGGCTGAGGAACAGTTTGTGCCAATGTTCTGCAACTGTCTCATGAGGAAGGAGACAACCATTCGTCATAGAAGTTTTGTCTAAATGAGTCACCCCACCTCCCACTAGGCAGCCAGGTCTGACATTATCTGGAGCTAAAGAGAAGCCCAGGTCAAACATTGACTATCCCTCCTATGAGCTCTCACACATGAGCTGAAGCATGACGGTCACTATGGCACTTGCCACCCTGCCATGAGGCAATCAGTTATTTTTAAGCTGGCTGCAGCCTGTAACAACACCCCCATGAACACACAGGTCAGCGATGGGGATAGAGCCTGGGACCTTCAGCACAAAAGGGCCTGATCCAGTGCCCACTGAAGTCAACAGAAAGACTCCCACTGACTTCATTGGGCTTTGGATCAGGCCTCCAAAACCCAGGCCTCAACCATTTGGGCTTAAGGACTGCCATTAACTCTTCCTCACATCTCTGAGATCCCCCACGGGCTTGGCAGGGGGATGGGAGGGGACAGTGATTGGCCACTAAGGATGAAATGGACTCTACTGTATTTATTAGCAACCAGTTCTGAGCAGCCTTGTAATGAAGACAGGCTGGTGACAGACAGGTCTATTCTCCTCAGGAACACATACTGCGCCCTTCCATCAGGAACCTCACAACAAGACCCTCAGATCTGAGGAGAAACTGTGTTCATTTCTGCAACATTTAGTCTCCGATTAGCCAGAACGTTCCCTGCTTAAAGTCAAAGCTTTTCACTGTCTCTCCTTTTTATCTGCAGACCTTATGGTAACAATCGGCTGTTTGAGGACAGGTTAGGTAATGTGCATTTTAAGAGTTTTGAACACCAAGCAAAGCCTGGTGCCTGGAGCCCTCAGACAGCAATTGGAAAGCATCTGACACTGAAATGCAAAAGGAACACAGGAAACCCTCTGCCAGGACACCTCACTGACTACATAAAAACACTGCCTTCAATAATTCCTAAAGCCTAATTGTGTTCACTGAAGGGGAGGGGGAAATTATACAGCTCAGACCTACCCGAGCCGGCTCATTGATTGGCTAGTTAAATCTGTCCACAGAATTGATCAATAAAGGGGCCCACAGCATAAGTAAATCCAGGGTGTATTATATGACGGTGCTGTGGAGGTACACAGGGAGCATAAGCCGCTCTTTTATGTGTAAATAACACTACGTACCATAACCCTCTAACCACTATTAAAGTAATCAGTACCTGAGAGTAATCAATACCCAAGTTGCTGCAGGCTTAAGTTCACATACAGGTCTGTCACATCTTAGGCGCATTTAACATGTGCGATTTCAGCTTTACGCGGTCGGCAAAAACAAGAAAAAAACAAAAAAAAAAGAGAAAAATAACAATTTAAATACTGTTTCTGTAGTGCAGGCGATTCTGCCCACCATTACACTCAATGTAATTTTGACTATACGCGATTTTCACTTTACAGCGTAAGATGAGACAGACCTGTACTCTGTTCTCTGGTACTGTTATCCCACATTTAAATCAAGATATTTCAGGAAAAAAACAAAACCTAATTTAGCTGTAGTATGGGGGCCTAATTCTCTACTCTGTTATGCCATTGAAGGCCCTCAAGTTCAGTGGCCAAAAACTGGTGTACCAGAGTCTCGACTCAGGGCCTGTATGTTTAAGATAGAGGCATTTTGCGGGCGTTATGAAATGTTATTTTTTCAAGTCTCAAGAAGGCCATGAACAAACACTGTAGAGACAGCATGCACCACTAAAGCAAGCATACAATGGTAACCTGTTCCCAAAGATCCAGATGCGTTTGCTAATTCAAAATTCTCCAGGAACAACACACGAGATCAGAGAGCTGTGATATGATCTTGTGTACTCTGGTGTGCAATTCTACTAAAGTCTGGGCTTCATCCTGATGTAATTCAGATCAGAATCTAGCCTTATCATCGACACCTGAGATAGACAAGACTAATAAATTTCACTTTCAGGAAGTTATTAATGAAATTCAACATAAAAGTGGCTTTCATCCCATTACTTTTAGCTACCCTCCCTTCTACCATTCATTCCTCTTCCTTTTTGGTGTTTACAGACTCCAGATATTGTAGGCTTATCTCCCTTCCCTCTGCTAAATTGATACTCAGCCAAGCTCTGCATATTCAGCTTTTTTACTCCTTCCTTCTAAATCTGGCAAATGTTCCAGCATTCAGACTTAATACTGGCTTTGTTAACATTTAAATTAGGATTAAAATGAAAATTTGTATTAGGAAGAGACAATAATCAGGGCCGCCCAGAGGGGGGGCAAGCGGGGCAATTTGCCCCGGGCTCCGCAGGGGCCCCCACGAGCGTTTTCGGCGGGTCTTCAGCGGCAGGTCCTTCAGTGCTGCCGAACACACCCGGAGTGAGTGAAGGACCTGCTTCTTCCGCTCCGGGTCTTCGGCGGCAATTCAGCGGCAAGAGCTTCTTCCACTCCAGGTCTTCGGGGGCAAGGGCTTCTTCCGCTCCGGGTCTTCGGGGGCAAGGGCTTCTTCCACCCCGGGTCTTCGGCGGCAAGTCCGCGGCCAGCGCCTCTTCCTCTCCAGGACTTCGGGGGCAAGGGGTTCTTCCGCTCCGGGCCTTCGGGGGCAAGGGGTTCTTCCGCTCCAGGTCTTCGTGGGCAAGGGCTTCTTCCGATCCGGGTCTTCGGGGCACTTAGGCAGCAGGTCCCGGCGAAAGCGCAGGGCGCGACACCCAACTGCCCCCAAAGACCCGGAGCGGACGAAGCAGGGCCTTCACTCACTCCGGGTGTGTTCGGCTGCACTGAAGGACCTGCCGCTGAAGACCCGCCGAAAACGCTCGTGGGGGCCCCTGCGGAGCCCGGGGCAAATTGCCCCGCTTGCCCCCCCTCTGGGCGGCCCTGGTTATTGTCTCTTCCTAATACAAATTTTCATTTTAATCCTGATTTAAATGTTAACAAAGCCAGTATTAAGTCTGAATGCTGGAACATTTGCCAGATTTAGAAGGAAGGAGTAAAAAAGCTGAATATGCAGAGCTTGGCTGAGTATCAATTTAGCAGAGGGAAGGGAGATAAGCCTACAATATCTGGAGTCTGTAAACACCAAAAAGGAAGAGGAATGAATGGTAGAAGGGAGGGTAGCTAAAAGTAATGGGATGAAAGCCACTTTTATGTTGAATTTCATTAATAACTTCCTGAAAGTGAAATTTATTAGTCTTGTCTATCTCAGGTGTCGATGATAAGGCTAGATTCTGATCTGAATTACATCAGGATGAAGCCCAGACTTTAGTAGAATTGCACACCAGAGTACACAAGATCATATCACAGCTCTCTGATCTCGTGTGTTGTTCCTGGAGAATTCTACTAAAGTCTGGGCTTCATCCTGATGTAATTCAGATCAGAATCTAGCCTTATCATCGACACCTGAGATAGACAAGACTAATAAATTTCACTTTCAGGAAGTTATTAATGAAATTCAACATAAAAGTGGCTTTCATCCCATTACTTTTAGCTACCCTCCCTTCTACCATTCATTCCTCTTCCTTTTTGGTGTTTACAGACTCCAGATATTGTAGGCTTATCTCCCTTCCCTCTGCTAAATTGATACTCAGCCAAGCTCTGCATATTCAGCTTTTTTACTCCTTCCTTCTAAATCTGGCAAATGTTCCAGCATTCAGACTTAATACTGGCTTTGTTAACATTTAAATCAGGATTAAAATGAAAATTTGTATTAGGAAGAGACAATAATCAGGGCCGCCCAGAGGGGGGGCAAGCGGGGCAATTTGCCCCGGGCTCCGCAGGGGCCCCCACGAGCGTTTTCGGCGGGTCTTCAGCGGCAGGTCCTTCAGTGCGGCCGAACACACCCGGAGTGAGTGAAGGACCTGCTTCTGCCGCTCCGGGTCGTCGGGGGCAAGGGCTTGTTCCGCTCCGGGTCTTTTGTGTAACGGGAGTCTGCCTATGCGGTCGTTGGTTGTGACTTCAGTGGCAAGGGCTTCTTCCTCTCGGGGTCTTCGGGGGCAAGTGCTTCTTCCGCTCCGGGGCTTCGGCGGCAATTCGGCCGCGAGGGCCGCTTCCGCTCCGGGTCGTGGGGGGCAAGGGCTTCTTCCACCCCGGGTGTTCGGCGGCAATTCGGCGGCACGGGCTGCTTCCGCGCCGGGTCTTCGGCGGCCAGTGGGCGGCCAGGGCCGGGTCCGCGGCGGGTCTTCGGGGGCTTGAGCTTCCGCCGCTCCCGGTCTTCGCCGGCGTGTCAGCGGCAAGGGCTACTTCCGCTCCGGGTCTTTTGTGTAACGGGAGTCTGCCTATGCGGTCGTTGGTTGTGACTTCAGTGGCAAGGGCTTCTTCCGGGCCGGGTCTGCGGGGGGAAGGGAGAGGCAGGGGCGGCGTCCGCTCCGGGTCTTTTGTGTAACGGGAGTCTGCCTATGCGGTCGTTGGTTGTGACTTCAGTGGCAAGGGCTTCTTCCACGCCGGGTCTTCGGCGGCACTCTCGTTCCATGCGCTTCGTCCTCTCCAGCTCTTCGGTGGCGAGGGCTTCTTCCGCCCCAGGTCTTCGGGGGCAAGTGCTTCTTCCGGTTCTGCTGTTCTGCGGCAAGTCCTTGTTCCGCGCCTGTTCTTCTGCGGCAATTCAGCGGCACGAGCTTCTTCCGCTCCGGGGCTTCGGCGGCAATTCGGCGGCGAGGGCTTGTTCCGCTCCAGGTCTTCGGCGGCATTTCTGCGGCAAGGGCTTCTTCCTCTCGGGGTCTTCGGGGGCAAGGGCTTCTTCCACTCCGGGTCTTCGGCAGCAATTCGGCGGCGAGGGCTTCTTCCGCTCCGGGTCTTTGGCGGCAGTTCGGTGACGGGTCCTTCACTTGCTCCGGGACCTGCTGCCGAAGTGCCCCGAAGACCCGGAGCGGAAGGACCCCTGCCGCCAAAGACCCCAGACCCCCTGAATCCTCTGGGCGGCCCTGACAATAATTTGAGTTCCAATAGTTTCAGGGATGGTAAATCCCCCTGACAGTTTGCTTACTACTGTTCCTAAGGTCAGCCTTCACTTTCTTAAGTTTTGAAGACAAATGCTGGTCATTTACTTTCGATAGATGTTAAGCTCTTAGGGTAGGGACTGCAGCTTGATTTGTGTGCATACAGTGGTTGAGTGCTAACACAATTTAAATGATAATACATTGAAACTGTTATCATCAGGTAGGAAACAACTTAATGATTCCCAAGTAGGGTGACCAGATGTCCCGATTTTATAGGGACAGTCCTGATTTTGGGATCTTTTTCATATATAGGCTCCTATTACCCCCCAGCCCCTGTCCTGATTTTTCACACTTGCTGTCTGGTCACCCTAGTCCCAAGGCTTGTTTTAAAATTAAATCCACTGTTGCTGAGAATCTACAAAAAAATCAATGTTGCTGGTTTCTCTCTGGGCTGCATTAAAAAAGCTTGTTCTGAAAGGATTTATCAAACCCAGAGTGAGACAAGAGGCCAATTAAAGTTTAAACCTATTTCAAGAGCACCAGCAAAGAAAGACACAAGCGGACACACACAGTACAGTGTACTACTATAGCCATTAAAACATTTCTTGTCTCCTTTTATATATAGCACTTGTATTAGGTTCTTAATTTTCTTTGTAGTGTAACTGTATGAGTCTTTTCAATGCACCATAAAACTAAAGACCTAATCACCTGTGGTAATTAGAGATCCTACCATACTTTTTTTCAACAGCAGACATGTTAATTGTGATGTGATGACTAATTTCCAGTTTGGGTAATTTAAAAATTCTCTATGTAGTTTCAAATTGATAAAGAATTCTCCACTTCCTGATTGAAACTTTTGCATAGTGTTTCTGTGCATTGTTAAACTGCTGCTATGTTCTGCAACAGAGGTGGTTTCATTTTAGTGGTAAATGAAGACATTCCTATCTGTATTGTCTGTAAATCACATTGTTGCCAACTCTCATAATTTTATTGGGAGTCTTATGATATTTGTTGTTTTCTTTTAAAGCCCTAGCTGGTGGAATCAAGCAATTGGATAAGAATCTCAGTGTGCTTGGTTGCTTGCTTGCTTTCAAGTAAGTTTCTCATGGTGGCAGAGGAGAGCTTAAAAATGTGAACCCAGTGAACTCTACAGATTCAGAAACCAGAAAGCAAATAAAAAGAATCCCAAATGTATTATTATTAAGTAGGGCTGTCGGGCGATTAACAAAATTAATCGCAATTAATCTCACTGTTAAACAATAACAGAATACCATTTATTTAAATATTTTGGATGTTTTCTACATTTTCAAATATATTGATTTCAGTTACAACACAGAATACAAAGTGTACAGTGCTCACTTTATATTTATTTTTGATTACAAGTATTTGCACTGTAAAAAAACAAAAGAAACAGTATTTTTCAATTCACCTAATACAAGTACTATAGTGCAATCTCTTTATCATTAAAGTTGAACTTACAAATGTAGAATTATGTACAAAAAAACTGCATTAAAAAATAAGACAATGTAAAA
Organism: Platysternon megacephalum; assembly: GCA_003942145.1. Taxonomy (NCBI): domain Eukaryota; kingdom Metazoa; phylum Chordata; order Testudines; family Platysternidae; genus Platysternon; species Platysternon megacephalum. The sequence goes on from QXTE01000013.1 coordinate 13,484,423, forward strand.
TGTTAGAGCCTGCAAGTCCACTCAGTCCTACTTCTTGTTCAGCCAATCGCTCAGACAAACAAGTTTGTTTACATTTGCAGGAGATAATGCTGCCCACTTCTTGTTTACAATGTCACCTGAAAGTGAGAACAGGCGTTCTCCTGGCACTGTTGTAGCTGGCGTCGCAAGATATTTACGTGCCAGATGTGCTAAAGATTCATATGTCCCTTCATGCTTCAATCACCATTCCAGGGGACATGCGTCCATGCTGATGACTGGTTCTGCTCGATAACAGTCCAAAGCCATGCGGACCTACGCATGTTCATTTTCATTATCTGAGTCAAATGCCACCAGCAGAAAGTTGATTTTCTCTTTTGGTGATTCGGGTTCTGTAGTTTTCGCATTGGGGTGTTGCTCTTTTAAGACTTCTAAAAGCATGCTCCACACTTCGTCCCCCTCAGATTTTGGAAGACACTTCAGATTCTTAAACCTTGGGTCGAGTGCTATAGTTATCTTTAGAAATCTCACATTGGTACCTTCTTTGTGTTTTGTCAAATCTGCAGTGAAAGTGTTCTTAAAATGAACAACATGTGCTGGGTCATCATCCGAGACTGCTATAACATGAAATATATGGCAGAATGCAGGTAAAACAGAGCAGGGGACAAACAATTCTCCCCCAAGGACTTCAGTCACAAATTTAATTAACGCATTATTTTTTTAACGAGCGTCATCAGCATGGAAGCATGTCCTCTGGAATGGTGGCTGAAGCATGAAGGGGAATGTTTAGCATATCTGGCACATAAATAAAGTGCAATGCCAGCTACAAAAGTGCCAGGCAAATGCCTTTTCTCACTTTCTGGTGACATTGTAAATAAGAAGAGGGCAGCATTATCACCTGCAAATGTAAACAAACTTGTTTGTCTTAGCGATTGGCTGAACAAGAAGTAGGACTGAGTGGACTTGTAGGCGCTGAAGTTTAATATTGTTTTGTTTTTGAGTGCAGTTATGTAACAAAAAAAAATCTACATTTGTAAGTTGCACTTTCACGATAAAGAGATTGCACTACAGTCCTTGTATGAGGTGAACTGAAAAATACTATGTCTTTTGTTTATCATTTTTACAGTGCAAATATTTATAATAAAAAAAATACACTTTGATTTCAGTTAAAACACAGAATACAATATATACAAAAATGTAGAAAAACATCCAAAATATGTAATTAATTTCAATTGGTATTCTATCGTTTAACAGTGCGATTAATCGCAATTCATTTTTTTAGTTAATCGTGTGAGTTAACTGCGATTAATCGACAGCCCTATTATTAAGCCAATCTCATTATTTTGGGGCCTGACTCATGATTTTGAATGCTTGGGTTTGGCAATCCTGAAATTACTCTGTAACATCCATTCTGGCTTGAAGGCTGTATCGGTGCAAATCATTACCAAGATTACACTTTAAAAGAATATTATTGTCCCCATTAAACATTTAATAACATTCCTGGATGTCCAGAAACACAAGTTATAAATTAAAACCTGGGTTTAGCATATGCTTTCATTTCCCCAGTGATTTATATACGATAAAACACCTGAACTGTCTAGCAGCAGTCCAATTCAGTAGAAAGAATGCCTATGAATCATATATAGGGCCTGATGCGCCAAGGTACTGAGTGTTCTCAACTTCCACTGACTACATTGGCAGTTGAAGGTGCTCAGTGACATGACTGCATGTTGACACAGGATTCTGAGAACAGTGTTTGCATAATACTGTGTCACAAATCTACCCTCAGAAGCAATGAAACCATCATGTTATCAGCTTGTGCCGTGACAGAATGAAATATCAGCTGGACCAATGACCTCTTCATGCACCATACTTAAAACAGTTACTTGTGGAACATGGGGGAGGGATAGCTCAGTGGTTTGAGCATTGTCCTGCTAAACCCAGAGTTGTGAGTTCAATCCTTGAGGGGGCCACTTAGGGATCTGGGGCAAAATTGGTCCTGCTAGTGAAGGTAGGGGGCTGGACTTGATGTCCCTTTGGGGTCCCTTCCAGCTCTATGAGATAGGTATATCTCCAATATTATTATTTCTTTATCCCTGAAACCACATACAAGGCCTTGGAACAACATCGCATCCCCTTTCACAATCAAAATTGAAAGAAGTGTTTGTGGGGTATAATCATGGGATATTATTATTGTGTTTGGAATATGTGTATGATTGTTATTGTGGTTCTGATTATTATTATTATATAGCACCAAAAGTGTGCTGAGTGTTTTATAGACAACTAAGAGCTGATATCCTGTAATGGATACTGTAGGGGTAGACCCCTATGCCTTGCCACAGTGAGTAGACACAGCTGGCTGAAACTTTTGGGAGGGGGTGTGAATTTTCAAAACTTTCCTGGAGTTAATCCATTTTGAATGATTGAAACATATAATCTGTTTTCATAAACTAATTGGTTCAAATAGCAAAAATCACCGGGGGGGAGGGGAATCTCATCTGTGTTTTGACCGTTGCAAGCAGTAAAACTTGGAGCCATTGATGGAGTATCCTGTGACCAGGTGATCACTGTGGTGTAAATCCTGTTACCAGGCGAATGGGCGCTCTAGTAGGGGCTATTGTCTGGTTCCATGGAATCACTGTTCACATGTCTCCTCAGGTGATGTGCTGCTAACTCCCAGAACTGAATGGACCAGCGTCCGCCCTGTGCGCCTGTCCTGGGCAGGTGACTCACAGCTGGCGGCTGCGACAGCCTGTGTCTTTAAATGTGTCAGCTCAGCCCCTTCGCCTTAGGTTGCTGCTGCTGCTGCCGTCTGCGATCTATCTCCCTCTACCTCCCCCACCGTGCTCACCGCGCCTGCGCCACGGCCGCCGGAGCTAGGACTCTCCTCTTCTGCGCTCCGGACTCCGCAGATCTTTTGTCTGAGGCTGGGCAGCGGCGGCTGCTCCCCGGATCGCTCCCGGCCAGCGAAGAAGGAGCCGGAGAACCCGTGCAGAGCATCGGATCCCAGGCGCCGGGCGATTCTAGGGGTGACCCTAGCACCGCTGGCTCCTGTATACAAACAAATGGGGGGAGGAAGGCAACTCTTAAGGTGGACTTGCTCTTAAGGTGGATTTTTTTTTAAGGTGGACTTGCTCTTAAGGTGGATTTTTTTTAAGGTGGAATTCTTTTTGTTGTTTTTAAAGTGGACTTGCTCTTGCATCAGCGGCTTTGGGGTGGGAAGGGCTGGGATTTCATCATGGGTAGAGGTTCTTAGCACAAAGTCGGCAGGACAACTCCTCTTGCTATCACTAGGCTGGTAGCAGGGGATGGGAAAGGCCTGTTGTTAGGGAACAGACGTCTCTCCAGCTTCTAACAATGACTAAACCCCAACCCTTCTCCAGGAAAAGGCAGCCCATGGAAGAAGAAGAGGTGGGAGTGAAAAGCCAGATGTTTAGCTGCCGAGAGGTTGATAGAAGAGAGACTTTACTTTTCCAACAAGTCTCCAGCTCCTGATTGTTCTTAAGGAGGGGGGTGGGTGGGTTGTTTTTGTTTTTGTTTGTCATTAATTTTGGTTTTTAAACTCTATCAAATATTATTATTTACTACCAACCCCCTCTCTCGGACATATACTGGAAATCCAAAAGGATAAAGACATGGAGACAGTAGGAAAGTTTGAGTTCAGCAGGAAAGATCTGATCGGACATGGAGCTTTTGCTGTTGTTTTCAAAGGGAGACACAAAGAGGTAAATAGGTTTTGCTCTTTTGTCTGTCTTTTCCACGACTTAAAGTGGGGAGGGTTTACCCCTCTTTGTCTGTGGTTGTCCCTATGGTTCTGTACTGTCGTCTGGAATCTTAGTCTGTGTATTGTTTTGTTTATTACAAAGCTCCCCAGACAGGTTTGTAGCTAGGTGCCATGTAAATGCATATGCATTATTATATGTTATTGAGGGACACTATATGAGCAGAATCCTTGAAAAAGTCTTTGTTTGTGGCTGGCCAAAATAAATAAAGAGTTTTAAAGTCAGCAACATACGCAGCAGTGAACTATCAATATTGGGTTGTGCTCTGTGTCCCATAGAAACATAATAGATCAAAATAATCTGCCCCCAAACCAGTTCAATTTCTGAAGTGTATCTGTGTTTATTAAATGTGTGGCTTTTAGAGGAGGGCTGTTGTGGGTTTTGTTTTGTTTTTGTTTTGTTTTGGATCAGTTACGGTTAAATAAGAGGATACAATCAATCTGTGGATTGTTCATCATTAAAGCTCAGGATAAGCCCTGGTTCCCAGAATCCATTTGTTTGCATTGCTTAAATAAGAGGATAACTGTAGTATAAAGTAATAAGAAAAACCCAAACCTTGGGGCTTTTCTTTTTTGAGCTGACCAGTCTAATTCAGCAAAGGGCAAGTCTGAACAAGTACAGGGTATGTACTGGGATACTGAATTAGGGCCCTTTACCAATGTGCTCTGTAACCCCTTTGTCAGACATAATTGTAATCTGGGAGAGACCCTGGTTTCTTAATGTCATTTAATACTGAAATTGACATTTATCTTTTAAACTATACATACACATTTAACTTTCAGAAACCTGGGCTGGAGGTAGCTGTAAAGTGTATTAACAAGAAAAACCTTGCAAAATCTCAAACGCTGCTGGGGAAGGAAATCAAAATACTTAAGGTAAAGGCAGAAACTACTTTTTCTCTCAGAATCTCTGTTATATATACGCTGTTATTCTTAGTTTAGCATTCCTGTCTTGTTTTTTCTAGGAACTGAAACATGAAAATATCGTTGCCTTGTATGACTTCCAGGTAATACGTCTGATTACGTTCAAGTATTTGAGGGTGGGAAGGAAGTTGGGTAAAAAGTGTAGATCTTAGAATGTTTGGACAGATGTTCCACTTAGAGCCTACTTATATTAGGAAAAGTCTCCCCTTTGTAAGACAGGGAAATGTACTAACATGTCCGAACAGATCACTTATATTTAATTGTATTCCAGACCACAACACTCTGATATAATTGCTGGGGATGGGGGGACCTACTTTGCTAATGTCCTTAGATGTTGTGCAGTGAAGTTTAATTCATGGTGAATATGTTAATGTCTCATGGTGGCATTATAAACCCCAAAAACAGTATAAACAAGTACTCCTGTTCTTTTTGCAAAATACAGTAATTCTTTTTGGCACTCCTGCCTTTTTTTTTTTTCTGAGGGTGCACACACATACCCTGTGATACAATAATTTGAACGTATATAGGGCATAGAAGAGGGGTGAGGTTGACTTTGTGGGCTATGTTTTGTTCAGTGAATCCGATAAATTGCAGTAGACTTATTTTTAGAAGGTTGCTGCTTCCTGTAAAGTTGCTTTTTTCCCCTCAGAGGTCAGCTCTAAGGATCGCTTCTAACAGGCAAGCCCTGATCCTAAGAGACCATTCTGAGGTACTCTGATTATAAAAACCAACTCTGCTAGGCAGCCCTCCCTTCTTACTGTTCTTTGGGACAGGTTTTATTGCCCACATGATTTTTTTTTTTTATTATTTTTTTTGTGTGTGACAGTAGATTCTCAATAGACTGTAATCCTTTTGTGTACATATGCAGTTAGATCCTAGCATGGGAGAAGTTGGAATGTGTATTTCCAGCCTAACCTCTCTTGTTTGGGAATGACAGCTTTAGTTGGTGCAATCAGACCACGCAGCACCAGGGTTGCTGTTTTTGTTGCTTATCTGTGGTTCAGTGTGCTAAGCGATGTCACGTGGCCTGCTTGTTTGTTGACATTCGTCCTGCTCTCCTCCATTGGTGCAGCCAGCCTTTTGCATCACTATGCAACCGATCCCCAGCTGGGTGGTAGAGGCTGCCAGCAATGCCTTCTGGGAGCAATAGTCTGCATTCCTCACTTGGTATTAGTGCTCTTTTAGGCAGGACTACATTACCCACCATGCATCTCTCTCTCTGCTGGGAGATGGGGTAGATGCTGCGTAGGGGAGGTTATGCTGGGTCAGGTACAGTAGGGAAGGGTTTAATGCTTGCATTTTTTTTAAAGGCAGATGAGCATGGATTTTTCAGACCCTGCTTTTTGGGGGTAAGGTGGGGGAGTTGGGAATAGGATTAGTTCATGGCAGCATGTCTTGTTAGGGTGACCAGATGTCCCGATTTTATGGGGACAGTACAAATATTTGGGACTTTTTCTTATATAGGCTCTATTACCCCCCCACACACCCCCTCTGTCCCGATTTTTCACACTTGCTGTCTGGTCACCCTATGTCTTGTGCCAAGAGCCCCACTGTCCTGAAAAGCCTGTTTCTTAAACCTGTACAGGATGTGGAGATGGTTGCAAAAAAGTCTTGCACAGTCACGGGGTGTGTGAGCTCGTTCAGTCTGTAAAGCTGCAGACTTGGAGATGCAGAGATACTAAAGGAGGCAGAGTTGGGGGTGGGGGAGAGGTTGCCATGGGGAAGCGGGATCCCTGATTTTGTGTGTGTGCAGTTCTCCATTTGCACTCCCTGCACCCCAATTACTGGTCCTGCCTCTAAATGTTCATTGCTGCAGTTCTCATTGCCTTAAATCGTTGCATTGCAGGGTTGACTTCTGTCAGCACATTCAAAACGTTTTTGTTTAGCTCCTGCTCCCCCTAACTCCCTGGTTTGATAGAAGGGGGGGGGGTCCTAAATAAATGTCTTTGAAAGGAGAAATTGGAGTGTGGTGGTTCTACCCCCCACCGTGTTTTGTGGAATGGGAACATTTCTGACTTGTTGTATTTCTCTGAGAGCAAACTTGATGGCTTCATTTTTATTTCCCCATGAAAACAGCCAACTGCAATTACTTGCACTTTTATTTCCCTGAAGCATAAAACTGAAGATCCTTTTCCCTCACTTTAGTATTTTTGGCCTACGCTACTGTGAAGCTATAAATAGTTTTTGCTAATCTTCCTGTTGCTCTGTGGCTTTTGTTTCAGTTGCATTGGTGTAGTATTGGGTTTGTTTGTTTTATTATTCCTCCTCTCCGCCACCCCTGTCACCATGGCTTCTTTAATTCTTACTCCTGTACACTCAAGGAAATGGTTGAGAAAATCACAGAGGGTGTAGGTTAGTGATTGCACCCAAAGCGGATATTTTTGGTGGGTTTTTTTGCATGTGAAAATAAAGCCTGATGTAATAGTAGATTTCTTCTCCGGTAACATTGAGTAACCCTATCAGGCTTGCTGCAGCAGTGCCACTTACACCTGTTCCCTGGTGCCATTATTTACCCCCTCTCCACCTTCACCCCAGAAAACAGCTGCATTCAGTCCTTTTTGCACAGAGCTTTATGATATTAGATCATGAATAATAATAAAATAAGAGGTTTACTGGCATGACATTTGACATAGGTGAATATTTAATGATGCATAAGGAGACCATATCTGGGCTTTTAGGAGCTGTGAGGGGAGTGTCTAACTGTAACTTCATTACATTGGAATGGGGTCATAAAATGAAAAATATGTTCCAATTATTATGTGCTCAGCTATCACTGATGTGCTCAGCATGGTCCAGGGATCCCGACGAGACAGTCTCTGCACAAGGAGGGGATGGAATCGGGTTTTATCGAATTTTGCCTTAAAAATACTCATTTGTGAGCAGTGCAGAATAGAGCTGAGCTGCAAACTTGTCCTTGGAGCAATAAACAGTTGGAGAAGTTGAATTTTGGGTTTGCCCTAAATCAAAGTGTATTACTCCCATTGAATGATCACAGATTCTTAGCCCATCTTTTGGAGAGAGGTGTTTGGGGCACTAGCTCTTGGGAGACCTGGATTCAAGTCCCAACCTGTCACAAACTTCCTGTGTGACCTTGGGCAAGTTGCTTAGCATCTCGGTGCTCCAGCTCCCTATATGTAAAATGGGGATAACAGCACTTCCTGTCCTCCCAAGAGTGTTGAGGATAAATGCCTTTGAGGTGTTGAGGCACTCAGAAAGTACTATAATGAATGCAATATAAATACATGGATCAAGACACATAGATTTTTGCTCCTGTTTAAAACCCCTAGGGGAGAGCATCCCTTTCATTATCTTTCCTCTCTTTCCAAAACCCACTCATTTTATTGATCACCATTTCCTGGCTCCAGCTGCTTTCAGTTTGTGTCTCTGTGCTTAAGCCATGGATAGACCTTTTGTGCTGTTACTTTACCTTTGTCCAATGCAATTCGAACAGAGGTGCCTAGTGGCACATCTGGTTTATAGTATATGGTGCTAATCTGCTGATGTATCCTAAAAGCCTCACCAGATAGGAAATATAGAAAATAGAGGTCTTAAGGCTCTTTTTAAAGAGGGTGGAACGGGGTGTCACTCCTCAGGGCTGGAGGGAAGGGCAGTCTAAAGAGACAAGGGTTTGGAGATAATGATGGCTTAGCAACATAAGGATCAGGATTGGAAATAACTAGGCTCCTTAGAACCAGGGGTTCGGCACCCGTGTGTGGATCAACTCAACTTCCTCTGTTTGACACTAATAAATTGAAATCCATGTAACTTGTTGGATGGGGGGAGCTGTGTGATGAGACCGTAGAAACCGGGGGGGATGAATATTCAGCTGTGGTGAAGGAGCAGTTGAGAGGAGTGGGAGTGGTAAGGTGCCTCTGAGTCTGCCTGATCTTGGGAGTGCTCCGTCCTGGGCTGCTTCCTGCCAGCACTAGTTTAAAGGTGCCTGCAGGCTGTTGTTGGTGGCTGGGGTCACTAGGACACAGGGAAGCGTGGGTTGTGCCTTGTTTCTCACGGCTGTGTCCCCTGTGCCAGCTGCTTGGAGTGGTGGTGATGTAGGTGTTGTGTCACCTGAAGATTTCACTGTGCTGGGGTGATTTCCTTGTGAGCAGCTCTGCTGGCTTCAGGGTAGCTTGTGCCGGTAACAAAGTGCAAAGTTGCCCTAACACAGCTACCCCAATGTCCTATACCCGTCCGGTCTGCGTAGACGCTAATGATCTTGATAAATATCAGAGGCGTAGCCGTGTTAGTCTGTATCCACAAAAACAATGAGGAGTCTGGTGGCACCTTAAAGACTAACAGATTTATTTGGGCATAAGCTTTCGTGGGTAAAAAAACCCACTTCTTCAGATGATCTTGTCCTTTTTTTGCAAAGAGAAGGGTTTGCTATGTAGATGCAATTACTAATCGCATTCAGGACATACACCTAATCATGCTGTTACTCCCACAGGGGACCTACTTAAGTAAGGGGGTTATTAATATTTTCAGTAATTCGGTGTGTCCATCACTGCAGCATCAGGCACATCACAGGGAAAGCAAATGTAACCCACACACCTCCTGGGTGTGGTGTTCTGTCCCATCTAGTGGCACCGAGATCACTTAGAGAGAGAGATGAATGAGTTTGCTCTACAGCCTTAGCTCACAGCCAGTTGGCTTTTAGCTCATGTGGTAGAGGCTCATGGACTAAGCTCCAGAGGTCCCAGGTTTGATCCCACCTGCCTACGACCAGGGTCTGTCAGCGTTACACAAACATCACCCACTAACTAGGAATTGGAAAAGAGACCCCGCCTCAGTTCCCCACACTACCACAAAGCCTTGGCCGAAAAATTGCACCTCGCGTTGGTTTCTGGAAAAGCAAGGAAATTCCACCACCTGGATCGAATGAAGAGGAGACAAAGAGCTGAGCGGCATCAGTCATCCTGATGGCCCTGAAGGACCAAACTTCCTTGCGGGACTCATGCACATTGAACAGACCATGGGGCAACCGGATGAAAGGCTGCATGAGAGAAGGCCATTGGGCTAGATGATCAGATATCCAATGCCAGACTCGGAAAGGAACAAAGCCAGCAAAGAATGACCTCATTCTCTTCTTCTGGAGCCTGCTTGTCAGGCAGCAATGCCTCATAGTCACTGGGCTCAAAGGCTAAAATTAGTGTGGTTGCCTGAATGGTGTCCTTTGCCAGAAGGAGATTGGCCAAGTGTGCAGCTTTGGCAGTTTGCCCACATCTTGTGTGTGATTTCCCCATATAGGCTCTATCCTTTTGACTTGAAAATTGTTTTGTGTGATCTTGTTGTCCTTGGGCTTATCCTCATGAACTACAGGGACCTGCTGCATTGCTCTGGCATCCTTATGGTGTTGGCCGAGTCCTGTATCACCAGCCGCAAAGCCACCGCTGTGCCTGGCAGCCTCAGATGCCAGCTAACATTGGGTCTTTTGCTCTTGAGGAATTACTTTTTGACATTTGTGTCTCAGGACACAGGACTCCAGTATGCCATTTGAAATCACTAAAAAAACATGCTTTGCCTGAGATGTGGCACTTCTGAGGTCATTCAGGCCCATCTAAACCCTTCTCTTATTCTGTCCCGAAGTGAAGTCGGCATATCGCCTTGTGAGTTGGGTGTCTCATGCAGGCATATCTGGATGGCCAAACAATCTTCTCTGTGCCTCGGTTGTGGATGTTAATGGTGGGAATCCCTGCTATGCATGGCCACCCTCTCCTTCGACAGGCGGGAAATACCCTGTTGACTGCAGATTGGGTCGGGCTTAATTGTGAAAACCTGGTGAAGATTCCATAGTCTTGTGGAGGAAGGTCTGAGAGTCTAGTGAATCATCTTTTCTGTATTCAGAGGGGTTTAACTGGTGCGTAGGTAACTTTTTAATAATCTTGTGGAACCAACAACAATAAATAAATAAAAGGTCTCCTAGATGTCCACACTCTTCTAAAGCCAAGGAAACCTCTGGCAAATGTTTCCACTAATTATAACCCTCTGAATCGTGAGGTGATATTTTTTAGATGGAGTGGCCATGTTGCAATTTTGAAATTATGATCACTATTTTACTCACAATGTTCTTATAGTCCCGTGGCTGGGCCTTCTACCTGTGTTTTCCTCACATGACACCATGTCTCAGACAAGCTGGTGACAGGGAGAGTTAATAGTCTCTGTAGCTTCCTTCTAGAAAAGGCAGCATTACTCAGCCTATAACGAGAGAGATTAAGGGATGTCTCCAAAGAGTAATCGGAAACTGGAGTGTGGTTGTGTTTTGAATTGGACAGTGAAGCTCCAGTTACTGTTGAGGTGCTCTTCATGCTGCTGGTGTTTAGGCTGTGTCAGCATTTCCATTATGACAATTTGCACTATGAAATCTTTGTGATTGGACTGTAAAAACATTTAGTCTGAATGGGAAGAGCAGGGGAGTTTGGAGGGCAGCCAGTAGCCTATATGGTATGAGAGTCCCAGGGATGGAGATAAGAGGGGAGAGAAGACCCCCCACACACATCCCCCAGCGGCTCGTCTATGGTGTCACCTAATGGTGGTGGGATAAAATCCTTACACCCAAGAGGAAGGGTTTGGAAAAGGAAGCTGTGGTCTATGGAGAGCAAAGTGCTTGTTACTCCCTGGAGAAGGGAGAAGATGGACAGCCCTCGAGGGAGAAGTGGGGCCCTGTAAAAAGGCTGGGTAGAGACAGATTTTGTGTCTCATTTATTTTTGTTTGGGTCTTCTGAAGAGATTTGGCCAGTGGGTCAAGTGTCCAGCTCACAAATTAACCAAGCAGGTCACAAACATTATCCTTATTTTACAGATGGGAGAAACTGAGTCACAGAGTGCCCATAATCATCCAGCAGGCTAGTGGAAGAGCTGGAGAAAGAACCCAGGTCTCCTGAATCCCAGTCCATGCATTATCCTCTAGGCCACTCATGCTTGAAATGTTGTGTCTGGACAGTTTGAGCATCTAGCTGCCTTGTAGCCAGTAAAGAAATTAGCATCAGGACAACAGGAGGAATTACGTCACCTGAGCTAGCATTAAGTATCACTTGTAGGGAATGAAAGACGCTGAATTTAAAGCCATTATAGATCCTATTTAGCAAAGCATCTTACATCTACAAGAAAGGAAAACCTTCCTGCCCGTTCCAGTCCATCTTTGTATTCCCAGATGGTGGCGAGTGGGGGCTGCTGGTGAGATGAGAAATCACACTGCAGGTATTGAGAGGTGAAGCGGCACGTACGCAGAGACAAAAAGATGTAGCACCAATTTGTAGTTGTGTAACCAATAGAGTCTCTAGTCCCTTCTTAATGTACACATCACCAACAAGTGGGGAATCATACTGGCTTGAGGCTTTTTCAGGCTGGTCCGAATGTGTTTTCCTGTGAAAATCTAGTCGGCACATGATGTATCTGGTAAGACAGCAGCAGCCAGCAAAGGAACATCGAGATGAGTTATTTCTTCTCTCCCATTCCTTGCTGTTAAACTGCTGGACGTTTACGGCTCTGCTTCTCTCTGGCTTCTGACTATCAGTTTTCTCGTATACAAGGCCCAGACTTGTTCTAAGGGAGAATCTTGTTTCTCTGTTATAATCAGTATTTCACAATGACATGAAGTACATTTGATTTCCAGAAACAGACATTTGAAAACTAGGGATGTAGTAAATAGGCATAAAAAGGGAAATTTGCAAAGGCCAGTTAGTCAACCAATTCTCATTGACAGTCCAGTAGGAGTTGGGCAAATTACTCCCAGTAGTGCCTTTGAAAATCTTCCTCAAACATCTATGATAGATTAGATTAAATTAGTTTAGGCCCAAGGTTTAGGATTTGCCATTTAAGTCAAAAATTTTTTTACAGAACCTATTAACAGAACTGTGCTTATGAGATCTAAAACCAAACCTTTGAGGAAAACAGCTCTTTGTTTAGATTTAAATATACCTCCAGGATGTTTGCAATGGAAAGGATTCAATATTGTGCTAGTGCAGGAGAACCAGAAGGAGAAACTGATAAGTGTAGTCTCACCACCTGATTACCCAGTGCCTTGCGTAGGCTCTTACGCCAGTGCCAAATAGTACCAGTCTGACCTGGTAGCATGTTACACACGTTGCCCCAGCGTGAATCACTGCTCCAGGTGGAGAGTAGTGGGCTCGAGCTCTATAACCTGAGTGATATCCAGAAAGGAAATACAGAATAGAGAAAAGCAAATTAGATTTTCTGGTTTTTAGCATCACTGTTTTGAAAATTTTGCTGTAACACAGGGATTTCAATCTACACATTGCTTGGTTTGAATGGGACAGATTTCTTTTTACAAATATTGAATGCATCATATTAAGAAACATCTGTTTTTATTAGCAAACAGACAACTCCCTTTCCCACCCTAATATCAGAGCATTGGAAAGTCCCAGCTGGTTCAGGGTGCTGCTACTTTTTCCTTAGACAAACTTCCTGCCCTTTCACAGCTGCTGCAATGATCATACCACATGCTCTCGGACATTAGTGCCACTCTAATAACTGGCCAGCTGAGGGCACCAACTGGTACAGTTGGCATCTCAGCAAGCCCCTGACATGATGAAACGTAGCTCCTATAAGAAGCCGCTGTCCCAGGAAGTGGGAGTTTTGAACACACTCTGACCCACGTTTTCTCCTGTAAGCAGTAACTTAATGTCATCTACATCTCGGCAGGACTGCGGCATCCTGTCAAAGTTTGCCACTTCGTCTGTGGGTTCTTGCTGCGACACATTACGCTGTTTTTTTTGTTCCTGTGGTTTGTGTCATAGAAGTGTCTCCGATGCAGCTTCCAGTGGTTGCTTTAGGCGCTTGTTCCATAAAGGCCCAGGCTTGTTCTCAGGGACAGTCTTGTTTTAATGTTTGGGGCTCTTTTTGAGTGACTGACATGAAGTCTTCAATCACTGAACAAGGTTTACCCAGGGCTTGAAATCTCAGGAATTTGTTAGAAGTGCTGCTTAAAACTTCTGTCAGGCCTGGGGTTAAGTGTCTCTTCAAGGTCTACAGCGCAATGTGAGCCCAGGGTTCAAACTCAGGCCTAACCCCCCTTCCATCTAAACACAAATTGCGCTAACCCACAGCTCGGACCCCAGACACCCTGGAGGAAGAGGGTCTGAGCCTGAGTCTAGCCGGGACCCAGGGTTCAAGCCCTATTGCTTTGCAGTGTAGACATAGCACCACTGGACTTGTGCTGTGGGAGTCCATCGAAAGTATCCCACGTGCCAGTTTTCTTTGTCCTCTGGACAATCAAGTTTGGTGGACAGTCAGGTTTTCCCACACTGCACTACCAACAAAGGACTAGAGTGGCCACATATTGGCAGGGTGCTAGTGGGTGGTTGGATTCAGGTCTGCATGGTGCAGTGTAGATGCTGGAGCCCCTGGTTGGGACCCAGGGTTCAACAATTCCTAAACTGGGGTTGCAAATGAATGTAGATGCTCAAGCCCTATGTTAACAAATCCCGGGTCTGCTAACTCGAGTTCTACTAACCCTGGGCTTACATTGCAGGGTAGATATACCCTTACAGGCTACTAGGGCCTGGAGAAGGCGAGACTCTTGTTTGAAGGGATGGCTACATTTTGGAAGACTTGTGTTGGTCAGAAGATGATGGATGGTCTCCTTCAGGTGAACTGAGGTTTCGTCTGGTTGGGGGCCACCAGGAAACCAGAATGGTGTTGCTTTCATTTGGCTAAGCTGGTTATTACGTCGTCGTGTGAATAATAATTAAATGGACATTACGCTATTTATCTTGAGGGGTTTTCAACCAACATGCAACCAGACACTGAGGACAGCTGCCTAGGGAGTTATTTTTATGTGGAGCACTTTCCTTCTTTTCATGAAATCCACTTAGAAACTTGAGAATTGTTTTTCCTATTGACTTCGGGTCATGTTGTCCCATCGATTTCGCAAGCAGAGGGTACATGGTGTGTGGAAGGGACACCACTGCTTTATACTCCTGCTGATCCCACAGAAGCCCATCTACATGGGTTCCCTGAGATCTGCAGGGGCAAGTGGAGGTGGCACCATTCCTTTTTCTGATCTCCTCCATGCTTCAGGACCTTCCTTCCGCCAAGAAGTGTTCTGGGTCCAGCTGTCACTGAGGGAGATGGGAATGTGCGGGCAAAGTATGGCCAAGAGTCAGCATGGAAGTGTAATGCCGACAGATCCCGGTCGTCGGCAGGTGGGATCGAACCTGGGACCTCTGGAGCTTAGTGCATGAGCCTCTACCGCATGAGCTAAAAGCCAACTGCCTCTTAGCTAAGGCTGTAGAGCAGACTCATTTTAACTCTCTCTAAGTGGTCTTGGTGCCACTCAGAGGGACAGAACACCACACCCAGAAGGTGTGTGGGTTACAGAAGCACAACCCCTCCATGTGGCTGGTTGCAGGTCTCTCACAACCCAATAAGATCTGGCACTGAGGTATTTTCAAACGAATCAGGGCATTAAACCAAACCAAAGCTTTGGATCTGGATACCCCTGAAGTTTGGATCCGAACTCTTGTACCTTGGTCGGGAGAAGGCTTTTCTAGTTGGCTAGTGTAGGTCTTAATTAGGGCTGAATTTGGAGAATGCTGGGCCTGGATCCACCAAAACACTGGAAAATACGCTCCAGGATGGCGAGTGGAGTCTGTTATGTGACTCCCAGCTGCTCTCTGCTTTCCACCCCCCACATAAGCTCTTTTGCTTCTTGGAGTATATGAGGTGATATGGGTGTGGCTCCCCCTCCCAGTGTAGGACTTCTGCCAGAAGCAGGTGGCGGCCATACCGCCTGCTGCATGCTTGGTGGTGCATTGCTGGGCCACTCCGGCTGCAGGGCCTGGGTCACAAAGGTCCTTCCTGCAACTTGCCCCTGTTGATATGCCTTTAAAGCTGTGTGTGGGTGCAGTGGCACTGCCGGGTTACCATATAGCTGTGCAGAGAGAATGTTACATTCTTGTAAACCAGTTAATATTAACGTAGTGATTTCTCCGCTTCGTCCCCCCCCCCCCACGTTTGTTTGTTTTGCATCTAAATGAATGTTTGCCTTCCCAATAGCTTGTCTCAAAATATTCCTCAATTCTTTACTGCCAGGGAGATGAAGGAGGTGCATGGTAGGAGCAAGGTGCCGGTGGGAGCCATGTGGACCAAGGGGGTAGCATGGGGACACTCTCCATGGTGGTGCTGCACCGTAGGCCAAAAGTCATGTGAATGTTTTTCAGCTGTGTTTATTTTACAGCTACTTAGAGAAAGGTGGTTATTGATAAGTGCTCCTGCTATTCAGATCAATGTGGCTATTGTCTCTTATCTTGCTTCAGTCCAAATGCTTGCATCAAGACAGAGCAATCCTTCCATAACACCAACCTTCCCTCCTCTTTTTAGAGGATAGTCTCTTCCGTTGGAGCTCAGAGGGTGGGAGGAGTGAGGTTTAACCATTTAGAGACATTCCCTCCTGTCTAAGGATGTAGCAGGTGCTGCTGCCAGGTTCCATCACCCAAATCCATCCAGCTGGTAACAGGGACCTACATACTAGCTGCAGGCTTTTCAGGCAGCAAAGGGACAAAGGGACAGGACCTGCTACGTGGGGGTTCCTTTATCCACAGATGATCTAGAATTCACTCCCACGATCTTCCTGACACTGAGCCAGCTGCTGAGTGGAATGAGAGAGATGAAAAGACTATGGGTTTGTCTACGCTACAGTTAAACCCCTGCGGCTGGCCCATGTCAGGTGACTTGGGCTCGTGGGGCTGCGGGGCTGTAATACTGCAGTGTAGACGCTCGGGCTGGAGCCTGAGCTCTGTGACCCTGCCCACCTTGCATCTGCACGGCCCTTTCACAGCCTGGCACAGGCCAGCCATGGGTGTTTATTTGCAGTGTAGACATACAGGTCTGTCGCATCTTAGGCGCATTTAACATGTGCGATTTCAGCTTTATGCGGTCGGCAAAAACAAGAAAAAAACAAAACAAAAAAGAGAAAAATAACAATTTAAATACTGTTTCTGTAGTGTGAGCGATTCTGCCCGCCATTACACTCAATGTAATTTTGACTATACGCAGTTTTCGCTTTACACGCTGACCGCGGAACGTAACCCCAGCGTAAGATGAGACGGACCTGTACACACTGTGTTCCAGAGGCAGCCAGGGTCCACTGATTACACCAACCAAGAAAAGGGTGCGGTGTGGTGCAGGGCCCATCCACAGGGTCCCTGCACGGGGTGTGTGTGTAACATTAGGTGATGGTTTTTTGTGTTTAAGTTCAGCTTGTATCGAACGTTCTCTTTCCCCACACCCATTTAGTAACCCTCAGGCTGGGCTCTGAACTATATTGTAGGCTTCTCCTTTTGTTGGTGCAATCAGTGGGCCCTCATGCGAATCTCATTCATAACAGATGGCCTATATATCCCTGGCTATCTTTACTCAGCAGCTGTCTCCAGATAGTTTGGGAGGCCAGGGTAAGCAGCGCATTCTGCATCTGTTGTAAGAGGCAGGAGCCTTCGCAGCCAGAGGAAAAGCTCCCAAGCCAGGAGGTCCTTTGCATCTGGGTTTGTCTATTGGAGCTGATGGGGGTGTTGGCTGCATGATCCATCTCCATAAGATTCCTTTCCACACATGAGTGGAAGTATTCCTGTTAGCAGGGCTATCTTCAGCCCTCTGGGGTGACTATGGAACTGTATTTGTCCTGTAAAAGAAACTGTATCAATAGGAAAACTTTCCAGAAACTATACTTCATGGCCAATAAAGTGACAACCTCTCAGTGACTGTTTTATTAGCTAGAAGGTTTTTGGTGTGGACAGTGCTTTGTCATTCATCGATTTCTAGGCCTAGTCTATGGGAACTGCTTTGTCGAACGTTTGGTTATGTACAGTAATCGTAGCTGTTCTGCCTGTGTGATCTTTTCTAGGCAGAGGTGGGTGGTTTGGGTAATTTCCAGGATAGGTTGTGTCTCCATTTGTTACTGACTCCATCCTGAATAGACTATCTCTGTAAATATAAGTCCTGATCCAAGCCCATTGAAGTCAATGGAAAGGTACTCATTGATTTCAGTGGAAGTTGGATCAGGTGCTTAATGCTTTTGTGAGGTACCTGATTGACAGCTCTGGAAGCTGAAGTCTTCTAGGTCATTACCACCAGCCTACATAAATGTCTTGCCTAGAGGCTTTGTTGTTTTGTAGTGTGAAGTTAGTTTACACTGGAGTAATATCATAAGGTTGTTTTGAACGTGAAGGCCTTCGTAGTCCACATTTAGTGACAACATTCATGTGTGAATTTTACATAATGGGGTTGATTATGAGATTTGGTCACTACCAGTCTGGGCCAGACTGGTGTAGAGTTCTGTAAGCTGTTACTATTTTGGTGGTCTCCATGGAATAATTTTAGAGTCTGTGAACATCTGAGTTGACTGTTGTCCACATTGTCAAATCAGCCTCACGATGGGCCACTGGTGAGTGTGTGTTACTGGTCCCCGCTCTGTGCCTGATCCACAGAGGATGCGAGTCTGTTAAGGCTCCAGCCACCAGCGGGGATGCCTTGGCTGTCTATCTCAAACTGTAGCATCTCCTGCTATTAGCTCTGGAGGTCCTGAGTTCAGTCCCTGCTGTGTGAACCAAGATGGCAGCCATCATGCTGGGCATCTCTGAGGAGAGACCAAGGATATGCTTGGCATCAGTCTGACCTACCCCCTCATTTCCCCACAGTAGTCTGTTCAGGTCAGTGCTGAGACCCATTAATAGCAGATTTTTCTCTCCCTTGACTTCTAGTTTGTGTCTGAGAATGAGGGAATTTTAACAATAGGCCCCATACAGCAATCCCTGGTGACTTTCAAGATCTGGATTTTGTAGCTGTCAAATGTTTTAAATTCCTGATGGCAAAGTTTTAATACAGGATTAAAAAGCCATTTACACAAAGGCACTGAGCGTGTGAACTTCCTTGTCCATGCTGCTGCTTTGTATTTCTTTTCTACTCTGTTCAACCTTACTAAGGTCTTTCTATGAAAGGAAAGGTGGGCTGTATATTTTTTCTGGTCTCCTGTTATCACCAGTCCCATACAGACCACTGGAAATAGTGCATTATTGAATGGGGTTGTCAGAGTTGTAAGAAAAATGACACCTCTACCTTTTGTCTCCTAACCATTGTGTTAAATTTGGCTGTAGGCCAGGCCCCAGGATAGAGACAGGAGAATGATAGCATTGTGAGAGCAAACATCCTTGATGGGTTTTTTTTAAAGCAGTGGTATGAGGATGACAAACTAGGTCAGGAAAAACTAATTTTGATATGTCTGCTTCACTTCTGATATGCCACCTTCCAATCTGTCTGGAAGGGGAATTTAAAGGGTCACAATATTGTTAGGCCTTAGATGTTGTAACAAATTGAACCATCCTTGATAGTTTCCACAACTGTACGACATTACTTCCAGGATTCAAGTCTACAGCAACTTCTGCTGCACTGCTTAATTAAAATCCTATTTCCTTAACTATTGGTTTGCCTCTCCCAGTGCGTGTGTGTTGTTTTGCAGACAGTAGAGGATCAGTAACTATTTCCCTCCCCTTTCCTTATTTTTAACACCCAATTAAAGAGAAACTTCACTGCTAGAGTCTCTAATGGCAGAACTACAAATTGGGCAACAATCCAGGGTGATTCATAGTCCTGCTGAACGCCTTTGGCGGTGTCCCTCTGACACTACGCCTGTACGCGGATTGCATGCAAGTGGATTGCAGTCAGTGGGCTGCTGTTGCCAGAAGAGGGCAGAAGTGAAGGTGCCGTCTCCATGTATTTTTTCCCTCAACTAGTGGCAAAATTAGCTGCTGCTACAGAAACCGGCAAACACGAGCAAGAGGCCCTAAGTCAAGTACCCTCAATGGCTTTTGTACACTAGCTCTGCAATGGAATAATGACCTGGAATAGTATTCTCGGGATTAACGTGCAAGTGAATGTTCTGGGCACTTCAGTTTGCCTCAAAGGGCCCAAAGCGGTTGGTAGGCCCAAAGGTCTGGCCTGCCATATTTTTCCTTCTTTTGTTTCTTAATGAACAAAAACCACCTGCACTGGAGCGATGACCAGTGAAAGGAAACCGGTTTCGGTCCTGAACTTCCAAGGGTTTTTGTAAATGAGTTTTAAAGGAGAGAATATTAGGAGTCTTGTTAAACTACTCCATCTATTACAATCCCAGTGAGTTTTCCCCAAGCAAACTGTGTGACTGTAGTTTGGCTTTGGGGATCTTCAGCATGATACCCCACACCTGCCTGCCGTAAATAATGCTGGCTAAGGTGGCTAAAAGTAAGGAAAGCCTCCCGGTGTGTAACCCCCCTCTAGATAACTCAATTTCAAATGCAACCCTGCCCCAATCCCCATGCAGTTTGTTCCCTGACCCCAGACGCAGCCCTACTACAGAGGAGCTGTGAGCTATGCACACGCGAAATGATGGATGATTGCGCACAGTCTTGGCATGAATTTGCATCAAACCTGATCTACAGCAGAAGTGTCATACTGCTTCCTAACGAGGTTGGAAACACACCGACAGTGCTGTCGCTGGAGGAGGGACACTGTATCTCTTAATTAGAGCAGCTAGAAGCTTGCTGTCTGACGAGTGACTTTCAGGTATTTCTTTGCTTCTTCTGCCTCCTAGGTTGGAATGGTAAAACCTGAATCATAAAGGTCACACTCCGTTGCTAGGCAAGTTGATTGGAGTCTTTCTCCTATCTATCCAGGTACTTATATATCATCTGAGCTGTATATAACTGTCGTGTATACACACCAACTACCGAACCAAATCCCTTTCTGTTACATTTCCACTGACTTCAAAACAAATTACAAAGGTGGAAGACCAAACTATACAGTAACCTAGCAGATCTGTCCCATCCGTACTAGCTCCTGTCTCATCAATTATAAGAGGGTTTTGCAAGCATGTATGGTGCTTAACTTGCATAAACCAGAATATGCCTCCATCAGAGGCTCTTGGTGTGCTACACTGGTAAAGAATTAATCCTCCCAACACCCTTGCTAGTTAAGTAAGCAGCGTTGTTTTACAGGCAGAGAGATTAAGTCACAAAGAGGTTAAAGGGCCTTGATTCTTTTTTTCCCCGATGTTCTGATTTCTCACGGTTTCAGCTGAAGTTCATGACTGTTGCTGGGTGTTCAGCATTTCTGAAAATTGGGTGCTGAGTGACTTATCTCTGGCTATTCAGGAAGCTTGTGTTACATCTGGGAATAATCCCCAGACCTTCCGACTCCCAGTCAGTGCTGGAAGCACAGACCGTTTTGAATAGAGTGTGAAAGCAGGTTGGGTCGAAGCGTGCGCTTCTTTTAAATGCAGGGGTTGGAATCCAAGCCCTGTCTCATGCAGTTCTTGTCCTACACAGAAATGCAACAAAGACGCTCTTGAAAGTATCACAGTAAATTGCTCATGGGCCGAACACACGAGACCTTTTCAAATTCAGCTTAGCCTGGTGACTGGAACAGCTGTGAAAGCCGCGAACTGCCAGCCCTTGGGTCTGGGGAGCCCTTTGAACCTGGGGAGCCGTTGGAAGACACACTGCCAGGCTGCTGATCATTTGCATCCCCTCTTAATGCATTGTTGGGGGAAGGCCGCTTACTTTGCATGCTTCTGTTTCTTGGCTTCTATGTATTCCAGGTAGTGAGTTAAAGGTCAACAAAAGTATATTTAACTCTTGCTTGCAACCCTTGAAACTCTAAATGTCATTTCCACTACACATCTGAACCAGAACTACTAAGAGGTGGGCGAGGCCTTGACAAAAGGAGCTGTTATGACACAGACTTGACAGACTGCAGAGTCCTTTGAGCAGGCAGGGATGAAAAGAGCAATGGGGAGGGGCTGGGGCTGCTTTTAAAGCTCAGATTTTGAGGGGAGGGGGTGAAGATTGATGCCTTTTGAAGTTGAAGCCCTGCAGAGAGAGGGGAACAGTATAGCAGATGCTGAATGATTTGGTAGCTAAGGCTTTGGCCTGGGACAAGGTAGAGGGGCCCAGTTCCTTGCTCTGCCCCAGATGTCAAAGCACCTCCAGGTAGATAAGTCGTTGTTTTCAGTGCCCAGTCTTACTTGAGCTGAGAGTGGCTTTTAGGATGTGGACAGATATTTCCTCCGCTTGATTTAAGAGATACCTAGCAAGACCCATTTAAGGAGTCTGTAAATAGACTAGAGATGGGGACCCTGAGGCTGGGAGGGTGCAGAAGAGCCTCTGGCTGATGATTATTTAAGGTAACTTTCAGAAGTGACTTTGGTGCCTAAGGCTAATTGAAAGTCAGTGGGACTGACGCCCCTAAATTAGGCACTTCTGAAAAATGTTACCCTTAAATTAATAACATTTTTGGGTGTGTTCTTGTACAGGTGCCCAGAGCTTAAAATAGGCATGTTTTTAGCAACTGAATGCCACTGATTACTGAGTTTTGCAAATACTCTCATAGTTAGTTAGCTTGTCCTGTCCCCACCCTGTGCTGCGTCTTGTCATAGTCCTAGACTGTGAGCTCTCAGGGGCAGGGACAGTCTGTGTTTTACTTGTTTGTACAGTTTCTAACACAGTGGAGCTCTGATCGGGGTCCAGAGGCAGTACCTCAATAATCATATGTTAAAGGAGACACAGGAGTGACAAGGAAAAACTAGGGCCATTGTTAAAGAATGAATGTCACATCTACCTTGATAATTGTCCCATTTTTGAAGACCACATTGCTGGTTCCATAGAGGCCTGAGCAGGATTTGAACTCCTCCGGGAATTTGGAAGAGCTTGTATCTTTGGTTCAGTCTAGGTTGCCTGACTCTGATAGAAAATACTAGTGTACCTACTATTATCATGGTTCTACTGAATCTGTTACTTCCTTCATACTGCCTGTCTGGCTTTTGCTGGGGCAAGGAGGTTGAGAATAACCCATTCATCAGGGGGGTAGTAAGGATAACACCTCTGGCCTACCTTCTCATGGTAATTCCATGTAGTTAGTAGTGAGAAGCTGCTAGCACTGAATAACTGTGTAAATAGCTGCTCCCTTCAATGTATTCTTCTAAACAGCCTTCTCCATTCTTAACACTGCCCCATAGGGCCCCATACTTGTATGCAGTGTACAAAGCCAAGACAGGGGACCGATGAAGAGGGCATTTTTAAGGCGGGAGAGAGCATTCCAAGGCAGTGCACATAAACTCTAGAAGAACAGCTGTCCATTTGGGATTTGATGCCTGACTTGGCTCTCACAAAGTTCCACATTTGGAGAGAACCTTAGCCACATGCTGACATCAAGCGTTTTAATGTGTTGGTGTCTTTAAATATTGCTCTATGTTCATATTTATTTAGAAATAAGGCAAAAAAGCTACACTGCTAAACCAAGATTTCGATTTGAACTTGCAATCTGTGTGAACCAGGATTCCCTGGTGCCTTGCTTACATTGTAAGGCCTCAAAGGAAAGGCCAAACGCCATCAGCAGTCTGGGACGTGCTGGTTTTCTGTGTCTCTTTGATTACTGAGTTATGTTAGCCAGGATGGGAAATTAGCCAGGATGAGAAAGGAATGGTGTCCCTAGCCTCTGTTTGTCAGAAGGTGGTGATGGACGGCAGGAGAGAGATCACTTGATCATTTCTTCTGGGGCACCTGGCATTGGCCACTGTCGGTAGCCAGGATACTGGGCTGGATGGACCTTTGGTCGGACCTTTGGTCTGACCCAGTATGGCCATTCTTATGTTATTGTTAGAATGAAATGTGTCCCAGAATCTTACCTGCATCGTAGCTACTGGTTCAGGGGCTGATTCTTTAGTAGCTCCTGGAATCCTTGATCTTTTTTTCCCCCCCACCAACTCCTTTAAGATAAATTTTAATTAGAACTGTCTCCAACCAAAAGCCCAAGATTTGAACACTTTGAACTTGATAGGAGTTTAGATCAACATTTGTGTTCTGCCCTCCAACCTCCACAATGGGCAAAACCAAGACTTTTCCTCCAAACACACCTGAGCTAGGGGGGGTTGAAATGCAGATCCCAATTCTGTGTCTCAGCACCACCTCCAGTTCTGAGCCAAGTGCACGTTTCCTTCCCCCTTCCCCTTCCCTCCCATAGGTGCTCCTTGTATGGAAACAGCTGCTGGGAATCCCTGGGAGCCCTAAAGGAGTACCAAGACCAAAGCCGGAAGAAGAGATTTGCACTGTTAAAGGGATATGCTCTCAGAAATGGATAACTTGCTCAACTCTGTGTGAAGTACTTGGCGCTTACATAGCATTTTCATCATCACACGTCATCTTCATGAATTAATCCTCGTAATGTCCATTGCAAGGAAGATATGTGATAGTTTCCCATCCCCGGTTTGGGGATAATGAGGCAGAGATGAGGTTTTACCCCCCCAAAACTACTAACTTATTTTTTTCCTTCAGGTGCACAATGGCTTTACCTTTTCTGATCTTCAAATGCTTAAATCTTCTTTTGTTTTTTTCCTTTTCCCCAGGAACTGGCAAACTCTGTCTACTTGGTTATGGAGGTGAGTTATTGTGATACACTGACAAAGCGGATAGACATTTTATTTGGATAGGGCTTCCCTGTTTCATGGTCTAGTTGGAGCTCCTCTTGCTATCGAATCTGCAGGTGCACGTCCGTGAGGCTGAAGGGTGTGTGTGAAGCGCACTAAGTGTGACGGGTTGGATCACAGAAACCCCCTTGGGAGCTGCCAACTGATGTGCCAAGACTACTTCTTCCCCTGCTTTCCCTGCCAGCTTGGGACTCCAGCACCCGGTCTTGTTGAGCCAGACACGCCAGTCTGCTCCAACACAGACCCAGGGTCTGAACCACGTGCCCCAAAGCTGCAGACTTAACTGAAAGCAGCTTAAGAAGTGTACCTATCTTTAACACTCAGATGCCCAACTCCCAATGGGGTCCAAACCCCAAATAAATCCGTTTTACCCTGTATAAACTTATACAGCGTAAACTCATAAATTGTTCGCCCTCTATAACACTGATAGAGAGGTATTAATACATACTCTGGGTTAATTAAGAAGTAAAAAGTGATTTTATTAAATACAGAAAGTAGGATTTAAGTGGTTCCAAGTAATAGCAGACAGAACAAAGTGAATTACCAAGCAAAATAAAATAGAATGCGCAAGTCTGTCTAATACAGTAAGAAAACTGAATACAGATAAAAACCTCACCTCAGAGGAATTCCAGTAAGCTTCCTTTTACAGACTAGTCTCCTTCTAGTCTGGGTCCAGCAATCACTCACACCCCCAGTACTTACTGTCCTTTGTTCCAGTTTCTTTCAGGCATCTTTGGGGGTTGGAGAGGCTGTCTCTTTAGCCAGCTGAAGACAAAATGGAGGGGTCTCCCAGGGGTCTAAATAGACTTTGTCTTGGGGGTGGAGACCCCCTCCTCTCTCCTATTCAAAGTCCAGTTCCAAGATGGAGTTTTGGAGTCACGTGGGCAAGTCACATGTCCATGCATGACTCAGTTTTTACAGGCAGCAGCCATTGTTTGCATGCTACCCTGAACGTCCTCAGGTAGACTTCTTATGTGGATTGGAGCCTTCCAAGATTCATTGTCCTTTAAGTGTTTCTTGATTGGGCACTAATTTGCACATTCCTTTCTCAAGAAGCTGACCAAGTGCTTTACTAAGGCTACTTAGAAATCAAGCAAGTACACAGCCAATATTCATAACTTCGACTACTACAATGACACATGCATACAAATAGGATGGATAGATTCAGTAGATCATAACCTTTGCAGAGATATGTTACATGGCATATGTAGCATAAAACATATTCCAGTTATGTCATATTTACATTCATAAGCATATTTCCATGAAGCCTTATGGGGTGCACCGTCACACTAAGTTCAAGCACAACAGAGCTCAAGCACTGGACTGTTTTTAATCTCCTTATTGCTGGAATGCCTGTTTAGCGCAGGCTTGACTGGGAAGACTTTTTTATCTTGAAGGGGAATATATGTTACACCTACTACTCACTAATGAGCAATTTCATGGAAAGAACAACTTCTCCACACGTTATAGTTGTAGAGCTGCCAAACCTTATATATACTCTTACGTTCTCTTCAAACTGAGATCTCATTGGATGTTTCCTTACTAGCAGGGGAGCATAATTGAGTGAGGTTTTAATACTTACTCGTCGTCACTCCCAGGTTCCTTTCCTGATCCCATGATATAAACATCATTATGGAGTTCCCATCTTACTTAATTTTGCTTCCTCTGTTCTTTAAATCTTTGCCACCCTGCCCAATGCTAACTAAACTTTTGTTGTTCTCTTCTATTTCCAGTACTGCAATGGTGGTGACCTGGCTGATTACCTGCACAGTAAGTAGACCAAAGGGGAGGGGGCATCCTTTATGTTTCAAAGGAAACATTTTGAATTTTTATTTGTTAGAGTTGTTGGAATTTGTGAAAGATAAGAACATAAGAATGACCATACTGGGTCACACCAATGGTCCATCTAGTCCAGTACCTGTCTTCCAACAGCGACCAATGCCAGACACTTCAAAGTGAAGGAACAGAACAGGGCAATCATCAAGTGATCCACCCCCCATCATCCAGTCCCAGCATCTGGCACCCAGAGCGTGGTTTTGCATCCCTGACCGTCGTGGCTAATAGTCATTGATGGACCTATCCTCCATGAAGTTATCTAATTCTTTTTTGAATCCAGTTATAGTTTTGGCCTTCACAACATCCCCTGGCAATGAGTTCCCCAGGTTGACTGTGCATTGTGTGAAGTACTTCCTTATGTTTGTTTTAAACCTGCTGCAAATTAATTTCATTGGGTGACCCCTGGTTCTTGTGTTATGTGAAGAGTGTGGATCTGATCCTTTCCCCTATGAAACAAATACAGCATCATTGCTCTTCTTTCCCCTTTGCCAAGTGCTTCTTCATTGGTGAACGTACATGTGCTTTGCAAATAGTAAGTCCATGGAAGCCAGCTAGGCTTGCTTGCATGCTCTGCAATTTAGGTCAATAATGACTATTGGGAATGGGCTGCTGTCCGCAGTTACCCTGTTTAATCTATAAGGTCATTGTAATTAGACTGTTTATTTGAATTCCACCAGTGGCTACAAGCTGCTTTAGGCGCAACTGGCATCTTGCTCATCAGCTGGAAAAAAAAATTGTGAACTTGTTTATACTGATGCCTTGCATTTGCACAGTGTTTCATCTTTAAGGATCCCAAAGAAAGTTGGGCGTTTCTTTTTTAAACAAACGTAAGCAAAATGCAGCCACCTCTGGGATGTAACACCCCATTTATTTAACAGCATATGGAACTACTACCCAACAGCACAGGGTCGGAAGTTAAGAACAGTGTGCATCCAATTGAAATGCCAGGGGAAATGTAGAGCCTGCACAGTGCAGAGTGGTGATAAGTACAAACATTTAGAAACGGTTGTACAGCACAATAGTCAGATGTTTTTGACCTGTATGTGTTAATTAGCTTCAGGATAGTGGTAGCGGCCTTGTGTCCTCTTCTTTCCTTAATTTAAGCTGAAAGTAACTTGTGATGCAGGGACTAAGACACTGATCCTACAAGCTGCTTTGCCAGTCCAGAGACCCACTGAGCAGCTTGCAGGATCATGGCCTAAATGAACAACACCTATGAACTCAAGGCTCCTATTGAAAGACCGACATTTGCCACCTTAGACTGGAGAGAAGAGAGCCTGTTTCCTGGGTGCTTAACTAATAGCTTTGCTGGAGCTATGCTGGATTTAAAACTTATTGTCGTTTGTTAAGTATTTTGTTTTTGTCTTGCCGGCTGACTGAAAGATTAAAGCTGTCTCTTAGTATTTATTAATCTCTCTCTCTGTGTGGCTTTTGGGTCATGTTTAAACAAACCGTGCCAATCCAGGGTGGCTTCTGCATTTGTTGTTAGCATTATGAGATGGTATTAAAATAATAGTAATAATAATTTTCCTGGAGGCTTTTTATTTAAATGAGATGATGACTGGACACTGTGGAAATTGAAGGATTAAAAGCTAAATTCACATTTGCCTTGGAGCTAACTTCAGTGTCTCATGAATGATGAATTCAGGACTCATGCTAATGTGCTCCAGCCGATTCATACGGGATAGCAAATAACATTTAACTGTTGATTTTAGTCTATGGAAGGGCATTGGTAGCTGAAGAAATGTGAAGAATAATTTTACCCTTCACATAATTTTTGTAGAGATGAGTCAGAGGGGACCTAGACTTGCATTTTAATTCCGAGTTTTGCATGCTTGGTGTTAGTTCTGTTGTGATGCTTTCACATCCATTAGGTAATGGTGTGCAGAAATGGAACACCTTTCCTGGAGCAGGGACAGTTTCATGAGTGCCAAATTAATGTGTTTGTACTCTGGAGCTTTTTTTGCTGAATATAATTGGAATTTTTAATAATGGAGCGCTTTAAAAATAGCCAAACCTTAGTTGATTTACTATGGCATTAAAACTGTTGAACTAGACTAACTACGAGCTGTGATCGGTAGCAATGAAATGGGGGTGCAGTTGAGGAGACAAGAGGTGAGGAGTGTCATAAAAATGTAGGAGTCCATGGTTTCAGGCAGTCTCCTGAGCCATGTGCACAAGGCTTTGCTTGTATGCACAATTGCAAAGTGTTGTGCACACAGGTGGCTGCTTCTGCCCATTTTGAAAATTTGACTCGTAGGGTGGAATTTTTTTTGCAGCAACCTGGGTGAGTTAGGAGCACAAGTCCCACTGTAAGCCAATGGGATTTGCGCTTCTACATCAGTAGGCAAATTGCACCCGTGGTATCTAACTTTTTTCAGCGTAGCTGACCTGAGCTCTAGAGCAATGGTTCTCAACCTCTGTGGTCCCAGTTGTAAACCTTGATGGCCTGTTGCGACTTAGTAAATAGCTTTAGCACAAAAAACATCTGGCTTACTAAATATTTCTTACCCATGATGCATAATATACACCATCCTGGCAGCTCCAGCGGTTCCAGTCCCACAGGGCTGGCTGGGCTCGGCTCAGCTCCCTGCACTGGGCACTGCAACCTCGTGTATGGGGTTGCAGCATCACTCACTCAGATTTGGCCCAGCCATGCCCCTTCCCTTTTCCCTCCCCCGGGCCTTCCACACAACCCTTTGACACGTTCCGGTGACCCAATTTTGGGTCGCGACCCATGGGCTGAGAAACCCTGGTAAACCACTGAGCTATGCATCTGTGACTCAGAACCGTGCACGTGTATACAGACCCCCCCCCCCCCCATTTGAACGTAACGCTTCCAGCAGCGGTTTATAGAACATGCACCTGCTTGTATCGCCACTCGTACGTGCACACCATGGCAGCACAAAAGTGGAGCACTCTATGCAATTAGGTTAGGCTGCTAATTAAACTCATTTGCTTGCTATCATGACTTGCTTTCTTTGCATCCAAAACTGACTATAATAAGGAGATTGGTAGTCACTTCTAGAAGGTGACGTTTAATTTTAGTTGCCATTCAACCTCTTTGTTTTGAGGGCTTTAATGTCCAATGGACTATTGGTTGCTGCTTTGATCCCTGGGTTACTCAAAGGTGGTTATGTTGGGCTATTTCCTTCCCTCAAATTACTTTACCTTTTACAGTTGTGAGGAGCAGCTACCAGGTAGAATAAATTGAAGGACATGTGTAGTCTTGCTTCTGACTCTTAAAATCTAGGGGACAATTATGAATAACAGTGGCTAATAAAAGGTATATCTCCATATATATTCTCATAGAACTGGAAGGGACCCTGAATGAAAGGTCATTGAGTCCAGCCCCCTGCCTTCACTAGCAGAACCAAGTACTGATTTTGCCCCAGATCCCTAAGTGGCCCCCTCAAGGATTGAACTCACAACCCTGGGTTTAGTAGGCCAATGCTCAAACCGCTGAGCTATTCCTCCCCCCCAACTTAAGTGAGCTGTATGCACCAAAGGGAAAACCTCATCAGATGAACTCGATATATTTAAACAAAAAACAAAAAACAACTCCACTGATCCTTCTCAAAACCTATTGTTAGAGAAATTTTTTCCAGCAGATCCCGTCTCCAAATCACATAGGAGACATCTTTTAGGGATGTATTCAAGCAATGCAGTGCTTGTACCTCTATAGTATCAGCAAACAAGTTTCAGATTAGTTGTTTTGCTCTTAAGATTATTCAGGCTGCTTTAGCTTTTTCTTTTTTTTTTTAAACCTCTCTACCTCCTGCCACCTTCTCCCAAGCTCCTCTGCTTGGTTTGGCATCCAGCCTTCAACGAACTTCCAGAATGAGTTTGCTAACAAGGAAATGAGGCATGGAATGTTCATATCTTGCCTCAGCAACATCTGCCTGAGCCCCCATCCTATATCATGCTGGTTTGCCTGTTCCCTGCGTGGCTGTTTGACTGGTGTTCTCTATTGCCTGGGTACAGTCACCTGTCATTGTGTGCAGGCCCTTCACTGCCCTTCTTAGATTTAGAATTTCTTTTTTTAAAGCTCGTCCTGTTAAACATTTCTGAAAGTTCATGTTTTTTCCAGTGCGTTTCACTGAAGTGCAAAAACCCAAGCAAACTTCTGCTCTATAGCCTAAATTCCCTGCTGGACGGAGCGGTTACTTGACTGTTCTTTAATTGTGGCATCTCTTTTTCCCATCCATTCATGGAGTATTTCAGCAGGTAATTCCTGTTAATACTAACGTGCGCTACACATGCAAATCCCCTTATCATTGGGAGAATAGGCTCTTAAGCCTACTGATCCATTCTGCCCTCTAATTAAAAATGTTAGGCGATATTTTAATTCTCCATTGCACCCAAAGCAACTCTAATTGTCCATCCCATCATAAAGCAAAAGACGTGTGTGGGTTCTTCAGTGTGAAATGCCTTGGTTTTGGTTTTCCCCTCATCTTCACTCCTATCCCTTGGATATGTGGCCTGCTACGATTGCACCACTTCCAGTGAACAGGAATTTGGTTTCACGGTACGATGTGTCTTTCCTTTTGGCAGCTCTGTTGACTTTGTCTTCAGTTGTAGCTCATCTGGTGTCATGTATTGAAGTGAGAGAGTACAGTACAGCTCTGCATTGCCTGGAGGTTAGCAGAGCAGTGGAAAGTGTCACCCAAGTGATTGGTCTCAACTCAGGAGTAACTGGATGAAATGTTATGGCCCGTGTTATGCAGAACATCAGACTAGGTGATCTAATGGTCTCTTTTGGCCTCCAGCTCTGGGCATCTATTGGTAGTGAGGCAGGTAGATGGAGGAGCCATCTTTGTGAAGAGAATTTCTCACCAGAGCAACATGTATCTTTTTTTTTTTTTAGATAGACCATGATGTGTGAGAGCATGCGGGTTGAAAGGGGCGTGTAATAACTACTGTCGGTTGAATTCTAACGAGTTAGGAAAGCTGCAAGAAGGACGCCCCTGAGTTCTTGGGCACCCCTTTGCAAAAGGGGGTGAGGCATTTCTCACCCGGGACTGAGAGCGGGGCCCCCGCTGTCGGCCTCCCGGGGCTCCCACTGTCAAAATTGCGGTGAAAGCAATTTCTGCAATATCGCAAGTTAAGTAGGGCCTGACCCAAAGCCCACTCAGTCTCATTGACTTTAACGGCCTTTGGATCAGGCCCGTATTGAGGACAGACCCAGCTGATACTTGTGGGTAAGATAAGATGTTACTCTTCCCTCCCCCAATCCTAAATATCCTGTCCATAAAGTTGTCATGTCTAGTTCCGTATGTCTGTGCTAGGGTCATCTGATACAGGCCCCCGTGTTTGCTCTAGCTCACCTTGCAGCCTCAGGGCAGGTAAAGCACGCCTTGCCTGTCCACAGAGTGCTGACCAGAGCGCTTGTAGGTGCGTTCAGCTTTTCCCAGCACTCTGTGAGCTTGGAGCCATGCGGGCCTCTGACTGACCTGCTGTAAATATTTGCTCTGTTCTACTCACCTGTCTAGCAGTCCCTGAGGCAGTCAGCTGAGTGCCTTATTGCTCGTCGAGCCCACAAAAATAAACACATGGATATTGTTACTTCCTAGGTATGGCAGAGCAAGGCTTGTGAAACAGTAACGTGGCCTTGCAGAGAACGCAGGTTAACGACGCTCAGGTTGGGGGGTGCCCAATCCCCATTGCATGTTTTAATACCTTGCCAGCTATGCTATGGTTAGGGCCCTACCAAATTCTGGGCCATGAAAAACATGTCACGGACCATGAAATCTGGTCTCCCACCATGAAATCTGGTCTCCCACCATGAAATCTGGCCTTTTGTGTGCTTTTACCCTACGCTATACAGATTTGACAGAGGAGACCAGCGTTTCTCAAATTGGGGGTCCTGACCCAAAAGGGAGTTGCAAGGGGGTCACAAGGATATTTTAGGGGGGTTGCGACATTGCCACCCTTACTTCTGCACTGATTTCAGAGCTGGGCAGCCGGAGAGCGGCGGCTGTTGGCCAGGTGTCCAGCTCTGAAGGCAGCACCCCGCCAGCAGCAGCAGCACAGACGTAAGGGTGGCAATACCATACCATGGCACCCTTACTTCTGCACTGCTGCCTTCGGAGCTGGGAGGCCGGAGAGTTGCAG
This sequence comes from Platysternon megacephalum, assembly GCA_003942145.1. NCBI lineage: Eukaryota > Metazoa > Chordata > Testudines > Platysternidae > Platysternon > Platysternon megacephalum. The sequence goes on from QXTE01000013.1 coordinate 13,516,519, forward strand.
CTGCTGACTGAGTGCCCAGCAGAGCAGAAGTAAGGGTGGCAATACCATACCATGCCATCCTTACTTCTGCGCTGCTGCTGGCGGTGGCTCTGCCTTCAGAGCTGGGCTCCTGGCCAGCAGCTGCCGCTCTCCAGCTGCCCAGCTCTGAAGGCAGCGCCACCACCAGCAGCAGCGCAGAAGTAAGGGTAGCAATACCGCAACCCCCCCTACAATAACCTTGTGCCCACCCACAGCTCCTTTTTGGTCAGGACCCCTACAGTTACAACACCATGAAATTTCAGATTAAAATAGCTGAAATCATGAAATTTATGATTTTCAAAATCCTATAACCGTGAAATTGACCAATATGGACCATGAATTTGGTAGGGCCCTAGCTATGGTGAAGATGAGCTAATGCTCCCTCTTTTTCTAGGGACACTGGCACAAGTTCCTTGCTCAGGATGAGGATTTAACAGCAGAGAAATGTTAAATTGGATCATGCTCTACTTTGCTTGAATGGCCCATTCACTGGACATGTCTGCTCTGCTATAGCTTCTCCCTCCCTCTATTTATGGGATACTGCCCTGGAGATCAGCCACTGGCTAACCTCAGCACATGACTGCCCTTCAGAAACCTTTCTGATGGAATAGGGACAGTCCCAGTGTCCCTGATCTGTTAGCCCAGTAGGGCAAGAAAATCTTGCTAGACAGCTAGCGTGGGGACTAAACCAACTAGCCAGAGGGTAAATAGGGAAGTTACAACTGGGAAAACTACCAACGAGATCCAGGGGCTGTGCAGTTGCATCAAGCATAGCTGCTGGGAGGTGGGAAGTTGCCAGGACTTAGGCCGTGTATTGTTTCTGCCTCTGGCTAGTGGGGTCCTGGAGTCCCTTGCTGTAAGGGAAAAGGAGCTCTCTCTTCCCTCCTTCCAGCGACTCCTAAGAGAAGAGCGGAGCCAGCAATGCAGCAAAAAGGGCCTTTGCCACTCTACCCCTCCAGAGCCTGCTGGCTGCTGTGTGGCGGGATGGGGGTGAGAGGTAAACGAGAGCTAGGAAAACTCTGTTTTTCTTTTCTCTCATGTTTTTTTTTATTTTTTGCAGTGAGGAAAGCAGTTTTTTTCCTTCCCAGCACTCCCCATATTGCAACAGGTTCCCAGCTGAGAGCAGCCACATGAAACTGACTTGACCCTTTTGTTCCGTTGCTGCCCACAGGGTTCTGAGTAGCAGCATCTGTGCAACCGACCTCAGTCTGTATCCGTTTTATTCTGCTGCTGCTTCGTAGCTTTGCAGAGCAGCAGCAGATGCACTGGAGCAGCCTGTCTGCCAGTTCAAGGCAACAGCCATGCATTGGTTTACATACTTCCCATGTTTTGGAGGTTATATTGTCACAAGCTTAAGAACTTGGCACTTAACTTTTGTTTAAGTGAAAGCTTGAATTCTGCACTACTTTCTCCAGAATGAGTGGATTTTTGTAAATCCCCATTTTTGCAGTGTAAAGCAGTAGAAGACTAGCTCCAGGGTATGTACTCTTAACATGTGCGGGGCGGGGAGATGGCTTATAATGCATTTAACGCTTTTAGCTAGTAAATTGTATGGAAACAGCTCAGAGAGGGTAATGCCTTGAAAACGTTGTGGCTTGCTGGCAGAACTGCAGGTCAGAACAAGACTTTTACAAGACTGTTTAACGGCTAGAGGCAAAGGGTATTTAGCCAGAGGAATCTAGAATAGCCTGTTAGCTTGACAGCATAAGTACTGCTGAGCTTAGAGTCCTACTGTTTTTGTTAGGCAGATATTGAGACAGTGGGGCCCATTAGATTTGTGGGTCCAAAATGAATCTCGAAAGAGATTATTTGTGGAGGGGGAGGGGCTGTCATACTCTTTTAGTGATGATGGTCCCTGTTCCAAAAGTTCTGTAGTAGATTATTGGGGTCAGTGTTGCCTGTTCAGAAGACCTGATGCTGTGGTTGTAGACATGTTAATCATGACTTCTAATCAGCTAAGGTGTTGGGAGAAAGGATGGTCCAGTGATTAGGACACTAACCTGGCACTTGGAAGACCTGGGTTGAACTCTCAGCTCCACCACAGATGTTCTGTGTGATCCTGGGCAAGTCACCTAGTTTCTTTGGGTCTCTGTTCCCTCATCTGTTAAACTGAGGTAATAGCACAGGATGTTGTGTTCATTAAAGATTGTGAGGTGATCAGATACTGTGGTGATGGGAGCCATATAAAAGTACCATGGATGGATGGATAGATACCACGAGGAACAGTCTATTCAAGCGAACTGGCATGGAGGAGAATGTAACCAGTCTTGCTGGACATACTAGATCTGTCTTTTCGCTGGCTCCATTGAAATGAACGGAGTATTACCCTAATGTACACCAGGTGCGGATCTCCCCCTTCATGCTCCTGAGAGTATGTGATGTTAAAGATGAGATCATGCTTTTCATGTAAGATACTGTCAGGATTAGTTGGACTAAAATTTCAAGATGCCTTTGTAACAATTGGTATATTCCGTTCACCAAGACTCCATGTCAAGAGCAGGTGTCTTGTAAATTCCAATAGAGTGCTGGCTCATGAGAACAGAATCCAATGGGGGAAGAGAAGCTCTGCATATCTGTACATTGGCGTCACATGTATGAAGCAATGAGCAGCTGGTTGACTGAGTGACATTTTAGGTCTGCTAGTTGTGAGTCTCCCTGTGAAGATTTGGGAGTTGGGATGGGAGTTTGTTTTCTATTCTAAACGCGGTTCAGTCAGCCCACGTTTCATGCTGTTTTAAAGTAAAATATTTAATTTCCTGTGTCGGGCTAAAACTGCTTGTGCCCTTTTCTGTGTTTTCTTAAGGATTCCTCCACTTTAGCTGAGAAGGTAGAATAGTGTTTTGATGCTCTCGCCAGTATGGTTTAAGGCCTTACCAGAGAACAGCTGGAGTAACATGAAAATGGAGCCCCCAATAATTACTGGGGCATTTACGAGAGAGATGATTTTATTCAAGTGAAATGTATTTCTTAGAACCTTATTTGTTCTTGAATGTTAGCATCCACCCAGGAAGGAGTCACACAGTATTGCTATTGAGGCTTGTTCTGTGTTCAGTGGGCCAGATCCCGCCTTTGGTAGGCGTGTCTTACAGATGTGCTTGTAAAGGTGATTCATAAAATAGTTGGGGTTAATTTTGGATCAACCTCATTAGATGTGGGATTCCGTTTAGCTTCTTGATCCTTTCAGTATTTCTTTGTTTTTAAATCAAAAGGTCCTAGAAAGCCTGCCTCCCAGGAGAATGCAGTTAGCTGCATGCACATTTATAGAACTTTATTAATTTTTTAAAAAAACCTTTGTTTATGAGAGCTATTTATATTCAGTCTCATCCCTGTTGGTACATACTGTTACAGGGCCAGATCCTCCGCTGGTATCTTCACCACAGTCAATGGAGCTGCCACTGAAGTCAGTGATGTTATGCTGATTTATAGTAGCTGAGGATCTGGCGCACGGTTCTCTGTATCATTTCAGATATGGAGGAGAATGCAGTCTAGTCACCAATACTTTACGCGATGCTCTTCAAGAACCAATTTTTAAAAAGCCACATGTAGTTACTTTCTCACTGAGTAGCTTGAGGGAGCGTTGGAAGTGCTCGATCCAGCGTTATCCTTGTTCATCTCTGTGGAGAAGCTGCCTTCTGCTTTGCTTAGTGATGGCTGGTGTTACAATCGTTCTGTCTGTTTTTCCTTCCAGCTATGCGGACGCTTAGCGAAGATACCATCAGGCTCTTTCTCCAGCAGATAGCAGGTGCCATGAAAATGCTACACAGCAAAGGTATCATCCACCGGGATTTGAAACCACAGAATATCCTCCTTTCTTATGCTGGAGGCAAGAAGTCAAATCCTAACAACATTCGTATAAAGATTGGTAAGAACCTTTCCTTATATCCTGCTTTAAGAAACACTTTCCTGGGAACGATCAACATGGCTTTGGAAATGGCTAACTAGCCAATCCAGACTGCTGCAACTGGATAAGAAACAAATGAACTGATCATAGGGGAATTAGGATTAGTTTTTCACCATTGCAGTGGAATGTCTTGAAAGCTCTCCAGGTCAAATCCTCAGCTGGTGTGCATCAGTGTAGTGCTGTTGACGTCAGTGGAGCTATGCTAGCTCACACCAACTGAATGTCTGTCCCCCCACATATCCATGTGTTTTGTTTCTTACCCTTGTTCCAAAAGAAGCGGATGCTGATCAGCACTGTGCTCCGCTGGATAACTATTGTGGTTAAGTCTTAGGGTACGTCTACACTACCTGCCGGATCGGCGGGTAGCGATCGATCTATCGGGGATCGATTTATTGCGTGTAGTGTAGATGCGATAAATCGATCCCCGATCGCTCTCCCGTCGACTGCTGAACTCCAGCTCGGCGAGAGGCGGAAGCAAAGTCGACGGGGGAGCTGCGGCCATCGATCCCGCGCCGCGAGGACGCGAAGTAAGTAATTCTAAGTCGATCTAAGATACGTCGACTTCAGCTACGCTATTCTCATAGCTGAAGTTGCATATCTTAGATCGATCTCCCCCCCCTAGTGTAGACCAGGCCTTAAATTCTAGTGCATCAGCTGCCTCCACCCAAGCTCCCCAGGATGTTTAAATGAAATCGTGGGTAGTCATGTGGATTCTATATAGTTTGTCTTCCTGGCCTAAGGATGGGTATTCAGATATGGAGCCTTTCATCTCTCAGGCTCTGTCTAGACTAGGAGAATAGCTAGCACATTTTTAAACATGACCTAACCTGTTTTAACTAGCAAGTCTTTTATTTTATACATGACCTATTTTGCTACTCTAATGATGACCTGGATCGTTAGTTCCAATCCGTCCCTGGTAGTTAGTGAGTGACAGAGTTCTTATGCTCTGGCTGTTCTGTGACATATGCAAAATGAATTGGGTGGACTTAGCCCAGTTACAAGTTGAGAGGTGTCTTTCTCAGAAAAAACAGTCATTCGGTTTCCTCCCTGGGCAACAGTTGTCTAGGCAGTGATATTGATTTGTTCTGGCCTTTTAAAACAGAGGTGGGGCATGCTGGCAGAGTGGGGTGGGAGAGGTAGGGAATTTTGGTGTCCCAAGACTGCGATCCCTACATACTTCGTGAATGCTGAGCTCTGATTTAAAAAACAGCACATGTGATGGCTGCCATCTTGGCTGACACCAGGGATTGAATCAGAAACCTCCAGAGCTAAAAATGTCAGTTTACAGCTTGAGCTAAAGAACCAGGTTGGATGTGATGGACCCACAGAGGGGGGCATGTAACATACGCTGATCAACGGGTTATACGAACACACACCAGAAACCCAGTTATTGAACCCAAGGTCTCTCTTAAAGGAGAGCTGTGTAGTCACATCTTGATTCATGGGCATTTGTTGGACTATACTGCAAGTTGACCAAGTTGACTCTGACACCAATTAAATTACACCATGCTCTGTTTCAACTCTGTCTTGTGGAGAAAGCGTGAGTGCCTTTTGGCTGACAAATGAAGTCTGCTGGAGAATGAGGTCTGCTGGAGGTCTGTGTGAAATTTTGCAGCCGCTCAGCTGTAGCTGAAGCGTTCTCCAGAATTCAAGCATGGATGGAAAGTAGAAGTGTCTAATGACCCACAGGCACATAAAAAGGGAGGGCCATCTAAACAGCAGTCCTAGCTAATGTGTGCTGCATTAGTCTCAGTTCGTCGTATCCCTTCACACACACTGCTGTTTAACCACCCCTTTTCCTTAAGAAGGACAGTGTGTGGTCCAGGAGTGGGACTAGTCAGACATAATATCATTCTAATGACAGATGGTGATATAAACAGCCGTGTCAAATATTGCTTGAAATATCTGGTAACCTTAAGGGAACCTCTAAGCATCATATGATCAGATGCTGAGTAACCTGCAGCTGTAAATCCTTTTAGCGTTGATAGACCCTGGCTTTTTTAGGGTGAACTAATGGCTCAGCTTTTTTTTTAATATATATATGCTCAGTGGCAAGCCAGTGCTCTAGCAATGTCTTGGTATCACAAATGATACATAAAGAGTGCCATGCAGCTTCAAATGAGCATGTTCCAAAGATACAGATGGTGGTGGGTCCCTGCTGATGTTGGTTACGTTGTGGTCCAACCCTGCCTCCTGCCCTATGTCATGGAGTGTAGCTACCACTTCCCCAAATCTGAAGTAGCAGCAAGTAACGAGGGAAAAGCTATCAAGCTATGCTGGGCCTTCGCTGCATTCATAAATCTCGGACTAGATGCTCAGCTAGTTCCATCGCAGTCAATAGAGGCTTCCCAGTTTCCACCAGCTGAGAATCTGGCCACTGGATTCCACCTGGAAAGAACAAACATTGAACAACAGACACAGGAAAAATAGTGACTGCAGGCACCTTTACGTGAACTGGGATTCATTCCTTTTCATATAGAATGCGTTTTATAGCTGCATTTTCTCAACCCTTTCTGTGGTATGGAACTTGTAATAATAGTGAGAGAAACTTGCGTTAGCTCGGGGATAGAACGCAAGTTCTGTATTCAAAATGGGGGATGTTCCTTGTATTGAGGGACTACGGAGAAACAGGAGGGCCCACGCTGGGGATTGAGGCAACTGAAGAAAGGTTGGGCTTCTCTAGAACTAGTGAATGAACTTCTTTTCTTTGTATTTGTAGCTGATTTTGGATTTGCCCGGTACCTGCAAAGCAACATGATGGCAGCAACGCTGTGTGGCTCCCCTATGTACATGGTAAGTGCACTCTGCTTATGTATCTTTTTGTGGTCAAACCGCTGTATTGTATAGGCTAGCAAAAAGCAGGCCCTTCCTGACCTGTGGAACCTGCAATGGTTATTTAGATTATACCATTCAAAGCTCTGTGCAACCATTAAGCCTAGTTCTTCCTTTCCTCCTAGACCTCCCCCCAAGACCTGGATTTTGTGTTCTTAAAGCTGTTGTTGTAAGTGAAACCCTAGTGGGAGACCTGATAAAGATTCTCTGAGCGGCAAGATGGCAAACATCTATGCTGCTGTGCTGACATCTGCCTTTCAGGCAACCGTTGGTAAATAATAATAGACTGTTGATTGACCCCACTCAGAAATTGCCTCTTCCAGATAGGAAGCAGGGCCCTTCAGCTAAGGCGTTGGGACCTCAAATCCAGTGTTATCCCTTGACTGCAGGCTGAGTAGCAAACATGCAAACTAGGAATAGGAATGACGTTGCAGCCATAAGGCCTTTTCCAAGGTGCTGCCTTGATAAAGGACCTCTTGGACAAAGTGTCCCCTCTTCCATTGCTCTATGTTCCCAGTATTGAGAGACAGCGGCCCTCTGTAATTCAGCCAGCTCATGGTGTACCTGCTCTATATCTTGATTGGGCTAGATGACAGCAAGCTGGATACATTTTTTTCTGGTGTGATATGTGAACATAGAATCATAGAAATGCAGGGCTGGAAGGGTCCTTGAGAAGTCATCAAGTCCAGCCCTCGGCACTGTGGCAGGATCAAGTAAACCTAGACCATCCCTGAAAGGTGTTCATCCAATCTGCTTTTAAAAAACCTCTGATGATGGGAATTCCACAACCTTGGTAGTCTATTCCAGTGGTTAGCTACTCTTACAGTTAGAAAGCTTTTCCTCGTATCTAACCTAAATCTCCCTTGCTGCAGATCAAGCCCTTTATTTCTTGTCCTACCTTCAGTGGACTTTGAGAACAATTGATCACAGTCCTCTTTATAACAGCCCTTAACATAGTGGAAGACTCTTATCAGGTCCCCACTCAGTCGTCTTTTCTCAAGATTAAACATGCCCAGTATTTTAACCTTTTCTCAGAGGTCCAGTTTTTTAAACCTTTTATATTTATGTTGCTCTCCTCTGGACTCTCTCCAATTTGTCCAGATCTTTCCTAAAGTGTTGTGCCCAGAACTGGACACAGTTCTTCAGCAGTGAATAGAGCAGGACAGTTACCTCCTGCGTCTTACATATGACATTCTTGTTAATACATCCCAGAATTATATTAACCTTTTTCGCAGCTGCACCACATTGTTGACTCGTATTCAATTTGTGATCCTCTATAACCCCCAGATCCTTTTCAGCAGTACTACCAGTTAGCCAGTTATTCCCCATTTTGTAGTTGTGCATTTGATTTTTAATTCCTAAGTGAAGTACTTTGCACTTGTCTTTACTGAGTTTCATTTTGTTAAATTCAGACCAATTCTCCAATTTGTCAGTCATTTTAAATTCTAATCCTGTCCTCCAAAGTGCTTGCAATCATCACAGCAGCTTGATCCCATCTGCAGATTTTATAACCATACTCTCCACTCCATTATCCAAGTCATTAATGAAAATACTGAATAATACCAGACCTGCGATTGATCTCTGTGATCACTAGATATGTCCCCCGAGTTTGATAATGAACCACTGATAACTAGTCTTTGAGTACATTTTTTCAACCAGTTGTGCACCCACCATATAGTAATTTCATCTAGACCACATTTTCCTAGTTTGCAAATGAGAATGTCATGGGGGATTGTGTATATCACTAGGCCAGTAACCCTGTCAAAGAAGGAATTAGGTTCGCTTGGCATAATTTGTTCTTGACAAATCCATGCTGGCTATTCTATATAACACTATTATCTTCCACGTGCTTACAAACTGATTGTTTAATCATTTGTTTCAGTATCTTTCCAGGTATTGAAGTTAGGCTGCCTGGTCTATAATTCCATGTGTCCTCTTTGTTCTCCCTTTTTAAAGACAGGTACTATGTTTGCCCTGCCCCAGTCTTCTGGGACCTCACCCATCCTCCATTAGTTCCCAAAGATAATTGCTAATGGTTCTGAGATTGCTTCAGCTAGGTCCTTAAGTACCCTAGGATGAATTTAATCAGGCCCTGCCAACTTGAATATATCTAACTTATCTAAATATTCTTTAACCTGTTCTTTCCCTCTTTGGGCTTGGATTCCTTCCCCCTTGTTGTTAATATTAATCATGCTGAGTAACTGTTACCATTAACCTTTTTAGAGAAGACTGTAGCAAAATAGGCATTAAACACCTCAGGATTCTTTGTCATCGGTTATTAGCTCTGCTTCCCCCCCTAAGTAGAGGACCTACACTTTCCTTCATCTTTCTCAGGCTCCTGATGTATTTGAAGAATCTTTTTTTATTGCTTTTTATGTCCCATGCTAGGTGTAATTCGTTTTGTGCCTTAGTCTATCTGATTTTGTTCCTACATGCATGTGCTATTTGTTTGTTTGTTTCTTAGCAATTTGTCCATGTTTTCACTTTTTTGTAGGATTCCTTTTTTATGTTTCAGGTCATTAAAGATCTCCTGATGGAGCCATATTGCTTCTTACTATCTTTCCTTTGTGTCAGGATAGTTTGCAGTTGTGCCTTTAATATTGTCTCCTTGAGAAACTGCCAGTTCTCCTGAATTCCTTTTTCTTTTAGATGTTCTTCCCACAGGATATTTCCTACCAGTTTTCTGAGTTTGTCAAATTTTGCTTTGTCCTTTATTCTGCTGATCTCACTCCTTCCTTTCTTTAGAATCGTGAAATCTATCATTTCATAATCACTTTCACCCAAATTGCCTTCCACCTGCATACTTGTTATCAATTCCTCCCTGTTAGTCAGAATCAAGTCTAAAATGGCTGTTTCTCTGGTTACTTCCTCCACTTTCCAGAACAAAAAGTTGTGGCCAATACATTCCAAGAACTTATTGGAAATGTGGTGTTTTGCCATATTACTTTTCCAACAGATGACTATGTAGTTAAGTCTCCCATTACTACCAGATCTTGTGTTTTGGATATTTGTCATTCTAGAAATGCCTCATCCGTCTCCTCCTCCTGATTTGGTAGTCCATAGTAGATCCATACCGTGACGGCACCCCTGTCTTTTACTCCTGTTGTCTTTACCAAGAGACTCTCAAATGGTCTGCCTCTCACCACTTTCTGGGCCTCAGAACAAGTGTATATATATTCTTGATGTATAATGAAACACCTCCTCCCTTTTTATATCCTGCCTGCCTTTCCTGATCAAATATCTCCCTCTATACAAGTCTTCCAGTCGTAAGACTTATCCCACCAAGTCCTGTGATGCCAGTTAAGTCATAATTGGACTTATGTACTAATACTTCCAGTTCTTCCTGTTTATTCCCTATACATTTGTGTATAGACATCTCCTCGCTGTCAGTAAGAGTTGTGCCCCATTAGTAGAGGGAAAAAGTGGGACTGATGGAAGAATTGTAGCCTACAAAACTTGATTAGAAACCTCTCCTGCATCAGGCTGAGCTTCAGAGCAGGCTATTGAGATAGAAGGTGACACCTGCTTTCAAACAAAGGAGACCTTGCTAATATATGTTTACAGCATGCTCCAGAGGAGGTTGTAGGATAGCAGAGAGGCTTGTGACTAGTCAAGAATGTAGGGCTATGTTAAGAAGCTGGCATGATGCCTGCACCTCACTGCTTTCCAAATCACCCACAAGCACTAAAATTAAACTCCAACCTAGAGAGATTTCGGGTTATAAATATCTGGGTATCTGCTCTTGTGACCCATCTCTCAAAGAGAGAGGTGAATTCTCAGCTTTCCATATGTGCTCTGAACAATATACCCCTGCAGTCTTTAAACCTGCTGCTAAATATATTTCATAGCCTAACCTAATTCTAAAACAATGACTGTAAATGGAGTCTGCCTGGCTTCTCTTGCGATCCACATCTACTTCGTGCCTTGGTCAAGCCAGTTGCCTGAAGGATATTTGCTTAGATTGCAACCAGACATGCTAAAAAAACCCACCCCACCCACAACCCATAGGGATGAAATGTAAAGTGGTAATTGCTTGTTCGTGTGCATGGAGTCAACTGGTATAAAATAACCTCGGTGTATCACTCACACCAGGGCAGCAAAATTAAAAACGACCAAACCAGGCCTTCGATCTGGTCCGTGTGACTGCTCTGCAAGATGGGTGTGTTCGATTAATTGAAAAGTTGATGCTCTCCCATTAATTCAGGCTGGGGTTTTCAAAGGTGATATGGAGAATTTGACCTGGTCTGCACTCCAAAGGTAGGTTGGCTTAACTAAGTCGCTCAGGGCTATGCGATGTAGTGAAGCCGACCTAAGCCCCATTGGTGACACCGCTAGGTCCAGGGAAGAATTCATCTGCTGACCTAGTTACTGCCTCTGGGAGAGGTGGATTTACTACAGGGATAGAAAAAACCCTTCTGTCACTGTAGTGTCTATGATGCAGCTGGGCCGCTGCTGTGTTTTTTATCATAGATGTTGCCTGAGATGGCCAACTCTCATTGAATTTCAATGTGGTTTAAGTGCCTACTTTCCTTAAGCTCCTTTTAAAACCCCCAGCCTGAGCCTTCATCCTGGCACAGGGCTTGGCTGCATTACACAGTGGCCTTTAGCTCCACTGTGTTTAAAACTGTATCTGTCGGTGCAAACCAAAGCAAGCCTGACTTCCTCTTGCTTTATTGTTGAAGCCAGTTGTTTGTTGACATGCTGTATATAAGGGTGATGTAACCTCTTTCCTCTTGAGAAACTTTCCTGAACTGTCTATTTTTAGTGACGCTTTTTCTTTTACGTTCTCGTGAAAGTAGATCAGATATCTGGCTCACTTTTAAAGTGAGAGGGACTATTTTTTTGTAAGTACTCTGGGAATTCCTTTTGGGTTTAAAAAGTGCTATGTTCTTGATTTAAAGGTGATTTTTTTGGGGAGGTGTGTGTGTGTGTTAAGTTCTGAGTAAAATGTGTTCTGATTTCTGGGAGGCATTCAGGGGTTTACTCTGCTGCTGTTGTGGGTCCCTGTGTGTGCATGGTGAGCGACAGATAGCAGGGGTGGCCTCTGCATTCCCTCTCTGTGTGTCCTTATGCATGCACATAGCCAGCCCTACTTTCTTGCCTTGCCACAGTAGGAGGAATGCTATGTCAGTGTGAGGGTGCAGCAAAGGGGGCTGTGTCTGACCCCTCGCGAAATCTGGGTCCTCACCCAGAATGGTTCTGAGGATCCACATCTGCCATTGACAACCATGTCCTTGACTCTGTTTGTTTGATGCTGAGGCAGGGTTAACCAGCTCCTGTCTGTGCGTTGTTCAGAGTGGGGTGTTTTTGTTTTGTCCCCTCTCCTCCCAATGCCACCCTCAGCCCAAAAGGAACAAATCTTTTCTTGGCCTTTGCTTGTGGCACAGCTAGAAAACTGATCCCCTTTCAGTCCTGTCTCCTGTGAGCGTTAGAGGAAGTCTCTTTTATAAATATAGGTTTTAAGCTAGCCTGTCCTTCTCCCACCTTCACCTCCACACAGATCCAGAGGCACATTGCATTCTGAGCTATTGATCACTCTGAATCTATGCTATCTTTAGCTTCTGGAGCAAACCTGCTGTGAGGAGTGGTGTGCATTCTGTGGAAGGTTCCAGACCACAGAGATTGTGGGGAAGCAAGGTGGGGACTGACCTCTTTTTGGATAAACACATAGGCCTGCTTTTGAACTCAAGTCCCGTCCACTGACATGACTACTGCCACATGTCACAGCTGCCTGCTTGGATTAGCCTCTTAAGAAATCCATGGATCGGGAAGGGCTGAGTTACCTGTACCAACTTGATCCTTTGTTTGTCATGGCTGTAACTGGTAAAGTTGGGACTTGAACTGGAGTGTGTGTGTGCAGTTGCTTTGTTTTAGAAGGGATGCCTGTGCTGTTCTAAAGGACTCCTTTGTTTGCAAGTTGATTCAATAGAAGTTTTAATGCCTGAGAAGGGGATGCACTGTTTTGCCTACAATGCATCAGGCAAAAGTAAAGCGGGCAGTGCCTAAAGTAAAACCATGCCTCAAGTAACCAGATTAGCGTTACGAAACTGCCTCCTTGCTAATATGAACGCAGCACTTAAAAGCAGGGGAAAAAATCTTTAATCCCTTTTCTTTTGTGGAATCTTGGCCTGGTGCTTTTTAAAAAAAAATTAGGGGCTTCTGTTTCTCTGGTAGCTGCCAAGAAAAGAGCCAAGTCTTTTTAAACAAAACTCTGTGTTCTCTCTCCACGCAGGCCCCAGAAGTCATTATGTCCCAACACTATGACGCTAAAGCTGACCTTTGGAGTATAGGAACCATCATTTACCAGTGTCTGACAGGAAAGGCTCCCTTCCAGGTGAGTGGCTCTATGGCTATTCATGTTTGATGAGTTTCTTGCTGTTTTTCATCTGTTTTACCCACGCCAGGGGTCACATACAACACTGAGCCTGAGGAACCCAGTCTCCAGGCAAGTCAGCCTGTCTGTCTGTCCATCCCACTGAGCGAGATAAGCTCCTTAATTCTCAAGTCAATGGGATGCTCCCATCTTTTTCAGTGCTGCAAATATCGGTGGAGGCCGATGCTTCTTCTCCAGAGTCTGCCTCAGGACAGCGGCGGAAATATATCCCCATGTGCGTGTGTTCTTGTGAAAGGCCATCTTTTCAGAAGGTTGTCTTGGACCCTGAAAGCAATAATATCCCCAGCAGCTTGCTTTAAAATCAGTTTCCCTTTATGACTGTTCACAGGGAATAATATGTTTTCTGTTGGGCTTGAGGGTGTAGGGACAATAAGGAAGATCAACTAATCGGAAGGGAAATATTATGGCTGATTGGTATGACTCTGGTTTGAAACGGTGCATTGTAGCTGAAATAGCCTGGCTTCTGGAGTAGAGTAGGAAGGTCTACTCTACTCTGGAGAAGTCTTCTGTGTAAATATTGGGTTTTTTTCAAGGCCAGAAAGGGACCATTATGATCTAGTCTGACCGTTTGCATCTAACCCAGGCCTTAGAATTCCACCTAATGTGCCCATAACTTCTGGTTAAACTAAAGCCTGTCTTTAAGAAAGACACCCACGCTTGATTTAAAGATGTCAAGCAATGAAGAATCTAGCACATCCCTAGGTGAATTGTTCCAGTAGTTAATTACCCACACTGTTCACCTTGTTTCCATCTGACTGTATCTAGCTTCAGCTTCCAGTTTTCTACTCCCAAGCACCAGTTGTGCACATATGGTTATACTCCCCTTATTTTGTTCCTCCTATGCCAAGCCGCGGGGGTCCATGGTTTCCTCCACCTACCTGTTGAACGCCCCAAATCCTCCCGTTCCATACCCCTTTCCATGGCATTCATACAGCCTTAAAACCTTTCCCTAGCATGATCGCCGCCTTTCTAGCCAGGGGAGCACTGACAAGGGACTTCCTTTTGGAGCCTATCCATCTGAGTTGATGGGTGCATTGGCAGAGTGATGTGCAATTTGCTTCCTACTTTTCAGAGGATATTTCTACACTGCAGCCGGGAGGTGAGACTGCAGCATGTGTAGGCATAGCCAGGTGCACAGGAATATGGTGTGTACTCAGTCCCTACCTCTGTGGTTAAACTGCTATTTTTAGCAAGGTCTGCCTACACGTGCGGAAACTGCACCTCCCAACTGCAGTGTAGACCTACCCAGAGTCTCAGTGTGTGGGCTCCCGTCTCTTTTTAACCCAGGAAGCAAGAGGCCAAGAATCAACCAGGGTTTTCTGCATATCAATACAGAGTGACATGGGAACACCTGACATGAAAACTTCAGTTCTTCTCATCAGATGTGAATTGATCTGAAGTCGTCGTCTCCTTTTTTTTTTTTTTTTTTTGCTAAATTTTGAAACCCTGATCACTGTTGCAGCGGCCATTGAAATCTGATTCTCCCTCCCTCCCCCAAAATCCATCCTAATGACTGACTCACTGAAAATGAAGATAACTAGAAGAAAATTTTGCAGTGACATAAGCCCAGTTTTTTGAGCTGCTGGATTTTCTCTGGTTTAGATGAAGAGCTTTCATAATTTAAAGTGAGATCTCGAATATTTATGAAGCTATGTAACCGGGAAGGATAAGGTGATTTACAAGCCTGTTAGAAATCTTACAGGAAGGAGCGGTTGGGTGTGGCAGTAAACTGAGGCTTTTATTTTGGTGTGGCCTCAGTGCTGAGGGCATGTTTTCCTTTCTAGATGCCAGGGTTATTTTTTCATCTCAGTTTAGGGGTCTTCTCTGACAATACTTTCTGGTCTGCCCACCTTGCTCTGTAACGAAAGCGAGCCTTCATCTTCCCTGCGTGTGTAATTTTTGGTTTTACAGTATCTCCTATGGTCTGCATGAAATTTTTGACTGTTTCATAGTTGCTGGCTACATTTTCTTGTTCTGGGTCTCAACAACTTTGTTTAAGGGGGAAGAAATAACTGTTAGGAGAAAAGAAAATAAAGATTGTGTGTTTATTTAAAATAAAGCTGTGTATATATACACACAAAGCTTTGACTCACACACATAAATGAGCTCCTTGCCCACTATTAAAGTATCTCAAAGCTCCACACAAACTACTGATTTAAATTTCCCTGACTTTGTGGGCCAAAGCAGGCATTGTAGGCATTCTACGCTCACATGCAACCTTGGGACAGCTGACTTCTTTGAAAACCCTGAGGTATGACCATTATTATTATTCAGTGACAAATGCCTTTTTAACTACATGGAAATTTTCCTGTGACGATATTCTTTTGAGAAAATTGTCATGGAAAATATGTTTCCCAGCCTGCTGTACTCAACTCTGCCAGCCTGGGGCTGGGGCTCTGGGTAGGGGGAAGGGCAGAGTCCAAGCTCTTTCTATTGTTCGGCCCTGTGAGGCAGCCCCGCAGTGCTGTGTGATCAGCGATCTGGGTAGCTTGCGTAGGGAAATAAGGGGTTACCTAACTCCTTGGCATGAGAAGAGTGACTTCAGAAGATCTTGACTGTAATAAGTGTTTTTCTTTAGTGGGTACATGTTGCACATCTGTCTTGATTTCCTTGCCTCTATCTTTTGGGGGTTGTGCTTTGGCAACAAAATACTGAGCCCTGTTTTGTTACTACAGTAACCATTACGAATCTGTTTGATCTGGGAGAAAGCAAAGCCCAGTCCAGATGGTCCTCTGAGTATGTGTGTGTGTGTTGAGATCGTGTGTTTACACTTAAGACAGAGGTTACCAACCGCTTTTCCCAGGTTGTAAGTTCTAGGCAAATGAAGCCTGCCTGTGGCAGATGCTGGGAGAGCTAGTTAAACGTTAAAGGAGTTTATTCCCTCATTTGCACCAGTGGAGGTTTTGCAAGAGGTGCTGCAACTGCTGAAGGTCTTGGAGTTGATAATAATCGATTGTGCAAAGAGGCGGGGAGAGTGGGGGGAGCATGGAGTGCAAATGTTGGTAGGTGCGGACTGGACAAAGCAGGGTTTGGTTTTGACATTTCTGAGCGGATTGCAGAGCAGCAAAATTAGCACAGAGAGGGGAGGTGGCTAGGGTGCCCAGACCCACCTGGACAGATCAGCCAAGGAAAGAAGGTAAAGAGGCAGCTGCATCCCTCCAGCACTCGTAAAGCTGCCTGCTTTCTGCTGTCCATCTGAGACCTCGTGGGGTGTGCCTTGAGTGCAGCTTGACATAACCCAAATGCAGAACAGAGAAACTCTGACTGGACGAGCCTGTTAGTCCAGTGTCCTTTCTCTGACTATGGCCAGTGCCTGATGTTTCAGAGGAATGCAACCCCCTCATCCTGTCCCAAAGCTGGCTGGGTCCAGTGGTAGATGGTGGCTGCCCCTCGGCAGTGATCCGTTTCCTGTTGATTTTGCTGTCTCAGAGAGCAAGGTCCCCTTGCATTTCACCCTTCTGGGTGGAAGTTTGTTTGTCGGCCAAGGTAGCTTATTTAGCCAGTGCCTGGGGAGGAGGACACCTGCACGTCTGGTTAAGATTTTGTTAGATTCCTCAAGCCGAGCCAGAGAATGGCTGACTGCCGTTTCCCCCGGTGCAATGGAATACGGGATCCATCCCCTCCAACATCTGCCTGCTTTTCACCTGTCATGAGCATCCATTGCTACATGTGGAGAGGCTCGCAGGCGTGCTGTGCACGCCAAAGGTTGTCCTCAGCAAGAAGATGAGGCTTTAAACGTACAATAGACTTCAAGGGACTTGGGTAGATGGATAAAGAGTTAGCACGTCTGGAAAGGCTGGGTCCAACTGTCTTGCCTTTCTGCTAGGGAAATGTAACCTGCCAAATCAAGGCAGAAGAGAGTGGGTGAGTTTTCTTCTTCTTTATTGTAGAAATGAAAATGAACAGCAGCCAGGTCACCTGAGCCAACTTCCCTGACTTCACCATTCCGCTCCCCACCCACCACACACACCATGTCTGATTGTCAGACCTGGACAGTTGGTAGCGTGACTGTCCAAGCTGTCCTAAGGGGCTGTGTATATTAAACATGTCCATAAACAAAACAAGGAGCCTGCCAGAGGGGTGAGATTAAGAGGATGCATAATCCCTATCGACACATTTGCTGAGCATTGTATTAATGTTGAATTGTTAATAGGCCTGGCCTAAC
The DNA here is from genome assembly GCA_003942145.1 of Platysternon megacephalum. NCBI lineage: Eukaryota > Metazoa > Chordata > Testudines > Platysternidae > Platysternon > Platysternon megacephalum. The sequence continues at coordinate 13,533,829 of QXTE01000013.1, forward strand.
GAATCAGGTGGTGGTCCAGAATTGTGGCTTTTCTGCCTTATATGACTGAGGGCTTGCACTTTGTGTTCCCTGCTCTTGCTGTTTTATTTGTGTGTGTTACAATAACTTCTAGAAACTCCAACAGAGATCAGAGCCCTTTTGTGCTGTGCCCTGGAGAAATACGTAGACACAGTCTCTCCCTAAAGACCTTACAGACCGAATAGGCAAGGCAGACTGGGAGGAGGGGAGAACAGGCACAGAGTGGAAGATATTTGCCTGGGGACACGGCAGATCATTGGCAGAGCTAAGAGAATCCCAAACTCCTGAGTCCTAGTCCGGTGGCTTGTCTGTTAGTCTGGGGATAGAGCTCGAACCAGGCACAAGAGTTAAAAAATCACTTGATTCCTTACTGTCTTGATTTATTTGTAAGACTTGGTCAGGTCATACAGTCTTGATTTAATTTTTTAGAGGAGCAAGTACCACTGATGTTCCTGGGAGTTCCCGGTGCAGGGTGCCTCTAAAAATCAGGGTGCAGTTTGTGTGTGTGTGGAGGGGGGTTTAAAGTTTGTGATGCAACTTTTTTAAAGCTTTCAGTGGTACCATCTGCATCCAGCCGATGTAAGATCTTTCCAGGGGAGCCCAGTACCTGGCTATTCATTGTGCTAGGTATTGTCAAGAATCCTCTGTCTGACAGTGGAATGTGCCTATGAGAGAGAGAGACAAATGTCAGAGAATGGCAATAGTTCAAACACTTAAAAGTGCTGGTCTGCCAGCTCTGAAAGGGTTAAACTGTCTGTGTGTTCTCATCCCAGCTGGCTCCTAGATGAAAAATTAATTTCCAAGTCTGATGCACTGAGCCTGCTGCGCTATTCTTTCCCAGTTAATTCTGCCTAGATAAGTACTAGGATTATGTGCCATTTATAACAACCATAAGGAATTTACACTGTGAAATGAACCTTCAGTGCAACTGATGAAGGAAGGTTTTTAGACCTGGAACTTAAACAAGACTTTTGTTTGGAAAGCAGGCTGGTTTTATAGCCCCAAACTGAGTTAGCCAGAGCCAGTCCTGTATTGTTAGGGATGAGAAATTCCTTTTCTAGACTTACTGCTGGTTTTTGCAGGATTTGGGGAAACTGTGCTGATTTAAACGCACACCAGAAGCAGCAGGTTGTGGCTAGATGACAACCAGTTAGTCAGCTAGGGGAAGAGAGTGAGAATGACGCTATTGGTGCTTAGCATGCTCACATAGGATGTGGGAGATCCAGATTCAAGTACCTGCTCCAATGACTAATTATTTATACACAGTAGAACAGGAGAGATTGAGAGAGACCTGCTGAAATGTAGGAGACCCAAGTTGAGATCTCTTCTCTATTGAATTGAACCTGGGTGTCTCTCGTCCCAGAAGAGTACCCTAACCACTGGGCTAAAGGTGATCTGCCTGCTTCCCTCCCCCAGTGTTTTGTGAATCTAGTCCTCCTGGTTTTTGTCAAAGTGCCTGAAATCAAAACAAAATGGGTTAGTTGAAATGAAAGGTTCAGACTCTTATTTTTTTAACTTTTGAGTTCATCACAACTTTTTGGTTTTGGTTTGACCTGAAACAAAACTTATTTTCAGTTTTTCAGAATTGCCAGCAAATGGAAACAGCCATTCTTTGCCCAGCTGTACCCGTGAATGTCTATTCTTGGGGGGGGGGGGGGGACGACAGTATATTAGCCCCAAAAAGCATGGGATAGTTAGTGCAGTCAATAGGTTGTTGACGTCCGAGTGCTCCCAACAGTGTGCAGCCTTGATCAGCACTGCCTGTGTAGCAAGATGGTGGTTGTAGGTCTAGTCTTCGCTTACTCCTAGGAGTGGGGCTGGATGGCTCAGTTGATTAGTAATGGGGTTACACTAAGATGAAGGCCTGTCTGGGCCATTAGTGATCAGAAGTGTCATCTGAAGGGGTTTGGTGGCCAATGTGAACTGGGTTTGGTAGTGTCACGTCCATTTCCCAGCAGACACATGGTTACATCGTACTTACCAATGCTGCAGTAAGGACCCTCTTGGGCAGCTTCAGCTAAGAGACCAAGGTTTAGTTGGGCAGGGATTAAACCACCCTTCCACTTCTAGGTGTGCTGCCTCCAGAACANGGGGGGGGGGGGGGGGGGGGGGGGGGGGGGGGGGGGGGGGGGGGGGGGGGGGGAACTTGCAGTAAAACCTGTTCAGAAAATAAATGCAAGACTCCCTTCTCCAAACCTATCCGTCCAAACTTTTCCTAATCCCTAAACTGCCTTTTTATTACATTTTAAAACGGGGGAGTTTTGTTAAAGGGTTTTCTTTGTGCTCAGAAAACATGCTCCCAATTAACTTACACTTTAAAGAGGTGCTCCTTTGATATACTGCAGCTGTTACTGCTAGGAAGCTTCTGACAAAATGTTTGAAATAGATCAGAAATTCATTGTATGTCTAAAACAATTGAGCTGTTGAACCAGGGAGTGAATAAAGAAGACAGCCAATCCTTGTATCTCTTGCTGACATGAATAAGCACTTAACCTGATCACTGTGGAACTGTATTCCTACTTGTAGGGTTCTGTGTGTGCGTGTCCCCATAGCATTGCTGCCAACCTCTTCTGTGCCTTGTGTGCCCTGGCTTGTTTGAAACTGGACGAACAATGAGATGCGGATTGCAGAGCGGGATCCATGTGGGGAAGGCAGGGCCGGCGCAACCCATTAGGCAACCTAGGCGGTCGCCTAGGGCACTAACATTTGGGGGGCGCTGGCCGCCCTGGTCGTCGTCGGCATTTCGGGGGCGGGCCCTTCCGCCGCCTCTGTCGGGGGCGGCATTGCGGGGGCGGGACCTTCCGCCGCCTCTGGCGGGGGCGGCATTTGGGGGGCGGGACCTTCCGCCGCCTCTGTCGGGGGCGGCATTTCGGGGGCGGGACCTTCCGCCGCCTAGGACAGCAAAAAAGCTGGCGGCGCTCCTGGGGGAAGGGTAAAAAAATGCAGGTTTATACTGAAGTAAATCAGGTTAGACTGGCAGGCTTGGAAACGCCGTCACATGGATTGTCTTCTGCGAAGCGGCCACCTCTGCTGAACAGGGGGTCGTTTAACATTTTTGTGAAATAGGAGCCTATATAAGAAAAAGACCCCAAAATCGGGACTGTCCCTATAAAATCAGGACATCTGCTCACCCTAGCAGTGACCATTCACACCTGTCCGTGGCCCGGTTTGTCTGCATTGCCCCCGCTGGCTCCTTAAGCATCTTAGGCCCCGTCCAGACTACCCGCCCGGATCGGCGGGTAGCCATCGAAGTATCGGGGATCGAATTATCGCGTCTTGTCTGGACGCGATAAATCGATCCCCGAACGCGCTACTTCGAACTCCGGTACTCCTGCAGGGCGAGCGGAGTACCGGAGTTCGAAGTAGGAGCCGCGAACTTCGATCGCGGCGCCGCGCGGACGCGAGGTAAGTCGCGTTAGTTCGAACTAAGGTACTTCGACTTCAGCTACGCTATTCGCGTAGCTGAAGTCGAAGTACCTTAGTTCGATCCCGCCCCTAGTGTGGACCAGCCCTTAGTTGACCTGAAATGCTTCCAATTCAGAAATGGAACTGAATGGGAGGAAGGGCTCAAGGTCTTTTGGTAAATCTGCCTGGTTCTCTGCTGATCCCCAGGGTCAGGACAAACTGCCTGTGACCTCCCAGTGCCTCCCACCTTTTGCAAACAGTGCATCCTGCAGCAGTGATCGGGCCAGAGCATGACTCTTTCCCTTCTCTCTTCCCTGTTCCCACTCGCCTCCATGTCTGTGGTTTGCATGCCAGCCAACCCGCCCCCACTGCATTCCATTAGAGACCATTGGGCTAGGCTGAAAGCTTCTGCACACTAAGAACACTCTCGGGGCAATTTACAGGTCCTGTATTATTTAGTTCATAAAAAAACAAACAAAAGAGGAACAGCATGAGGAGGCTGTATGGACTTTGCTTATTTCCTGGAGACTTTATTTTTAACCTTGGACGCTAACCTCTTGTAGTGGGTCGCTTTATTTTTTTAACGCTTGTCTCTCCCAGAATTTGATTTCTTTATGATCATGACCAGAAACTGTCTCCCATCAGTGATAACAGCTGGAGCTTGAGAACTACTGGCAAAAGACTCTAGGGTCTGGTTGTCTTGATGTTTCCCTGTTTCCCAAGAGAACTGGAGTTCTCCTCTGATGCCTTTCACATCAACAACCTCCCTGCCCCCTTTCTTAAGACCCCGAAGCACTAATCCATGTTCTCTGCAGGAGCTGCCATTCATCATTTGGGACTCCTGGCGTCTGCAATTATATAGCCTCCTGGGAGAGGCTATTAGGGCAGCTTAGAACTGAGCTGCAGAACTCATGGAAATGAAGCTGAGCCTTTAGAGAAGGAGAGGAAAATAGAATCAGGTCAGGGACAAAAATACAGGAGGCTGAAATACTGTATTTTCAGTCCACGCTGCAGTCTGGGTATTGCAATCTGTAGAGTCTCCTGAAATCGAAACTGCTTTCAGTGCTAGTTCAGCAGTAGGAAAGCGACCGCAGTACACTTCAAAGCAATTGTGAAATAGGTTAAAATCATAATAATTCCCTTCCCTGCGTTATTGCAAGCTGCTCTAGACACGTTTTCTTTCTTCTCCATAGGCCAGCAGCCCTCAAGATCTTCGTCTCTTCTATGAGAAAAACAAGATGCTGATGCCCAAGTAAGCATTCTTCCAGCATTACTATTTTTTTCCACTTGCTTAGTCTGTCTGTATTTACACCTGTCCTCTTGTGCCATCAGCTCATCATCTTGGGGATATGACTTAAATGTTTGGCCACCTGCCTCTACATTCCTTAACCACCAGCAATGTGGTCCAGAGAGTGTCAAGCTGCTGGTAGATTGCCCGAATTGGCTCTGTCTCCTCCCACATACACCCATTTCGCTGCTGCATGCACCCTAGAACATGATTGGTATGGAAGCCACCCTGCTGAATAGAGGCTTTTTGCAAGCGATTTCCAAGGGCCTTGTTCCCTATGTGCAAGTTGGCCTTCCCCTGTCAGATACTAACTCCTGGGTTCAAGAGCAGCCATGGTTTCCCCCCTTGCAAGCTCTTCCCAAGGTAGCGTCCAATACTGCAGGCTCTCCCAGCAGCACCAATCCTGTAACACTCATTCACTGCATGTAGGTCACATACCCAGTGTCCCACGTGCCAGAAAAGCCACTTCCCGAGCCTGTAGCCCTTTCAGAGGGAAATACAGAGCTGGGTGAGTGCCCCGGGCATGTGGAAATTGTTGCAATTCCCAGGGTGTGTGTCAGGAGAGCAGCGCTTTTATCCCGGAGTGGCATGAACTCACTGCTGGAATAATGAAGTCGCTGACTCAGAGTGCTTTTTTTAAAAAATGGGTGGGAACTTTTATTTTGATGCTGTGCTCGTAAATGAGAGCCATGCTGTCTCCTCTAAAAACCTCCCTCGGTCTTTCTAGAGATGGATTTAAACCCACACTCCAGAACTTTGGGAAAAATTGGATCCCAACTTGGGAAGCTCAAACCCAGGATGACATTTAACTGAGGTGGGGGACAAAAGAAAAGTGACTCCACATAAACTGTCCTGTCGGACCTGACGTCATACCCTGAGCTGCTAGACGGAATTGGTGCAGAGGGTGTATAGCTTAATAGTGTGTATAACTTTGTAGGGCGTGAGTTCATTGTGTCAGGGTGCGTATGGCTAGCTTATCTGCTAAAGCAGCCACAAAAGGTAGTGCATTGGGAAGTCAAGAAATCCAAGCTTTATAAATCCAGAACGATGCACAACGTGCGTGAATTTCTTAGTTTCGCTTTCTTTTCTTGTGACGAAAATGATGTTTGTGATCAAAGCGTTGAACGTTGTGAGCCCTGCCCCCTCCTTGTGCTCGGAGCCCAAGGGATCATGGGAGTCAGAACAGCCATATGGTGGGAGGAGCCCGTGGCAGAAAGTGAAGCAGATGCGCCCTCCCTGCTCACCCCTAAAAATAAATCCATGTTCCCCTATGAGTCTGTACATTTTTAATGGCTGGGAAATATAATCCCTTCCAGGAAAAGCCTTTTTCCACCAGTAGGGCCATGCTGCCCTGGCAGCATTGTGAATTGCTGAGCGCTCGGAAGGAGGAAGTCAGTGATTACAAATGAAACCGGGTAATGATAAAGTGAGAGACAGAGGTTGGCCATCCTTATTTATCAGCACTGCATTTGAATTAACAAGGCCCTGCTAAAAAACAGACCCACCGCCTTCCTTGTGTTACCGTTTTTCTTCCAACTCCTGGATTTTTGGAGAGTGTCTTCATAATGTGTGCCACAGTCTGTGCCATTTCTTGAGTAAACCTGGATAAAACAGCCTTCTCAGCCTGGCTAGTGAAACCCAAAACCACCCAAGAGCCCTTGCCCTCATCTGCCTGGGCAGTACCAGGCTCTGGTTACATTCTCCTCGGGGCTAATCAGCCGGGCACACCTGTTCCCCACCCACTGGCATAGTCACCAGAGAAGAAATGTAGTTTGGTTGGGGCGGTGGACAGGGGGGAGAAGGCTCATTAAACTCTCAGTAGAAATCTCTGTTCCTCACGAGCTGACATGACTATGGATGGGTAAAATGCCACTCTGGGGCAGGAAGCTCGCACCAGGAGCAGCAAGCCAGACGGCCTCGTTATTTTATTGTAATGTAGTACTAGTCAAAATAACTAACATTCATCACCTGGATTTGCACAGCGAGTTAACACGCTCTGGGTGGGGTGTGGAGGAGGAATCGTTTTTATTGTTCATGTTAAATCGCTTGGCCTAGGCCTTGGGAAAACAATGCTGTAGGGTAGCCAAGCTTGTAACTTCTGAGAGGCAGGGCATAAGGCGGCAGAGGGGATATCTACACGTGGAGCTGGGGGGGGGGGGGATTCCCAAGGGGAGGAGCCTTGCCCACCCTGGCTCTGATCCAGCTAGCACATGAGAACGGAGCGTAGCCGCAGCAGGGCAAGTGGGGCACGTGCCTAGCATCTCGAATGGGGCAGCTAGCCCTTCGTGCCACTGCAGCTACAGTCTATTTTTAGCCCACTACCTCTATCAGAGCTAGTGTGGGCACGTCTCCTCCAGCTGGTTGTTATGCTCTCAGCTCAAAGTGTGCATGTACTCTGCCATCTGACCTTAGGCACTGCACTTAACCTGCCTGATTTTTTGACTGTAAAACTGCATAAAAGCTGAACCTTGCCAGAAAAAGGAAGCTGTGTCTTAGAGGAGCTATTTCTGTTACCCATCACCTGTGTGCAACGGATAAATAAATTACCACCACAGTACTCGGGGACTGCAGTCCATAAGCACTGTGGTTCTTGGGCTACTTCTATAGTGTGTTTCTAGGGGTACCACTTTCTGACAACTACCTTGAACACCACATCCTCTTGGCTGCGACCATGTGTAGCCTCAGTTTAATATTAGGGTCTGTCTACACTGCAGTTGTGGGCTGTGATTGCGGCTCATGTAGATGTACCTGAGCTAGCTTAATATAGCTACGTTGGGTCAAGGAGCAGTGAAGTCATGGCAGCATGGGCTTTTACTGCAGGCTTTGCAAGCCTAGCCAGGATCCAGGGTAACTTCAGCACAGGCTAGCCCCATGAGAAGTTCTCTCTGCTGCAGCTTTGCTGGGTCTGGGACCTGTGCTGGCTACCTTAAAATTAGATCAGCCGTGCCTACATCTTTTGCAATCATACCCCGTGATTGCAGCATAAACATATCCTTAGATGCATCCTCTCTGGGGGTCCAGATACCCTGCTCTGGGCAGGTATTTATTAATGTTTTGTGCCTGGGAGAGATTGCAAAACACCTCCTTCTGCACAAACAAGGCTGGTATGATGCTTGCAAAGATTGTGTTCTAGGAATAGCTGGATCCGAATTCCTCTGTGAGAGAGGCCCAGGGCTTCGCAGAAAAAATAACTGACTAGTTTCAGAGCCTTCCAATATAGATCTTGCCTAACGGCTTCTGTTTCACTCTTGACTGAGCAAGACAGTGTTAATGCTCGCCAGCACTCTCCCCTCTGGCCCCAGCCGCTCTCCTTTCGCTTTGTTTTCATTCATATCTACGCCGGGGAGGGGGAAGGTGGAACTAGTGCAGAATTGGCAGGCAGGAGTAAATAGGTATCTGCTCCCCCTCTCAAAGTTAAGCTTGTTGCCTGCCTGTCATGGGGGGGTCGACCCTGCTCTGCGGAGGTGGGCCCGAGCAAGCTGTGTGCTCCACGACAGCGGTTGGCTGTGGGCTCTGTGCAGTTACAATCCCTGTGCAGATGGCGCATGGCATTACCTTAGCTGACCCCCACGAGGGGAGGGAGGGGAGGCTGTTCGACTGCAGGGATGGTGCTGTGCCCAGCCGTGATAAACGGAGCTAATGCTGACAGAGCCTGGATCTGGCTACATCTCATTTGGAGAGCTCTGCTCTCTCTGGGGGCAGGTCTCAGCCATTATTCCCCAGCACGGTCCTTCCTAGTCGCCGAGGGAAATCAACAAAGCTCTATCCACTCATGCAAAAGCTGAATTACCTTTTCCCCTCCCTAATACGTACAGTGATTCTACGCTCCTCGCTGTGCATCAAGAACTTGGCCTCTAAGCTCGATCCCCACCACTTTGGGGGGTAGCAGGGGTTGATTGATTTGCTTCTGTTGTGCTGTGACTGCCCTTAAAAAAATGGAGATAACACACCTTTTCCCCCCCAGGGCATTTGCCTTTATCCCACTTTTCTTTTTACTTACTGTGGGGAAATACTGCATTAATTTTAACTCCTTGTAGGTGGCAAAGGCCCAGATTTTGGGGCACCCACTGTAAATACTATTGAACAGGTCATTTTTTAAGGGCGGATGCTGGTCTTATGTAAACTATGTGTCTTTTAACATAAAAATGTAATGAAATCAGTAGTAAATTGGTAATGCTGATCTCCAGGACCCGTTGTGGGTTTTAATAGGAAGCTTCCATCGAATAAAGTGCTCCCTCTTGGTGATCTGTTTTATTTACTCTGTGCTATATGCTGTACATGAAATAGAACCCAACCAGATCACCATAAAATCATTCTCAAAAGCAAGGCTCTGCAGATGCTCATGGAAGAGATCTTTAAACTTAGAGTAGCCAGAGCTTTAACACTAGCAAAACAGGGATTTGGGCGTGAGAGCCACTGGGACAAAAATAAAGTGGTTTCCTCATTCAGCTCCTCTGCAGTGGGCGTGCATTCGGTTTCTAGCCCAGCAGGTGCGAGGTGATGTTTCTAGTTTGCATTAGCTCATATTTAAGAGCTGTTAAAGGTCTCTGTAAGTTTAACTTTTGTTTTGAACTGTCTACAAATCCTAGCATCCCCAGGGAGACATCCAGCCACCTGAGGCAGCTGCTACTCGGTCTTCTGCAGCGCAATCATAAGGACCGCATGGACTTCGGTAAGAGAGTCACCTGTTCTAGTGATTGAGACCAAATGAATGAAAATGGTGTCTGTGTTGGCTCCACCTTTTTAGTATCGTTACACTCCAGGTCTCTGTGGGTTTGCTGATGCTACATCATGCGGTGGATAGAATACCAGGCAGTTCCAGCTGCCTGAGGGTCAACATGATCCTTGGATTTTATTCCAGCTGGATGTGCGAACTGCAAAGTTCAGGGCTGACCCCAGTTGGCTTTGAATTCTTGCATCAGATTTCCGTTCCCGTTATTGGTGCCGAATGCCACCTGCCTTCCCTCGTGGACACCCACTCCCGGCAGTCTGACCTTCAACTTTTGCAACCTGTTTTGTGTCTGCCAAAATGACGTGACAGATTAACATCTTTCTGTGTCCTTGTCACAGTGCGTTAGTCTGTATGTACCCACCTCACCTCCGGTTCCTCTCCTGTGCCCGCTGCTACTCACACGCCACACGCAATATGTATGATAAGTGATCCATTCTCCCCTCCACCCGTGAAGCCAGCACAACCTCAACCTGTTTATCAGTTCCTTCCCTTGTCAGCAGGGTTTTCACAGAACTGTCCATCTTCCCTTCCCAGGGCTCGTATGGCCCTTCCAGCCCTCACCCTCAGAGTGTCGCCTGGCACTTCCTACTCCCTGCAGATATCTCAGCCAGGCTTTGTGCCTGCTGGCCTGGAGAGCCTGCATCTAGGTCCTTCATCACAGGTGCCACTTCCAGCCAATCCTACTCCTGTGACCTGTGATGCTTACTCCGATCAGGGCTTCACACAGGGCTCCTCGATCCCATGTTTGGGTACCTGTGCCTTGTTTTCCCCTGAAAGTCCCTGAAAGGGGCCAGCTCCCCTTGTGACAGTTCTGTTTGATCTGTTTCCACCCAGAGCACAGCTGGCAGCTAAACCCTTTTCAACGGGGTAGAAGACAGAAGAAGAAAAACATACCCCAGAGAGGGTTTGGGGCATTATAGAATGCATCCGTACGCAGGGTGGGGAGCAAAGAATAGAGAAAATTAAAAAGCTATGTCTTCATTGTCACAATGCCAGTAGCCAAATAGATCCATTTCATCTACCAGCCTCTTGGTCCTGGCCCTGTGCAAACCTGTTTAAGTGGCTTCCCTGAAACGAATCTCCTGGAATAGAAGCCGTGTTTCATCTTTGTGCTAAATATGAATGTAGTGTGATGCACAGTGAATGGTTACATATGCCTTTGCCTAGCTAGCGGCAGTTGCCCTCGGAATGAGGTGGAATGTGTGGCTAGCCACGTGGGTGCACCTGCTGTACGTGGCTGCGTTTCTGGAACGTTGTTGCTCTTTGTCTAGGCTTCAGATAGAAGCGCTTGATTTTAGAATTGGTCAAGTGGGTTTCCCTGGTGGACAGCATGCTGTCAGCTCCACTCCGAAAGAACAACCGAGATAGCAAACCAATTTGCATTAACCTGGACTATCGGTGAAACCTTTTCTTGAGTCCCCTGATATCTGGATAAAACGTGTGTATGGATTAACCGGGACTGAACGTAATTACGCCACCCTGGGTATAAAAGTTCGGATGTGGAGCAGGACGCATGGATTAGCGGAAATGTGCGTTTTCAAAGGAAGCCTGTTCAATGGTTGCGTATGGGTCTTCTGTTGAGAGTGGAATTCACCTGGTGCGGTGGGTCTCAACCTTTTCCAGCGACCTCGTGTTACAAAAGAAAATTAGTTGGGGTTCCCCTTCCCATCTAGCGATGAGCTGAATGGCCATAGCCGCCTGCCCCCAGACTGCTTCATGATCCGCTGGGGGTAGTGACCTTCAGCATCTAGCACTGAGGAGACCTGGGGCAATATGCTTAGATTGCATTGGCAATAATAGCCATGACAGTTGCAACAGATTCTACTGGTTTATGGTTGCTGCCTGGTTCTTATTACTGTGTGGGGTTGTTGTTTTTTTTCTTAAGTGACACTCATATAAGATTCACCCCTTTCTGGGGTGGAGTTGCCTATATTCTGTCCATAAGCCTCAGCCAAGCCACTCCTTTATCAGCTGCTTTGCTGTGACTATAATTCACACATCTTGATGCTACTGGCCATGCCAGAATGCTGCCAATCAGTCAGGAGAGAGCCAGGCCATGATTTATTGAGAACAGTGTACGTCTCAGCACCCAGGTCTGATTCTTTGTTCCTCTCCTCGCTGGGCTAAGTCTTCCCTCCCACTGAGAGCGTTTGAGCTCCCTCCCTACTTGTGACAAAACTACCCAACTGTCTTCTCTTTCCAGGATCTCCTTTCCAATGCCAAGCCTTGGACTCTTCTGTGGGTCTGGAGGCTGTTTTCTATTGGACACACATGAACTGAATGGGTCTATTGGCTCCTCCCTTTGCCTCTCCAATTTTGGTATTAAAAAAAAAAATCCCTGTTGCTTTCACAGCAAGTGGATACACAAGTAGGTATTTTATAAGGGGAGGGCTTACATCTTCTAGTGCTCATAGAATTAGAATATTTATATTCTGGGTATGGCCAGGATTAAGTAGTGAGGAGCTCTTCTGTGAGGACTGAGGTATATTGTTTCCCCTTTCTCCCCGGGGCTCTCGGTGAGGATCAGTTTGCTGATCCTGGTTTCTGTTAATCCCCCTTGAGGTGCGCGGATGGCCTTGTGGGCATATAGCCCCCCTGTGCCACAGCAGGTTCATGTAACAGCATTATGTGATATTCTGAACGTCATTTAATTGGCAAGGAGAACAGCAGCTGGGAGGCTTAGAACCTGGTCTCCATGGTTTGGTGCCTCTCTTAATTCCATGATCATTTAAAGGAAAACCACACGAGTCCCAAGTTTGTACGTTTCCTGTTGTTGATTTGGCAGCTGTTTACATCGCACTAACATTTATAAAATCCTGGATGTTGCAACAGGAAATCCTCGCTGGGAAAACAAGCTGAACCCCCCCTGTGTTTAGCCAGATGATCCGTCGTGGGCAGTGACTCAACGCTGCTGAACCCTGAAAGATAATAGTTGTTGACTAATAGAGGAGGGTGACTGTGTGGGGGCAGAAGAAGGTGAGAGATGGGGCGAGTCTAGGAGGGAGGGTTGGCGGTGAGGGATGAAAAAGGTGCGGCAAGTCTCTGCAGTGAGCTAGAACGGGAGCACTGTGGGGAATAAGAAGCGGTTCTACTGCCATCAATCAAGAGAGCGGATGCCTGCAGCTGGATGCTTGCAGCTGGCATTTAGGAAAGCCCAGGGCTCTCTGCTTGTGACCTGAGTGCTGGATGGACAGCCTCGGAAAAGGAAGTTCCTGCTATCGTGGTTAGACTTTCCAGGCCGTGGGGCCCCCGAGACTGCAGGTTTGACTGCAAGTCATGGAGGCCCCAGCTCCCTTCTGGACTGGTTATAATTTAGCGTGATAAGTGTATAGGCTCCTCTGCTGTGTAGTGCAGAGGAGAAAAAGCTCTGAGATGATTTGTTGCTCCTTGATGATACCCCGATTACCCAGGGATCTCAAGTTATCTCCCTCTTAATTGTTGGGCTACGTTAGGTTTTCTCCTTCTCTTGTGTAACAGAAACCTCCTTCACTTATCCCCTAAATCCTGTCCACACTCATCCCAGTTTTCGGCATGTTCCCTGTTCTTCTCCATGGCTTCTTGCAATGGGAGTGATTCCCCATCCCTGGCTGGCATGGCATAGGAGTTCGGTGCAGGTGGGGAGACCATCTTGAACCTAGCATCAGGTGACCCTCCATCATTTTGGTACCCAGAATAACCCCTCCTTCCATTTCTAATGCAGTTAATAGGCTCTGAACATATGCTAGGGTGCATGCCAGGGTTGAAACTTGCAATGAAATTTGTCTTACTCTTTACTGTCATGTGCAGACAGGAGAAAGGGCCACTAGAACTGGCTGACTGTCTACTCCTCCTCCAGTGCCATGGAGAAAGAGTTGCTCTGCGGTGACCTCTTGAGCCCCCAGAGGAATCAGGATAATTCTCCTTTTATCGTGTTTGGCAAGGGGCATTTTCTCCCCCTTATCACCTGCAATCTCTCTTCCTTCCTTCACAAAAGCATCCAATCCAGACATGTCTAATCGTGCCTTCACCCCTCTGATTCTCCAGGAAGCTGATTTAGCGTAGGTGAATGGGAGAAGATCATGCATTATTTTCACACCTTGCAACCTGCACGCCCTTGTGACTTCCCAGGACACAACAGGCTTCCTTGAATTGGCCCTCCGTCCAGTCCCCAGCCTGTCTCCTTAGAACAGTGCTGAGTATAATTGCAGTCTATGGATAGTCTAACTGGGACAAGCAGACTGTAGATCACAGAATGGAAAAATACCAAATAACTGTCCCAGCTTTGTAAACTGTTTGGACGCATTTTACTTACACTGAACCGTTATTCCTCTATTTTCAGATGAGTTTTTCCATCACCCTTTCTTGGATGCAAGTGCCTCTATGAAAAAATGTAAGTGTTAATATTTTTATTAAAACTTTAACAAGCCATGATTTACCTTCCCCTAATCACTAAGCCCCAAAAGAGAGAGCTGTCTCTAAGTCCTTTTGGTTATTTGAGCATTGACTTGGGCTTCACCACTGGGTTGAGTTCAAGATCTCTGGATTTTGCAGCTGAAATGTATTTGAATCTGCTGAATTATCTGCAAAAGCTGGATTTCCTTGGTCTGTTTAAGGACCTAAAGTGGAAGTAAATCTAGCGTGTGTGTGTATGTGGCTTTCTTCTTATAAATGACTGACCTTACAAACGCTTATGGGTAAACAAGGTTATGCTGCTTATATCTCCCTCTCACCCGCGTGTATAAGACTATTAATAACAGTGGATGGTGGCCAGGATGTACACAAATAGTTTAATTGTGAAAATGCCCCAAGCCATGTATCCATTACCCATTTGTTGGGTTGCACTGAATAGCAGGTACTGGAGAGCAGTGCAGTCTTTTGACCAAATCCATGTTTTAACTCCAGGTTCTTCCATGCTCTCTTGCTTTAGAGGGGTTTATTTTGGATACTTGTGACTGAAACCAGTTGAAAAATTGGAAAATGTTTTCCACTGGTAATTCCTCCCCCCCCTCTCTTTTTTTTTAATCAAAATGTTTTGAATCTGTTGCAATTTTCCAACCAGCTTTACTCATTACCTTTTAAATTAAAAGTGGAATTCAGTGTCCAACCCAGAATCACTATCACGGTACTGGGTAATTTCCCCCCCGACCAAGATGCCTCCCCCACCTTATCAGAGCTTTATAGAGAGTGCTCGGCCATTGCTTTTACAGAAGGACTCTCATTAGGCCTCTTCTTAAGCTCCTGTTTAAATACTGAAGCCAAGATTTTCAGCAGTGGCTGGTGATTTTGGGTGGCTAACCTTGAACTATCTCGAAAGGGCCTGATTTTCAGAGGGTGAGTGCGCGGTACTTTCTGAACATCAGGCCCCTTTAATGAGTCTCAAGGTGGACTCCCAAAAAATGAGGTGTTGCTTGTCGCTCTTGACAGTCTTGCTCTGGGAACACATGGCTCCGAGGCAGGAGTTCTGGTTTATCCCTGATACGCATTGTAAACACTCCCCCACCTTAACTGTGTGCTTAGGTGACCGTACCACGGGCAGGAAAAGCTTCTTCTGGTTTAGGGGCACTTACAAGCCAGCCCGGCCCCTTCCGCCAGCTGCACCATCGCCATGTGGGGTGAGCCCTGCAAAGCGGGGCTGCCCCACAGGCGGGAAAGGACTCTGCTTGCTTAAGGAATCTCCCAAGCCAGCCTGGCCCCCAGCACCAGCCACGCCACCACTGTCGGGGACAAGCCCTTCAAAGCCTGACCGCCCTGCAGACAAGGAAGGACTCTGCCTGCCTAGGGAAGCTCCCAAGCCAGCGCGGCCCCTATCTCTCGCCACACCACCACTCTGGGGGATGAGGCCCTCAGAGTCGGACCTTCCCACAGGCAGGCAACGATTCTTGCAACCCTGGCTTGCTCACCCACCGGCCCAGCTCTCATGTCCAGCTGCATTGTCGCCATGGAGGGCCAGCCCTGTACCGCAGGGAACCCCACGCAAGCAGGAAAGGATTCTCCTGACTTGCCCTCCATTTCCAGCGTCACCCACACCCTCAGAGTGCAGAAAGCAGGCGCACCGCCACAGTCAGGGGAGGGTTCTCCTGGCTCGGCCTTCACCTCCAACTGCACCTAGGCTACTGGTGCGGGGCGCTGGCCCTGTACAACGGCCACCTTTGCGGGCAGGTAAGGACCTTCCTTATCTGAAACTGCCCACCAACCTGCCTGGTCCCCGCCACTAGACGTGTGTGTAAAGCCTGGGACAGGGAAAGACTTATATTGCTTTAAACAAGGAGAGGGAAGGAATTCCTGTCGTCGTCCTCAGAGGTCTTGGACTGTGATCTTTTGTGGGGAGGCCTGTTGTTTGGGTAGATGGCTCTTGCGGCCTGCCCTGGAGGTCTGTACTCTGACAGTTGGCTGTAGTGGATGCACCCAATGGATGGAGGCCTTCAGGAGATTGAGAGTTCATGGGGAGTGTGGCTTGGACTGCTAAGAGCTGAGATGAGAGGGGTTAGCTGTTGGAACTTGGGTCCTTTTGATCCCTGCATAGGGGAGATAAGGCAGGAAGAGCCAACGTGCGAGTGGTAGGCCAGGGGCACGGGGTATAATATCGCTGTCACTTGAAGTCTCGTCTGAAGCATGCAGGACATCATCTGACAGGTGTCTCCCTTGTGATCCATGCAGTTTAACGCGAGGTCCATGCCTAGCACAGTTACACTTTGACTTGTTCAGGGATGAAGCCCCCTGACTTCGGGTGCAGAACACGGACCTGGCTGGGTGCTGCTGCAGGCCTCCTGTTAGTCCATCTAGCCATTCCACTCGACATGGGGATGGGGAGGATGGAGGAGGTGGGGAGGTCTGAGTAGCTGCATCTGACCTTAGACGGAGAGTATGTCACTCCCAGAATGGATTCATTTGTGCGAATCCCCATGCCAGGATCATAATGGGAATCATTTTAGAGATTGCCCCATTGCTTCTCTGATATCCTCTTCCCACTGGAACTGATAAGAAAACTGCCACTGACTTCAACAGAAGCAGGATTGGGTCTCTGGCATTTCTGTCTAAGAGTTTAGGACACCTGTAGCCCATAACCTGCTCTGGCTTCCAGTTTGTTTCCAAGTAACAATTATTGTTATTAAATATTTGTATTGGGGTATCAGGTAGAGCAGGGGTGGCCAACCTGAGCCTGAGAAGGAGCCAGAATTTACCAGTGTACATTGCCAAAGAGCCACAGCAATACGTCAGCAGCCCCCCATCAGCCCCTCCCCCCCGCTCCCAGCACCACCTGCCCACCAGCAGCCCCACCGATCAGCGCCTCCCCCTATTCCGTGGTGTGCAGGAGGCTCGGGGGAGGAGCGAGGGCATGGCAGGCTCAAGGGAGGGGGCAGGAAGAGGTGGAATGGGGGCAGGGCCTGTGGCAAAGCCAGGGGTTGAGCAGTGAGCACCCCCCGGCACATTGGAAAGTTGGCGCCTGTAGCTCCAGCCCTGGAGTCGGTGCCTATACAAGGAGCCGCATATTAACTTCTGAAGAGCCGCATGTGGCTCCGGAGCCACAGGTTGGCCACCCCTGAGGCAGAGGCATCAACTAAGATCAAGGCCCTATTGTGGGAGGCGCAGCGCTTAGAGACATACACTTAAAGACAGTCCCTGCCCTAAAGGGCTCACAGTTTGCACAGCTAAGACAGACAAAGGGTGGGAGAGGAAACAGGCCTGTGTAGGCGAGGTGATTTGCCCAGGGCCACGTGGCAGTCTGCAGCAGAGCTAGGAATGCAACCCAGGCCTCCTGAACCCATCACATGGCCTATCCGCTACAGTTCTGAGGTGTATTTCCCTCCCACATCCATCCTCCTCCATGGTGAGACAAGGGCCCCAAGGCTGTTGGCCTACGGGGCATGCTGCAAGAGCTATCGACTTGCCACTGGCTTTAGCCTGAGTGGTGGGTTTGGGGCCTTGTGTTTTATTAACTTGTGTTGTGTGTCTTTGTTATTTATTTAACTTGTGGGTTTTGTACCTGCGATGAGAGATGTATCTTAGAAGTGTAAAAATATTAATAAAATCCTAAAATACACCCTTCTAGTAAGCATGTCATTTGTCTGTAGATAGATGCTGTAGGGCCTTGGATAGGCGTGTGATATTGGTTACAGTGCATTATCGTAACCGAGCACGAGGAAGCATAATCAAGGCTGTTGTGACCAGTAAATACAACTGCGTTAAGTGGGATGTATACTGATCACCATATTGGGGGTTGGGAAGGAATTTTCCCCCCAGGTCAGATTAGCAGAGACCCTGGAGGTTTTTCGCCTTCCTCTGCAGCATGGGACATGGGTCACTTGCAGATTTAAACTAATGTCAATGGTGAATTCTCTGTAACTTGAAGTCTTTAAACCATGATTTCAGGACTTCAGTAATTCGGTCAGAGGTGAGGGGTCGAATCAGGGGTTGGGTGGGTGAGGTTCTATGGCCTGCAATGTGATAGAGGTCAAACTAGATGATCATGATGGTCCCTTATGACCTTAAAGTCTATGAGTCTATAACAGGGGTCGGCAACCTTTCAGAAGTGGTGTGCCGAGTCTTCATTTATTCACTCTAATTTAAGGTTTTGCGTGCCAGTAATACATTTTAACATTTTTAGAAGGTCTCTTTCTACAAGTCTATAATATATAACTAAACTATTGTTGTATGTCAAGTAAATAAGATTTTTAAAATGTTTAAGAAGCTTCATTTAAAATTAACTTAAAATGCAGAGCCCCCCGGACCAGTGGCCAGGACCCGGGCAGTGTGAGTGCCGCTGAAAATCCGCTCGTGTGCCGCCTTCGGCACGCGTGCCATAGGTTGCCTACCCCTGGTCTATAATGTCATCTCTTTTTTCCCCTGTTTATGACTAATGTATAACTTGATGTCTCTTTGAACCTGGCTTGCAAGAGAGATGCCAGGTAGCATGAGCAAATATTATGCATTAATGTGATACATAATACTGGTGAGATGGGTTCAATGTCTGGAACAATATGTTCAGTTTAGTACGCTTGACCTATAGCTCTGATACCAACTTTCTGATCTTATTGTGCATACTCACAGAGCAAAGAACAGCAAAATCATCTGTAAATCTAACTACCTGCACATGTTACAATAGCTACATTTCAAATACGGTATTTTCTGAAACTCAGAGGTTTAAAGGGGAATTTTTACTTACTTCATCTTTTGCTTCTGTACCTTGCAACCTCCAAAATATTGCCTCATCACGAATTGATGCTGAGGCTTCAGCAGTTAAAAAACAACAACAACAAAACAAGAGAGCTACAGCTGTTTACAAAATTCTATCCAGCTGGTTTATATGACAAGTGGATGCCAGATGGAGACTTTTTACACCATGTTTCAGCCCCAGATGACCTTTCAAGACAATTTATAAAGCCCCCGGCAAAATAAAGTTTCTGCTGGAAATCATGGCGCCCTAGTGGTTGCAACTGCTTTTGCATAGGCCTCGGTCCTGCACTAAGAACCATGCAGGGCTGCGCCTACTTGTTTCTCGGAGCAAAACTGCCCCTTTGGGCCGTGCTCCATTTTGGAATCTGTTGGCATGAGAATATTGATGTTGCTACCATCCATAACTCCATTGTTGGGACAAGCTGGAGAAGATAATTACGAGAGCTAATTCCTTTATGTTACCATGATGCCTGGCAATTTTAGGATTTGGGGTGCGGAACATAATTCGTGTTACTATCTTTCTGTCCAGATTCCAGGTGAAAACATCATGTTCCAAAAAGTTTATTCCTTTTAAATTTTAAACTGAGAGTGAATGCCTGGAGGGCAGAAAACAGGAGTGAGTGCATTTCTTTCAAGCGGTTGTGTATTGCTGTCATTACCTGATTGTGCCTTTTTTGGGTAAAGGGGGAATCAAACATATAATTACAGTGGAGCCTGACTAATTCACAGAGACTGAAAGCCCCTGTTGTAAATGACCAGATCTTGTGAGTTAGCCTTCCGATCTTGCAATGAAGTCAATGGGGGGCCCGGCATGAAATAATAACATAACAATCAAGGAGGCTGCATCCAAAAATGCATTTAGTTCATTTACTTAGGAGCTGTAATTTAGTTTGAATTCAGCTACATAGTGGAAAAGTCTTTCTTCCTGCCCTTAGATTTATGGAACACCTGTCCAGTGAAAATAGACAAAAATAGAAGGAAAAGCCCCAAATTCAGCCGCGTTCCCAAATAGTAAAAATGATCATCCAGGGGAAAAATAAACAGTAAAGCAGATACAGCAGTCAATGTACAGTACACGGTGCAGTATATTTTGTAAAAACAATGAAATCTTGGTAGTGGGAGACCTCACTACAGTAATCGTCTTTGAGGCCTCTGCTAAGAGGTGAGGAGGGTTCCCAGTTTCTTTGTGCAGATTTGGCAGCTGCAGTTTTTGTACTTCCGGTCACAGTTTGCAGGCTAAAACTGGGGAGATTCTTTCAGGCTTCTTGTTTTCCAAGACTTTGAGAAGGCGGTTGGGACTGACCTGTAAGCTGTCTACATGTAGGAATCCCAGTGATTTCAAAGGAAGTGCTGCATGGGATTGGGCTCTCCACCTACATGTGAGTTCACCCAGACTTTTTGGTTTGTTCCTCAAGCATAGGGCGCGAGAGCCAGCCATGCTATAAGATCTGGGAGGTGGAAATGCATTCTGGGTATTTGATATTTAACTGAGCACCCCAAGCCTCTGACCTTCCTTCCAGAATTCCCATTTTGGGGATATTTTTCTTTCTCAACAGCGGCAGGGCAGCGTGTTATAACAACACGGCCTACTGGGGGTGCAGTCAAACCCACCCTCGGAATAGACATGGGAGTTACAGAAAAGGAAGCTTTCCTCCCACAGAGATGTCCTGGTATATGGGCTTAACGCTTAGAACCCTGAGGATGAATAGGCGACATCCTTGGGGTTCCAATACAAGGGACTGGAGACCCATCTCTCTCCTCTCCTCTGCCCCCGTCAATGATTCTGCTTTCTTTGTAGTATCCTCCCTTTATCTCTGGCTACTGAGGAAGCCCCCCTACCTTCTCTTGGGACACCTCCTTCAGCTCTTGCTCCCTCACTTTGATCCTCACTCCCAGCCTTGATCATGTAGCCACTTCTTACTGGTATAAGGTGGGGCGGGGGAGTTACAGGCAGGCCAGAGTAAAAGGAGACGTGTATGATGGGAACCATTTTAATTTCTGCCCTGTCAACAGCCCAAAGGATCCCAACCCAGCTCTTCTTGCCAGTAGACCATCTCTTCCTCTACCACCCATGCACACACACCTTCATTTCTTTAACCCTTAGGACAATGTTCAGTGATTGTATCTCCATGTAGTTACCTGGCTGTTAGAATAAACATAAGTCCTTCACTGTAATATTTTAATATCGTTAGCCATGAAGCAGTTTTACTTGGAGAAGAAAGCTTTCTTCTCCATAATTATCCCATCAGGGGTAGTCAATTATTTTTTATCAAGGTCCAAATTTCTTACTCAAGGTCCAGACTCTGGAGAAAATAATTTTAAAAAAGCATAACAATAATGATAATAAGTAAATAAAATGATTTTGGGGTCCGTTCAAAAGTGTCTGGCGCTCTGGATTTGACCCCCGGTCTGCCTATTGACTACCCCTGCTCTACACTGTGTACATGAAGTCAGTATGCCCAGTCCTGTGGATTAATAAAACTAAGGCTGTAATTTTCTGACAGTGTAGGTGGGAGAGAAGAGAAGTGAAATTACTATCTTCTGGCTCCATGTAAACCATTAAAATACCAAAACATCTCCCAGGTTACTGGGAACGGTCTGACTTAGAGTTGACCAGTAAGGACATTCAGAGCTAACGTGGTACTGCAGGAGTACCATAATAAAGATAACAGATGTCAAATGGTCGTGTGGGGGAGGCAAGTTTTTCTCATTTAAACTGGACCAAATGTTGGTTTTCCCTCTGTTAAATGGCACCATCTGGTATATGAGACAAACCTGATGGGAAAGAAGACTAGAAAAGCCTTTTCAATCATTGCATTGTTGGCTGGTCAGAACATTTTAACAATTTCTTTCTGTTCCCAGCTGCTTCTGTGCCAATGCCTTCTTATCCAAGCTCAGGCTCTGGTAGTTCCTCCAGCAGCTCTTCCACTTCCCACCTGGCCTCACCTCCCGTAAGTACAACCCGCAGATGTACGGGAGTTTTGTTAACGTTCCTGGCGGTGCCTTGGCTGTCTTATCCCTTTCTGCTTTGCCATCTCATTGGATCATATGAAATAGGTCCTTTGCTTTCACTGCCTGAAGTTGCTGAAGATGGTAACACCTTAGTAATTCAGTCTGTGCCTGTTGCAAGCTCCTATGCAGTATGACCTGGGTTGGGGTCCTAAGTGACTTTCTCTCTCCACAAGGAGTGCTTCAGTTTGTCTTTATCTATTATGCAAAGAGCCTAGAGTGAGCGAGGCTTGAATTAATGACACCAGCTGGTGTCAGTAGAGCTGTAAGGCTCCTAAGAACCAGAACAAGTCATTAATTCAGCATCTAGTGCTGGCTGCCAGCTCCCTGCCCTCGAGCCAAGTTTGACAGCACAATCCACCTTCTTTTGCAAGGTGAACCTGCCCAGACGCACGTTCACCAAAGCCGTCTGCTCAGACCCAGGCCTGCCACAGTCGGATGGGCTCAGGAGAGTGGATCTGAACTGATGTCTGTCGTCCCACCCCCCACCCCCCCCACCCCCGTTACTTAACCGCTAAAACTTTCCTCTGAAGGGCTGAATATTAACCTGCCAGCAAAGTGACATTCCCCCAGCTCACCGAGTGGATATCAGAGACTGTCGGTGAAAGTTGCCTTTTGAACTTCTTTGTGCAGAGGAATATTGATGGGGTGGGGAAGAGGGAAATGGTTATGACTCTTCTTGTTCCTCCTTTGCAAGATTGCTTTCCTATTAGGTATTTTGTTCTTCCTAATGTCCCTGGACCAGGGGCTCTGAACGTGCAGGTTACACGCCTCAAGTGGTGTTGTGTTATGAGATGATGACGGGGGTGGGGTGGGGTGCGCATTCCTGGTATGGGAAATGTTGGGAACCCCTGCCCTAAGCTAACCCAGGAGCTCTGATGTGCAGGGTGATCTGGAAGAGGGGCTCTTTGCTCTCCATATCTTTTGGACTTCACCGAGTTGGGTCACTGGGGGCAAGAGTCTTATTCATTTCTCTCCCTCCTGCAATTGTCACCCCTCTTCTCTGGAGAGGAGGGGCTGGCCTAGGTCATTAGAACTCATGTCACACTTGGCTAGAGAATATTGTGGCAGTCTCTCCTAGCCTGCTCTCTGACTTGAGCAGCACATGAGTGGTACAAACTCCCTGTCAAGCCATTGTGTTAGCGAGAGATTTCGTATACTGGCCTTGGTCTAGGGACCCAGACATGGTCAATGTGCTTCCTCCCTAAGGGATGGCAGAAGGGATCCTTCTGAACCACTCACATTTCCCCGTTCCCATCCTTAAAGTGTCGATGTCATGGCACTCGTCCCTTCTGGCTGAGGGAAAGGTATGATGCAGCTCTCCCTGGAGCCTGTCCTGCCACTGAAAGGACCATTTGGTATTGACTGACCACTGTGAGCTGCTCTTTATTCCCACAAGCCCTGCTCCCCAGGCTTCACCCCCTACTCATTGCATCTCAGCCCCAGGGAAATATATTTGCACAGATCAGAGCCTCGCTGATGACCCTACATTCTATAAACATTCCCCAAATCCATCTACAGGTCTGTCTCATTTTACGCTGGGGTTACGTTCCGCGGTCAGCGCGTAAAGCGAAAACCTCGTATAGTCAAAATTACATTGAGTGTAATGGCGGGCAGAATCGCCCGCACTACAGAAACAGTATTTAAATTGTTATTTTTCTCTTTTTTTTGTTTTCTTTTCTTGTTTTTGCCGAAATCGCACATGTTAAATGCGCCTAAGATGCGACAGACCTGCACTGCCGTGGAGTGAGCAGCCGCGTACCAGCAACAAAACTAACACACACACACACACCCCGCATCTCTTCCTAGTTCTCCTTGTATTCCTTCCGTGGGGTGCTGGTGGTTTATCCATCAGGAAAATCTAAGCAACGAGTGGTGCCTACCTCAGAGAAACTATTCTTATCTGGGGTGCATTTGATGTACCAGTGCCATGTTTTGATGATCAAAAGAGGCACTCTTCTGACTTGGGTTTAGCTTTGAAAGATACGGTTCTTTCGCACTCAGTAAAGGAAGCATCTGTTTGTGGCGAGTTGGTAGCCCCCATTTATCAGCAGAATTTTGGCTCTGGCTTTGCACAATTTAATGTAGAGAATCTAGCAGAATGATGAACTAGCTGTATTAAAGCCCGTGTTTGTTTTCTTTGCTTTAAGCAGTCCTTAGGAGAGATGCAGCAGCTGCGGGAGAAGGCTCTGGTATCTCCTGCCCAGGATTCCCCTGGTTTTCT
Source organism: Platysternon megacephalum (assembly GCA_003942145.1). NCBI lineage: Eukaryota > Metazoa > Chordata > Testudines > Platysternidae > Platysternon > Platysternon megacephalum. The sequence continues at coordinate 13,557,658 of QXTE01000013.1, forward strand.
GCACGGGTCTAAGGACTCCGCTGAAAGCAGCAGCAAGAATTCCTCCTGTGACACTGATGACTTTGTTATGGTCCCAGCACAGTTCTCAAGTAAGCCACGCTGTTTGTAGTGTGTTTAGAGACAGCGCAGAAGTGAGGCTGTTTGTACGCTGAAGACCGCTTCTGGAAAGCCAAAACACTGATAGATCTGTACATTTTGAGATTAAAGTGGGAATGTTTTGGTTCCCCAGACTGAGGAAACATCTGGCACGCTGCTTGCTTTGTAGTACATTCTGTAACTAAATCGCTTCAAAGAAAGGATTTGCGAATAAGGAATCTGTCAGGACTTGGACCTGAATTGAGCATGAGAACTGAAAACCCAAGTGGGGGAGAAGCAATGTAGGCTCACAGGTGAATGTGGTGCTTGCCCAGAAACTGTTCTCATTCCATCCAATCTCAGGCCATCAATTTCATATTGCAGCACAGGATGGTACCTGGAGGCTGGATTTTATAGTTCAAAAAGTCCCAGCAACAAATTATTTCTTCGTTTACTCAGAAAGTTGGCCTTTTTAAAAATTCTGTCATAAAATGTCTCTTATTGTGTGTGTGTGTGTGTGTGTGTGTGTGTGTGTGTGCACACTCTGCTCACAAACTTTGTGCACATAACAGTAAGTGTGTTCATATAAACACACGTACATAAAGAATAGGACCCCCATTCAGCAGTGCACCTAAGCATGTGCTTAAGTCAATGCGTGTTCAGCAGAGCACTGAAGAACATTCTTACAGTTAAGCATGTGCTTATGGTGCTTTGTTGAATTGGGAATGAGGCCCTCCCTTACTCATCACTCTTGCAAACATTTGAACTTTCCTGTAGGCTTGGAAGGGAGAATGGGCTCTGCAGTGTGAATCGGTGCATGTAATTAGACAGTGAGAGAAGAACTCAGCGTTGCTGTTACTCTCCCCAATAACAGCAGTGGGAGCCGGGTCGTAACGTCTGACACTGTTCACGTTTCCAGCATTTTGAGGGTTTGGCAGGGGCGAGCTCTTCTGTGTATCCAGCTGCCACCTCACGTGGTCAGACTGGAATTTTGCCACTTGGGGCATAGATGTGTTTGAGCCCTACGTGCAAAGCATGCCACTGCGTTTGCAAAGCAGCTAATGGCTTGCACCAAGGGACGCGTGTCTATGCTCCAAAATGCCTCTGTCGAGTCTCTGCCCCTTTCCAAAAATACCTCCTTTCAAACCAAATCCGTCAAAGCCTGAGGCTGTGGGGATCAGAATGAAACCAACTGCTGACTACACCGGTTCAGTGAAACGGAGATCTTAAAAGCTGCTTGGTATCCAGGTTCCTCTTGGTCTTGGAGAAGCAGGAGATTAAAATCAGTCACTCTGAACATATAAAAGCTTTAAAGGACGTGACCAAGACCTAATCCATTTCTTCACTTTCTTGACACACAGGTGATCTAACTGCTGAGGCAGCAGGAGGGAAACCCGTCCAGGACAGCCTGATGTACAGCGAGTAAGAGCATTAGCCTGGCACAGACTCTGCATTCAACTCTGCTGGGCTTGGGGGGATGGAGAAGGGATTTTGCTCACTTAACTCTATTTGAGGCCCTATCTTTGCTTCAAAGATGACTCCGTCAGTGACCTAGTTGCAACTTGCTTCCTGTTTGCACCATAGAGTCTCCTTAAGGAACAATGTGAAGGGCCTGCCTATACAGCAGCCTGGAGCTGTGTTGTAATGGGGCCCCCAGACATGGGCTGTATTTTTAGCATAGAGAAATCCTTACAATTTTCTTGGCCTTCGGGATGGGGAATTTTAGTGGCTCGTAGAGGGAGAGCAGGGAGACCGGGGACCTGCAGTGCTCTCTGATTCCATTCCCAGCAGTATGCCAGCATTCACTGGAAGAGGTTTGGGTTGGAACCCAGCCCAGCTTGCTGGCAAGCCACTTTTCCATCTGCCAGGCAAAGTTGCCAAACCCTTTTCTCCTGCCCATATGCAAAGCCTTGCTGCAGACTTGCTGTCGCACTAGAATCCATGATGAGGTCAGTACTAGGAAGAACCCAGACCCTTCCGTTCTGTACCCCTCTGCCAGGGAGCATTTTTTTCTAGAGACACTGGGGAGGGAGGGAAAAATCTTTATCCTAAGAAAACTTGTCCACAGTCCCTCAACTTTGTCTTGAGGAGGTGGTGGTGTGTCCTATCCACTCTGCAGGCCTGGGAGTCAGGAGACCTGTGTTGTCTTCTAGACTTTGCCACTGGCTTACTGGGTGATCTTGAGCAAGTCCCTTAACCTCCCAATAGTTTGGTTATACCAGCTGTAAAATGGGGGGGTTGGTATCCATACACCTTTGCAAAGCATTTTGAGATCCGTGTATGCAAGGAGCTGCATAAGGGATAAAGGCTGACAATTTATAACTAGACTGATGAATAATGCAGTGGGTTTGCAGCAGATGCTGCTGTTACTATCTTTCTGTTATTGATTTAATCTAACCTCAGTCTGCTCTCAACCAAATTCACAGCCTTCCTGATAATTGGGTTGCAATTTCATTGGGTTTCTTGGGACAGAGTTGAGGGAGAAGGAAGAGTGGTTAAAACCAGCCTCCAATTACTCTTTAAAAAAAAAAAAAGACTCTTAGGACCCGATTCTTATTTACACTAAGGCTCTTTTAAACTGGGCAGAAATTACATGTACAGCCACATTAAAGCCCCCACCAAGGGCAGAACAGTGGAGAGGGGAATGGATTGCTTCCCACAGGCTGTGCAGGGACGCAGTTAACTTACATTCAGTCACATGTGAAAACAACACGAAGCCTTGGGTGGAAAAGCTGGGGGAGTGGTAAGGAGCAGGGAAGTGCTGTTGCATCTTAGGCTCTAACAGAACGGCTTCTCTCTCTCCCTTTCCAGGAGCTCCCTGGTGACTTCAGCAGGTGTGGAGAGCCAGGCAAGGACGCCATCCCCTTCGCCCCCTTACAGCACTTCTCCCAGCCTGGCAGGGTAAGTGGGAAGCTGGTGAGATTGTTCACCCCAAAAAAAAGTTTTAGGCCTTGATCTAACTCCTGCTGAAATTGAGGCTTCTTTCTACCCATGTTAATTTGGGGGTGGGGTCAGAACCTCCCGGTGAAGCTTGGCCTTGAGTTCAAGGGCAGCAGTTACAACAACAATAACAAAACAAAAAAAACTAACCAGAAAAGCTCTGCAGCTTGGGGTTCAGCCCAGTCCTGGGTGTGGAGCCTGAACTCCTCAGGGGCATTCCCTCCTCCCAAGAAGGGCAAGGGGAGAAGGAATCTGAGCTGGAGTTAACCCCCTGCGCTCTGGAGACCAAGGAGCGCCCTCAGCCCCCATCCAGAACTTTACTACTACTACAAAGGCGTGAGACTGAGTGCAAGTGTAACCCACTGGTGAGACTCCCCCCCCGTGCCCAGCCCACAGAGAATATGAGTGTTACAACTCGAGAACCTGGCTCTTCAGCTCAAGCTGTAGCTGCTCACCCTTTTAGCACTGCAGAGCCCTAGTTCAATCCCCCGGGTGCCAGCCAAGGTGGCGACCGTCACAGGAACCCAAAAGCCCTGCTTTGGCTGGGACTTTTCCAATACCACCATGTTTTTCGTAGGGCGGGTTATCCATAAAGGGCTCCTTGCTCGCATCACGCGTCTGTGTAGCTTATTCCTTGAGATTGCAATTGGCAGCGGGAGTGATTTTTGTTTCTTTGGGGAGCAGGAAAGAAAGGACATTGTATTTAACTAGGGGGAAAGGACCTCGCTGCTCACTGCAGTGCTGGGACCCACCACAGATATAGCCTCCTTGCTGTGAAGAGGCTGCGAGATGGAGCTTGTCTGATCTTCTGAGGCCTCAACAATACTGTGGCCGTGAGTTGCTGGCCTGGTGGGTAGGCGGCTGAATCTGTGGGAAGGTTGCCTCCCCATTTGGTCCTCCTGTCGAAGGAGGCAGTTGGGCCGGCTCAGATATGTTGAGTCTGCGTAAGGCCCCAAGCAGCTCTCTGCTCCACACCTGAGAAGGGGCGCTCCAGCTGTTAGATAGAGCTGTTCGGTTTGTAGTGATGAACTGCAGTGGGTATTGGTATAACTGCTTGGCTGAGGGGAGCAGCAGTGGTATAGAACCTTCCTCCTTTTGGTCACAGGTTCAAATCCAGCTAGGCCAATGCTGACAACAGCCCATGTGAAATGAGTTTAGGGTCCAGCTGGCCACACACCGAAATTCGGCACCACCAGTGACTCTGCTTGGTTCTATTTGCTCGTAAAGATTGAATGCACATGGAGACTGATTTGATTGACTCCCACCCTTCAAGGTGGTCCATTGGCATAAGGAATCTCGCACTGCCTCCGCTCTCTGAGTACGGGGGATGACTTGCGTGTCTGAACCGGGCACCTCTTATGAGTGGGGAAATTCACCCTGAAAAAACTTAAAATGCTAAAGAAGTCCCAGCCTTGCGTTGTGAAAATGCTCCTCACCTAGAGAGAGCCCACAATTACGTGCCATTGCTTAAACCCGTATAAACCTAGGGAAGAAATACAGCTCAAAGCCTTGCTGACATGATCGGACTAATTGGCAGGCACGTACCACGACTCAGAGTTTAACTGCATAAGGCTTCTCATGCCGTCACCTGCTAAGCTTTTTAACAGCTTGTTCTTTAACTGATTCGTGTGCATGGGATCAGTGTTCATTAGAGGATTCGGGCTCGCTCTAAAGAGCGGTGGGTGGAAACGCACGGAAGGTCATTGCAAATGCTGGCTCGCTTTTCACCATGCCCTCTCTCCACCAAATCAGGATGCCTGAGTCCCATCGGCATGGAAGGTGGAAAATCACTTCTAGTTACATGAGGGTCTAACATGTCACTACCCCACTCCCACACACTCATTCCCAATAGCCTGTGTGGAACGGATCCCAAACCCTGCTTCTACAGAGACCCCAAAGAGAAGCCTTCTACCCTTCCAGGAAGGGGAAGAGACCACTGTAATGCAGGACTCCAGCCCAACAAAATGGAGTATGTGGGGGCCTCAGCCACCCCCTGAGGGTGCTTCTGAGCTGGTCCCTGCAAGGTGTCTTCACCGTACTCAAGCACGGGCTCTGCTGCCCTTTGACTGCATGATGTCGCACAGGCCTTCAGCGCTTCACTGCGTGCCATTGGCAGCAGGAGGCAACACTGGCTTTTCACTCTCCCTTTGGCACCGCTTCTTAGCAGGCTGGAGCTCTCCCTTTGTTTGTGCCTCTTGTCTTGCAATCAGCATTTCACCTCCCTCTCCTGCCCCTCCCTGCAGCCCAAATGGGACAGATAGCAAAGGCTGTTTGAGATTGGCTGGTAGTGGAGTGTTTACCTCTAGATGTCAGTGTGCTCTCTGGAACTACTCCTGAATGTTAACCAGAATGTTACCTGACCAGGATTAACCCATATTAACTGCTAGGTTTTTTTCAATCACTTCCCCATTGAAGATGTATCCTAAAATTGTGTCTATGTACCTCTTTGGATGTGTCTCAAAGTGATGGGTTTAATGCCACTTTCTGAGTGCTTTTAGTTACAACTAATTAGCTGAACTCTCTTTCCTTCTTGATCTGTTGGGCTCTGAGAATTTCTGGACCGCTGTGGTTTGAAAGACCTCCAGATATTTCCAATGTCTAATGCGTACTAGGCTCAGGTTTAGTTACCAGCTATTTGTTGTCTGGACCAATTGGTAAGTTCCCTACATGTCATCTAAATTTGACCTCCTCGTTTACAGCATACATGCAGTATGGAAAGTTGGCCGGTAGTGGGACTTAATGGACAGTAGCTCTTATATGAGGCCACTCTTTGACTCGGTAACTTCTCTTCTTTGAAAGATGCAGGCCTGGGTTAGAAGTTCAGTCAGTCAGGCAACGTGCAAGGTGAAGAGCCCCTCCTTTATCCCTTAAAACTTCAGGTGTTGTCCCCACACACGGCTCTGTTAGCTCCCAGATATCTCAGCCAAATCACTGTTCAATTTATATCTTATTGTACCCATATATCCTTATGATATGCCCCGTAAATTCCCCTTACCAAGGTCTCACTGTTCTGCTGGCAAACTCCTTGATAGCCTGGACCTTAAATCTATGTCATCATTCCTGGTTTTTCCCCACTCTTTTTGCATGCACACACACTAGCTTGTTGTTATGGGGCTGAGCTTATGGGATATTCCTAGCCTGATTATTCCGAGATGCGAAGCAGTAGTTCGCATAGACTTGATTGGCTCAGCATCTCTGAAAACCAGGCTCTGAAGTGATTATGTCTTGATTCTGTAGTTGCTCTGTTTCTGGAGCACTTGCGCTGATGTCCCTGGGAGTTTGGAGAAAATATGAACACACAGAACAGAAGCTAGAACTGCATAGAATTAGCAAACTGTAGATGTTGAGGAGGAGAAGAGGAAAAGTGGGTCACTTCTATGTCTTCCTGTTGTGCGAGAGGGTCTTTTTCAGCCCACTGGTGCTGCTCCAGTGGTGAGTGACTTATTCGTGGGCTATGGACCATGTCCTTGACATGTGCCAGTAAGCTACAGCATATAGGCATTGCCAAACATTGTCACCAGCAACTGCGGAGTATAGCTGGCCTTTGCAAAAAGCGCTTTTGGGCTTTAAGTTCTTTTGGCAGCTGTATAAGACAGCAGCTCTAGTCTCTCTTTATTTCTTTAGTTTTTCTTCTTCTGCGTGTGGGAAGCATTTCTGCTCTGGGTTATGTACCAGTAGAACTGTTGGCAGTGTAGCCTCTAAGAGGGGGACCCAGATTCCCTAAGGGCAATGATTTCTGTGTCCCAGACTGATGAAGAGAAGACTACAGAAACCTCCGTCGCTGATAAGCTCTTCCTATAGCTGTGCAACAGCTACCTATTTGGGGTTGGCTGCAGTGCGTGTCTCTGCCATGGCTATAGGGTGACCAGACGTCCCAATTTTATCGGGATCGTCCCGATATTTCAGTCTCTGTCCCGCGTCCCGACCGATCTTAGGACGCGGGACAGAGATATCCGCAGGCAGCACTGTGGGTTTTTTTTTGCTCAGCCGGGACTTGCTCGGCTTTTTTTTTTTTTTTTGCTCCCTCCCCCCCCCACGTGTCCCGATATTTTCTTCCTCTCATCTGGTCACCCTACATGGCAATCAATCCTGGAATTCCCTGAAGACCTAAGGATTTGGGAAAGGATTCTAGGAAGCTACTTAGTTGAATCACACAGTGGTGCGTTTTCATAGTTTTGTGCAGGCAAAGAATAATGGAGAAAACCGCCAGCTGAAGGGAATAGGTATTGGAGCCTGAGCCGAGTAGGCTGTTCAGACTTAACTGGAAAGCGGTCTGTCGTTTGCAGGATGAGTCGAAAACACTCAACTCCTCTTAACCTCAATGGGAATTCTGCACACAGTGTACAGCGAAGAGGCCCCGGATAGTTTCCTCTCCAGTAGGTTGCCCTGCCCACACTTAGTTCACTTGCAGACACGCTCATAGTCCAAGGGTTGTGTGCCTGCCTTGGAATGCTGAGACTCGTGGAGGTGCTGTCTCTTCGGTGATGACGCTGCATGAATCACAAGTAGCTTTGGGCAACAAATGACTCTTCGGCAGTGTCCTTTGTGAGCAACGGCCGTTTAGCCTTCGTTCAGTGATGTGCTCCTTGGCCGTGGATCTGAGGCTGCTGGAAAGTAGGCTGGTTGCAGCTTGAAATAGCTGCGATCTAATTTTCCTGGCGGGTGTGGTGCAGTCTGCGGGCGAGAATCGCCCTGAGGAAGGAGAGAGGAGTGGTTTTTGGAGGTGTGAGGTGGCCCTTCCTTTAATGGCTTTGAACTCCCTTCTAATACAAACTCGCAACCTGAGGGGAGGAGCGAGGTGGATGTTGCCCTGCAGACAGTCGCTTAAGCACGTTAATCAATCAGATTACGTCATTAAACGCTGTCTCCTCACAAGAGTCTTTATTTCTCTTTGAATTCCACAGCCGGCAAGGCCAGTTTTCCAGCAGCAAGTACGAGCACTCTGTCCCCATCCCGGTCCCAACGCAAATCCACAACTACCGGCGGATCGAACAGAACCTACAGTCTCCCAATCAACACGCTTTGCCACAGTAAGTGCTGAGGTGCGGGGAGGAGGTAATGCTACCTCCTGCTCATTGCAGGAGCCTTCAGATCTGCACTGTATGCGTCCTAAGAAGGTTTTACAGTCTGATCCGTCTCCATCTCTCTACACAATTTCCTGTATTGTGGGCCCTCTCCCTGGCAGTAGGGTGGGCAGCCCAGCATGCCGTGTGCTAAGATTATGTTTGTGGCATTTTGACACCAGTAATAGAATCTATTTGTGACAGTATACGTCCCTTCCCCACTGTCAGATCAGTCTCTCTGATGGAACATCCACGGGAAAATGGTCTTGTATTTGGCAAATGGCTAAAACTTAGACATTTTTGGTCAAACTACTGAAACTATGATTAAAACTCATTTTTATAAAAATCTGTTGACACACTTAGTCACACCACAAAGCGATGTGTCCTATGTGACACTTCCATGTTAATGTGATGATGCAACATAATTAGTGCATGAGCAATTCATGCCTGTGAGGTAGAGCGCACATTGGGGAACCAATCAGGATGAACCGGATATTAGTCTTGGACCATGGGAGTGATGCTTTGCATACTGCATAGATGGATCACACCTCTGAGGAGCACTTGGCTTCTGTCTGTTGAGATTGCCCCACACACACGTTAGTCTTACAGACTTGTCCTGTGGCTTAACCATGGCACTCCCAGTCAAAGGCCAATTGAAAGGAGAGCCATACAAGAAGCATGAGACCTTAAAGAGAGCCCATGTACCAAAGGTGGAATATGTTCAAATTATTGACAAGTTGCAGTGTGTAAGCAGCAAGCAAAGAACCAAGTCTCAGCAGAAATATGACTTATTGCCAAGGTGAGTTTCTTTTATGTTTACATTCATTAGGGTTAGCTTTCAGCAGGGGTTTAATATTCCTGTCAGACTGGTCTGCCGAGAGGCCTCAACCTCTTTTGCAAAGGCTGATAACACCTGAGATGTTATAGGTCAGTCTGACCTAACTGGGAATCAGCAAACAGATCATGGTGTGCCAGTGCTATTTGAACAAATTCTTACATTCTGGATAAACCCCTTTCTAGTCTTACATGCCCCATATTTCCTGGAACAGAGTTTGCTGCAGCTGTTGGGAGTTAAGCGTGAGAAAAGAATTGATCATCACCCATAATAATCCTTGCTGCCTGCAAAGTCAAGGATCTGGAAAATTTGCAGATATAGAGCGTGTACCTGTGATATGGATACCAGGGACTGGAATTGCTGGTTCAGATTCACAAACTATAGCCTACCAATCTGGGATTAAAGTATCGTGTTCGGCTGCTTTATTCAGCATGAGTGCAACGATGAGACTAACATAACCTCTGAAATCTAAAGAAAACCCAGAGCATCTTCTAAAAATTATCAGCCTCATGCAGAGCAGCATCCTTGTCTCTAGGAGGCCTCGTGCTCAGCAAATTTGTTTCTTCCTCCACGTAGCAGGTGCAGTACACATCCTCCAAGATCAGAGGGAAAACCTTATCAAGCTAAAGCTGTAGTTGGGATTCTAGTTGCCTATCAAACATATTTAGAAGGACAGTGACCATCATTCCTTATCAGTCATTTGACCAAATGTCTTAAAGTTTTAGACCCAAATTTGGCTCTCGGCTACTTCCCACAGAAGTCAGGGCAAGTTGAATGCCAGGTATCGGGGGGGAAAATTTGACCATTTTACCAAATTACCTAGGACCACGTGATGCAGACAGACTAAAAGTTGTATCAGTTAACGAGATAATTTGGCAGTGTGACTGGAAGGTATGTACATAGTGTGTGCAGTTTGTTTGTGTCCAGATGTGACATGTGGTACTGATAGCCAGGTGGTAATTTGCATTTATCTGTGGCCACCTCACCTGTTCTCTGCTAATTCCATCTCTCTCACAGGACTGCTTCTACTGTTCCATGTCTCCGAGTAGTTTCAAGCAGCTGTCATTTTTAAACTGTTTCCTTCTTATGGTCCAAAGATGGACTAGCCCCTTTAAAGTTATGCTGAAGCAAGTTCAGGACAGACTGCGTTCAGTCTTGAACCAATGATATTATTGAGATCTGATACCTAATAAACCATATGGAGTACAAACACTTTCTGTATCCCATTGAAGGGTCTGAAAATCTTTTCTCTGTGTTAGGCTCTTCTTTCGTGTTTGTGTGTAATACATAATTTTTTGGGGAGGGGAGGGTGTAATACATAATTTTATTTCAAGCCCAGGTCAGTTGGAAGGTACCAGAACTATAAATTTGGAACATCCTCACTTACAGAAAAGCTTTTTTAGAGTATTTTTATACGCAGTTTGAGATCCAGGAAAGAACCAATAAATATTTAAATCTTGTTCCGCTTAAAGCATCGTTCCTGTAAAGCAGGTGGCATAATAAAATATATAATGGTGTTTCTTAAAGAATGTAATGGCATTTATTTGACATGACCTGGATAGCTTCCTCTTGGCTTCATCATTCACGAGTAAAGTGTATATTCACACCAATAGAATCTTTATGCCATCAGATTACATATGCCTGCATTCCTGCACCTTAATCTTACAAAGGAGAGAAAGTCTAGTGTGTATTCCTGATAGTATGATGCATTGAGCTGAGTAGTTCTTTCAAATCACTCACCGATCCCTTTCCAAAAAAGCCACCTGTGGGTTGCGACCATCACATATTTGTGGAAATGATTGATTGAAAATGAAATTTTTTGCAAGAGTTGACTGAGAGAGAAAACAGGGATTCATGTGAGAAAAGGATTTTGTTGTTGTTGTTCAGGGAGTCTGAATGCCATGTCCAATGGCTGCAGAAGGGAATGTTGGTGAAGGAGGTTGCCCTGATAAAAAGACATTCTGTTCTTTGAAGTGTGTGTGTGTATATAATTATTTTTTCCTGTAAAGAAAAAATAGTGTAAGATACCAAAAACAGTATTCCTGTCTCTTTAAAGGATCACGGTTTTGATGGACCCCCACTGTACTCTGTTTCCCTTTCTGTTTGTTTGCAGGATCTGGGCAATAGTTTAGGAGGATAGATCAGTGTAATTTTTACTCTTTAAGGCTGAGGTTTTTCAAGGGAGCTTAAGGGAGTTAGTAGCTCGGACTCTCTTTTGAAAATCTGAGCCTAAAAAAAATTCCTCTGTAGCACTCAGTCATTCCAGTTGTAATGGCCGCGCACTGCTCTGTCTTGCTTTGTACCCATTCCTGACTTGACTCAAAGCTCTCTGTGGCGGTAACTCATTTGGCACAGCTCACCTATTGTACAATGTCATGCGGGCCTATGGAGCTAGCTAATTAAAAGACTGCTGTCACCAGCAGCCCAGCATTGATAGGCAACAACTAGGATAACAAATCACTGGGCGTTTTTGATAGTTATTAAAACAAACTGGTAACATGAAAGATCTGAGTCTCTGGCTTCCAAAGGGGTGCTGTAAATACGTGTGTGCGTGTGTGTGAGAGAGAGAGAGAGAGAGAGACTAAAAATGATGAGAATCCCCTGATTTCCCTTTTATAACTAAGCTAACTGTAGCCTTTTTTTCAGTTTGCATTGTAAGCTCCTTGTTCTGTTTGTATGGCACACAGCACAGTGGGGCCCTAGTCCTAGGCACTACTGCAATACAAATAATAAACAATTAATGAAGTTTTGGCTCGGTGGAAAGTAGCTGGGGGAGCTCAAATGGCCGGTGATGTTGTTTTCCTTGCCCCTCTTTAGTGGTGTCTTGAATAACCTGTGCATTATTGCTGTTTCCAATAAGGTCTGGCACAGTCCGAAGATCAAGCAGTACAAGCCCTCTTGGGTTTCCTAAAATCGGTGCTTCCCCTCCTTTCTCTGGAGAGCATGGAGCTGTGTCATCCCCCAGACGGTTCTCCTTTGGCGGTGCTAAGCCTTACACACCGTCCCCGCAAGGTAAGGTGCCAGCCAGCAGAGCCTGGCATGTTGCTACCATCGCAAAATCAGGCACCCCATTTCCCTAGAAAAGGAAGATGGCCTAATGGTTACAGTAGTGGGGGGGAATGTTGGGTTGTATCCCTGGTCCTGGCACTGACTTGCCTGACAAGTGTGTGTACCTCAGTTTTCCCATCTGTAATATGGGGATAATAATATCCATCTGCTGCATGAGACGTGAGGTTTGCTTAATGCTTGGGAAACACCTTGCAGTCCTGTGGTGAAAGGCCCCATGCAAATCAGAATGTTCATGTTACATGTGAAAGCAAGACAGATGAGTCTGGAATGAAAGGCTTCAGCTGCTTCCTTGGGCCCTGCCAATCAGCCTTTCCCATGGTGGAGTGAACAGTGGATCTTCGCTCAGGGCCTGCTTATGAAAAGAACTGACATTCAGCCGCTGCACTGAGTCCTTGTTTGGTCTGTTGTCCTGCAGCAGCCTTATCCCGGACGAGGGACGAGGGGAGAGAAACGAAAGAAAGAAGGGCCAGATTTTCAAAAGAACTCGGCAGCTCCCCTTGCTATCAGGGGAGGGTGAGAGTGGATTCCCCCTTGTTCTCAATGGGACCTGCCGGCTTTTGAGCTCTTTAGAAAATCTGGCCCCAGTTGTGTGTCTTGGGAATCCAGAATCTTTTCCAATGCTGATTTCAGTTAAAATGAATTTTACCCCAGAGAGTTGGGTCCCCATCCCAATCATTATACGTTGGGTCTTATCAGTGTTTAGTGTCGTTACTGATTAACGAACAGGGGGTGACGTTCTGGTCTCACTCAAGTCAATGGCAAAACTCTTGTTGACTTCAGTGGGGCCAGTATTTTGGCAAGGTCAGTGGAATCCCCAGGGGTAGCCTTCAGATAACCTGACCCAGACACTACAGGGCAATTCAAGGGCAGGGCATTTGGGGATAAGATTAGCCCTGTTCTGCATGTGTTGTGATATGGAGAACTAGGTAAAAGGGCGGACTCGGATTTTACTAGATCCTTTACATCTCTGAAGTCTTCAATCCCATGTTTACAGGACCCATATAGGTGGGGAGCCAATATTTTCCTATTTGATTTCTCTAATTAGACCCCAGTCTGTTAGGATGAGCTTCTGATCACGCTTCCTAAAACTCTGACTCCTGTCTCACACTTTCCCTGGAGCTTTTCAGTCCTTTTATCCTACACCGAGGGAGGAGAAGGAAAGAGGGAGCTGTCTAAGCGCTGCTTGCTCTCAGATGGGTCTGCGGTGAAACTTACTTATCTAATGTGGTTGCGACATCGTCTGGGAAAACCTAATACTGTGTAAACCTTTTGATTGTGTTCCCCTTAAAGTTGGAACAATTCCAGAGCAGCCCGGCCAGACTGTTTTCTTCTCCCCACCTGGAGCAGAAATGAGAAGCAGGATCCCCATGCCTGGTATGTCCATATTGTGTTTATCTTTCTCTTCTCTTTCTGCTTTCCTCACATGAATAAGGGGCCGGACACATCAGAAATGTGCTCTCCAAAGGGCTTTGGGTACAATATTGTCCTTCTCTGATGCTTGGCTCAGACAGGAAATGCTTTGTGATGAGAAGAGAATCCTTACCCATTGACTCCTCCCCCGCCACGCCCCAGCTGTTGCTGTCTTTATACCAAGGTGGCATGAAATTAACATGTTTAAATGGTGCTCGTGGGTTGCACATGACACAAACTCTGGCTTGTGTCTTGGAAGTCACTGGTTTGTGTGGAGTGGAATCCCAGGGGAAGTCCTGAATCCTCCTCCTCCCTACCCCTGTGTTCTCCTAAATCCGCCTTGCTAATTGCTGGGCCAGACAGCTCTGACAATGTGCAGTATCCCAGCAGGTGAACTCGAGCAATGACTGCCCCCCTCATTTCATGAGCCCCTGGAGTTTAGGCATCCACTCAAAGCCTAAACCAGGCCTGGAAGTTTGGTGACACGTTGCTGAGAACAGAGTCTGGACTTGACCATGTATTGAAGGATTTGATCTGTAGGTGCCAAGGGAAAACTTGCCTCCTCTGCTTTCTTAAGGCTTCCCTGTAGGTCTTGAGATCAAACCAGCTCGCAGAGTTAGAACCAGAGAATGACTGTGTGTGTGTGGGGTGGGGGGTGTTCGGATTCTCTAGGTGCCTCAGTGCCTGACCACTCTTCCCGAGGGATGGGCTGCCGGCTTCACAGCGCTCCCAACCTGTCAGACTTGCATTCCTGCAGGCAGAAGATTACCAAGCAGCATTCTGACCCTCTAGTTGCTCACTTTGGACACGCTCCCGTCAGCCAGCCCCTGCAGGTTCATGGCTTGCAGCCCTGCCGACAGCTGAGGTCCTCACCAAAGCTGTCTGAATTCATGCCGAGAAGTCCCTTGCCAACTATCTTGGGCTCCCCTACAAAGGTATTCTGTGGATTCTGCCTTGCAGCTCAGTCTGGCGGGTTATTCTGAAGTAACTAACTGTGTTTAGATAAAACTGATTCGGATTTGCCGCGGCTGGTTAGCTGTTCCTCAAGGGCTGTTTAGTGATCTGTGTCCAATGAGTCAATGCTCCTGTTCCTAGTGGATAGATCTCGCTTGGCATCAGTGTCTGAGCAGTGAGTCCAAGGATCTGAGAGGGCCCTGGCAATGAGCTGCCCTATCCCTACAGATTAGGACTGAGGCATAGCAGTGGGCTTCTGTGTGGGGCTGAGTTCCACAGTGCGTCTGAGCTAGTAATGGAAGGCTTTGCCCTGCAAGCACGCTATGGCTCCACTTTAGTCTCCACTTGTATCAGAGAGTTCACGGAGTTTAAGGCCAGAAGGGACCACCAGATCCTCCAGGCTGCCCTCCTGTCTATCACAGGCCATTAAACGTCTCCAACAGGCTCAGCACAGGAATTTGGATTAGCATTTCAGTCCTCAGGAGACTAAGCTGGTCATGAGCCAAAGGCAGAGACCAGGAGAGATCGAGGTGTCCCCAATGTCCGAGGCCCCTGCAGTGGAGAGAACTGAGTCAGTCAGGCACAGCTCTGAAGCGGCACTTAACATTCAAAAATGTTCCTCTGGAGCGGGGGGAGGGCCGAGATGTTTTCAGCCAGGGGGTTGTGTATACAGCTTCATTTACAAAAACCAAAACCGGCTTGATGAGAATATTTACAAATAACTCCGCGAGAAACCCCAACTCTCTCCTTTCTAGGCTATGTCCCCTTTTGAGTTCCCCAAAACTCCCAGCTCCCAGAACCTGCTCACGCTCTTGGCCCAGCAGGGAGTCATGATGGCCCCGACGCGGAACAAGACTCTGCCAGACCTGAAGGAGATGGGGCACTTCCATTGCCAACAGGCTGGCCTGGGCTTGAGGCCTGTGGAAGAGATTAAGGGCAGGTGAGAGATCGGCGTGTTCTGTCATAAAGTACGTCGTATTGTGATGCTTGGTTGATAGATGTGGGGGAAAAGCAATCCCCTGCCCTTTGACCAAGCACTCGCAGCTACACTGCATTTTACAATCATCAGCTAATATTCACAATAGGCCTGTGTTGCAGGCACATACGATCCTGACTTTTATAGGCTTCCTAGGCAGAGGCAGGCCATGACCTAAATTAGTGATTTTGGGTGTCCTAATTTTTGGCTGTATAAAGGGGCCTGATTTTCAATCAGTGATGAAGACCCACTCTCTGCAAATCAGGCTCCTTTAAGGTGGTTCAGGCTGGGCGCCCCGAAACTGGAGCAACCACAATCACCAGGCACTCCTGAAAATGTAGACCAGGGAGAGCTGCGAATGGCCCAAGGCCACCCAGCAAATTGGTGTCAGGGCTGGGATGAGGACCCCAGGCTTCACCCAGCTGGGACCTGGTCTCTGTCAATTACACTAGGCTACCACCAGTTGCACGAACACGCTGATTGCTCCATTTGGAAATGGTTCCTGCAGTGAGGAGGGTGCCGCTCCTTGTAACAAAATACCCAGCGTCCTGAACGGAGATCCCTTTAAAAACCAGCCATCCTATCATTGAGGCCATTTCAGGGCCTTAACGCTGCTGTGCTGTCATTAGTCTTCTCTAATTGTCCTCCTGAAGCGTGGGGCGAGTTCAGCTCTCTCCTGGGTTCATCCCGAATAGCCCCATATCGAGTGTTGCAGTTCTGTCCGTCGGGGGAGGGAGCGGGGTTTGCTGCAGAGGAAGGAGGGAGGTCTGAAGGAAACCATTTCTGTGGCAGAGCTCCATCGGCGAATGCTGACAGGAAGGAGAGATCAGCGAAAGGAAGGTGTTGATGCAGGTAGCTGGGCTGCTAGCCGTTCCCTGTCCCAGCTGGAGATGCCCCTACGGCTCTGATATAGTGGAGTAAAGAGCATCGCAGGCCAACAGCTGCTTCAGCGTTGAGCCGTTTGCCGTGCAATGTGCAGAACGGGTGGGGAGGCGGAATGGCACAGATCAGGGAGTGGAAGTTCACTGAAACCTCAGCCCCTCCTGAAACCGTCTTTGTCTTCCTGCATCACCTTTAATTTTCTCTCTAGATCTCTAAGCACCGGCCGCCTCACTGACCTGCTTCTCAAGGCTGCCTTTGGGGCTCAGATCTCAGAAGCTGGCAGCAACGACAGCCTGAACAATGAGAAGCCAATGGAGATCACAGGTACGAGGGGAGGCCACGCAGCCTTGGTAGCATGTCCCCAGTTTGCCCGGTTCTTGCTTTCCAGGACTTTGTGTGAATGGGAGGTCTCTGGTCTCCTTGCCTGGGAGCAGGAACTGACTGCTGTATCTGATATGGGGATAACAGTGCTGCTTCCTGTGTAAAGCACTTGGCGACCTAGGGATGAAAAGCGCTGTGGAAGAGCTGGGTATCATTATTACTTATTATCTCAGAGGGTTTTTTTTATGACGAATATTTTAATGGGAACAATTGAATAAGCATCGGATGCTTTTCAAAGTGCAGCTCAAACGTGCCTCCACCCTCGCGGTGTTCCTGTGAGGCAGGGGGACATATGATCTCCATTTGCCAACTGGGGCACTGGGGCGTAGGAGGGGGCCCTCCTCTGAGGCGCTGCAGGAGTCGGCAATCTCGTTGGCAGTGAGGTGCTCTTTGGTTGTGCCCTGTTTGTATGCAAGCCTGTGTCATTTCCTTTGTCAGCGGGATGCTTGGAAAGGGAGCAGAGGAATCTGAAAAGAGCGGGTGGGAACATCTTGAGGTTGTGGGGAAGAGGAATCCTGCCCTCTGAGCAATAATCCTAGTAAAAGTTGCTCCTTTTCACTCTTCCTCTGTAGCTCCCTCTGCTGCTTATGGAGGAAACCTATACTGTGGGGCTAGAGCTGGGGGCTCTGTGAGCCCTTCCCCAGTGATCTTCACGGTTGGATCCCCTCCCAGTGGGACCACACCGCCACAAACCACTAGGACCAGGATGTTTTCAGGTAATGGCCCTGCCCTTCTGCTCTGGTGGGTCTGTCTGGAAGATGGTGACGGCAGGCCTTCATGCCACAGACTTCGCTTTCTGTTGTTGGAGCACTGGCAGCACAGAGAGGTTTAGCAGAATGCATTTGTTCCTGGCCTGAACGCCATTGAGATTATAACCCTGGCAAATACTAACACAAGTTATTACTGAAAGTTCTTTCCGTTGCTTTGAGGACGAATGTGGATGATCAAGAGAGATGCAAATATTGGTTACTTTATTTCTCTCTCTACTTCAGGAATAGCCCTTTTTCAGTACTTTCCTATCAGAACAAGTGTCCGTTTGAGTCAGTTCACCCCCTCTAAATAATGCTGTTCAATAGGAAATGACTGTCTGCTTAATAGTTAACTTGGGGAACTGCTATGCTCATCATTATGAGTCTGCATTGCTCCATTAAGCTGTAGAGTTTAATTAAAGGACTGGCTTTAATACCTGATTAAGGAGACCACCCTGTGAGCCGTCTTTCTTTCTCCCTCAGTCCCTGTCCTAAATGTGGCCTTTTTGGCATTGAGCAGAAAATCCCTAGGATAGCATGAAAATTGATTCTAGAGTCCAGAGGGTATGAAGATGAATCATTCCCTAACCTGCTGACAGCGTCCTGTACATCACACATTAGGCTCCATTCCCCATGCTCTTCAGAGCCCTCTGGAAAAGATGCCAAGCCACCCCTAAGCGTTACCAGTGCAAGCCGGGCAGTGTATATTATGACAAGTTTGCTAAGTGTTGCAGCTGGATAAGAGCTGAGCTTGAAGAGCTGTGACTGATCTTTATTACCCCTATTCTATTAACTACTTCAGGTGTTCTAGCTCCTGTACAGAAGTGGGATAGCAGGCTGTCGTTACTGGGAGGGAGGGGGCTCGGAGGCAGTGTGACGCAAGCTGAAGCTATACACAGCCTCAATGCTTGACAAGTTTGGAGTGACCATAAATAGGGTCATTAGACAAGTATAACAACAGAGCAATTGTATAGACCAGATTAAAGCTGCTGAAAACAATGGCCTGCAAATTTGGGGATACCCTAAGTTTGAGATTTCTACAGCTTTGCCTGTTCCATTCGTCTCCCCTCAAAGAGCTGGAAATACTCAGACCGTCTTTGAGGGTCCCTGAAAGCTTTGAGGTGTAGTTCTCAAGCCGGGTGGTAAGGGAAAGAAAGCTGCATACAACTCTGTACATGAGTAACTCAGCAGCAAATTATGTGTTTGAGCCTTTTGAAGACTCTGTAGAGCAGCAGATGGAATCCAGAGGGGAAAGGCTGTGTCTTTTCCAACCGTGATGTTCAGTGACCGTAGGGAATCCCATCATGGCCGAATTTGTATAGCTGGATAGATACACATTACAGCCAGGATTAGAATCCTCTGTGTCTCAAAGAGAACATTCCTCATTGACAACATGTGCTGCAATGCGGGTCATGGTGAATATATTTAATTCTCTTATTATGACTGCATGACTTTGGAGGGTCCTTTTGCTATTGATAAATCTTATAGTAAACAATGTATCTGTGGTGCTCTCTGGGCTTGAGTATGATTGGCCCAAGGGGACGTGGTTGGTGGTGATCTAGTTGATGAGGCACTGGAGTAGGACTCAGGAGATCTCGGTTCAGTTTCTGGCCCAGCCACAGTGTGGAACCCTGGACAGCTTAATCTGTTCTGTACCTCACTTCCCCATCTGTAAAATGGGGGAGGAGAACACACCCAAATGAACCAGGAGTCTGGGAAGTGACATGCTGTTGTCCATAGGGTCATAACTACTAGAGATGGCAAATAACGGGCTCCAAGCTTGTGGCATACACAGTTACGTTGCATGGGATCCACTGCTTTCTTTGTTAGGCATCTAATCAAGAAACCCAATACTCCACTTCCTAGCAGGGTGTTTATGTGGTGGAGGGGATTGTACATCATCTAAGCAATGGCTGTGCTGCAGTTCTGCCTGGTATTAATGTCTAAGTCATTGCCATGTGTACTTTTCTTCTCAGTGGGTTCTTCAAGCTCTCTGAGTTCAGGAGGCTCATTCAGCGGCAGACACTTGCAGGTGGGAGCTGGTGGGGATGCCATGGAAGCTCCATCTAGTCTCCGGTACACTCTTGTGGATCCTATTGTGGCTAATCTGGAAGGGGCAGTTACATTTGAGGCACCAGAACTGCCTGAGGAGACGCTCATGGAGGTGGGTAAATCCTGTGGACTTAAAACAGAAATGGGGGCTGAAGGGGGGGGGGGGATGAATCACCAAAAGCAAGTCCAAAAGGCTAAAATATTGGATATTGCATTGGATATTGGATAAAATATTGGATAAAATATTGGATTTGCAGCAGATGGGGTCAGACCCTCAGCAAGGGAGCAAGGCCAGTTTACACCAGATCTGGCCCATAAAGTTCAATAAGTCACAAATGCTTTCAGCATATTGGTCCTGTTTTTCTGGGAGGGAACAAAGTTACTGAACATTTTAGTCTTTGTAGCTGGTTATTGGAGTGACGGAGGGTATAATTTTGCCATTTCTAAAGCTGAAATTGAAGGTTGGAAACCGCACTCAATATTTGACTGAAAATCAGCTGGTTGTGAAGAAAGTCTGGATTGTTTCTTTTTAAAAGAAAAAAAAAAAGTGTTACTGATGTTTAGCCAGAATCCAGCCAGCGAACTATTTAATGTATCCCATTACTATCTTCTGCATGCACTGGGGATTCCGTTAGCGATACAATCTCCGATGAAAGGACCTAAAAGAAAATAAACTGGATGCTTGTGTTGATAGCAGGAGAGAGAAACTCTGAACCAACAAAATAGGCTGTTGAACCATCTTTGTCAAGTTGAAAGGCAGCCAGACACCCCCTTTTTCCCACAGTGAATGGAGCTGGAAGCATAGCAAATGCTCCCACCGCCCAAGTGCATTTGATATGTAAGTCAGGTTATCCATTTGCAATGGAGCTGGGGAGTGAGGGGAAAAACTAAGGCCTGGTTTCATCTTTATTCATAATCTTACGGAAGCTCATCTAGGACTATGGAAGGTTGTTTCCAACTAAGCCTTGACTCCAATATCAAAAAATCGTCCTCTGGATACATGCAGAGACCTGTGCCCGTTGGTTTAAGAATTAAGGTTTGATTGTTCCATTTAAAAAAAAAAAATTTAAAAATCAAGTTAGAAAAATGAGACTTGAGCTGTCAGGTGTGCACTGAGTTGGTTTCATCTGCTAAGTTTTCTGCAGAGCCATGGGGCTGAGATTTTAACATGGATGTGATCCATGTTGTGTGGGAGTTAACTGAACTTCCTGCCACCTTAAGAGCCCCAGAAGCATGGGAATGTGGCAGCCACTCCTCCTCTGTAGGCCTGAACAGAATCTTCCCAAGGAAATGTCAGCTTGATCTTGTTAATGCTGTGCAGTTCTGCTTCAACTGTCCGCAGTGAGTCATTTTGGTTTGGTCCTCATTTCTGCTGAATGCAGGCTTTAATAATCCATTCACATGTTGCAAAACCTCCCTGGCACCCAGCTTTTTTGGCTTATTTGTAACCCCTTTTGTGCCCTGTGGATCTGTCTGGAATGCCAACCTGACAAATTTTCCACACAGATGCTTTCTGCTGACGTTTTTACAGCACACTGAAATGTTGGCATTTTGAAACCTATTATTTATCTCGGGTTTCGTTGTAAAAAGTAAGTGGATGTTTTTTCTTTGAAAAAGTTCCTTTAGGGGAAAACGAGACAAATTCAGGACTGTATTTAAAAGTCTGATGTGCAGTGCTAAAACAAAGTACATATTGGGGACTGGGGCAGGAGAGGTTCTGAATGATTACTGATGGCAGGGCTGGAAAGTACCATAGGCTCTTTATGGGTAGAGAGAAAGGAAGGCTCACTGAGTAGGGTGCTAACCTGGCTGTTGAGAGACTCGGTTTCAATTCCTGTTCCATCATATGTGACCTTGGGCAAGTCACTTAATCTCTCTGGGCCACAGTTCGCCATCTGTAAAATTGAGATAATAGCACTTCCCAACTTCACAGGGGTATTGTGAGGGTAAAGACACTAGAGATTTTGAGTATCAGAGGGGTAGCCGTGTTAGTCTGGATCTGTGAAAGCAGCAAAGAATCCTGTGGCACCTTATAGACTAACAGAGGTTTTGCAGCATGAGCTTTCGTGGGTGAATACCCACTTCTTCGGATGCAAGTAAGTGGAAAGATTTTGAGGTGCTATGGAGGCCATGTACATATGAACCCCATGAACCAAGAAGCTGAACTGATGAGTGAATAAAGAAACCTATATAATTGGTTGCTCAATATGAGGGATGTATTTCTCCCTTTGATGGCTGCCCATAACTCATAGACTAAAGGGCATTAACCTGCCGCTTTGAGAGAAGGACTGACCCATTGTATGAATAAAGAGACAAGGTGGGTGAGGTAATGTCTTTTTATAGGCCCCTCCCCCACCGTGTCTCTCTAATATCCTGGGACCCACACGACTACGACACGGCATGCATCCATTGAATGCATGACAGACCTGCTAGCTCTTCCGATCATTTTGATAGAAAATACCACAAAGGGAGTTCCACGAGAAGTTCCAGTGATAAGTTCTAACAGGTTTGATAGTCACCTCAAAGAGCCAATAGTTACTGCAGGTCCTATGAGTAGTTAGCCTTCAGGCTATACTGGGTGGGGTTTATTCAGTAAAACTCCCTAAGAAATGGGGAAGTGCCCCTCTGAGCTGAGCCCATTGCTGTGGGGTTTCTTCCCCCTATTAAATGAAGGTGCCTCGTAGCTCAAGGTGCTGGATTGAGAGCCAGGAGGCCAAAGGCCACGGTTCACCCACAGAACAGATGCTCAGGCAGCAGCGGGACAAGCTTGCCCTGTCAGCATGCCTCACTCCTGACCTGAAATAGGAAGCAACTCTGGAGACGTTGGTTCCATGACGGTGTTGACTCAGACTGAAGACTCTAAGGAGTGGGGTGTTGTGTTGTATTGACAGCCTGGTGTGAGGCTAGTATTTGTGGGGTTTACATACATAGGAGTTCAAGCCAGTTACTTCCGGATGTGCCCAGCTCTGCTCTCAATCACTCCATTGCTGGCCCCAATGACAGCGAGAAGCATTAGGCCCGCGGCTCACAGAAACTCCCCTCAGCTTTGATGGATTCCTAAGCAGTCACACAGAGAGGAAAACTCCTGTTGGAAGGTTAAAGCCTGTTACTGGGAGCCTGGCTCACCAGCTTCTCTGGGGAACTGCTTGTAAACTGGTGGCCTGAAGCTGTGCTCCGTTAATCTGTGAAGGAGGAGGATTGGTGTCTGGGCTTGGGTCCGAGTGCAGGGATTTCATGCCCAGACACAATAACAGCTCCTTGGTAGAATTACATCCTCAGCTTCTGCTTTCATAACCCAGTGATGAGTCCTCCGTGCGCTGGCACTGTTGCCAATGTGTCCTGCCTCCCTCACACGCTGCATCCTACACGTAACCTCTGTGTTGGTGTTTCCTTCTCCAGCAAGAGCACACGGACATCCTGCGCAGCCTGCGCTTCATGCTTGCCTTTGTCCACTATGTGATGGAAATCGCCACCATCAAAGGGAGCACCAGCGAGATGAGTAGCTCGGTGGCCTCTGAGTACCAGCTTCAGGAGAGCGTGGTGGCTGACCAGATCAGCCTTCTCAGCAGGGAATGGAGGTAAGGCCTGAGGAGAAGCCAGGATTCCTTGACCTTTTCCCAAAACCACCCTAGCTGCTGTGCGTTGCTTCTCTCTGCCACGTGCCTGGTGTGTGCATTTGGAAAGCACTCTGGGACACTTATTGTAGCGGTCGTGCTATAAATACACCGACCAGCCCATTGATCTGCTTGCACTGAAATGTGCTTTCTTTGCAGCTATGCAGAGCAGCTGGTACTGTACCTGAAAGTAGCAGAGCTGCTGTCCTCGGGCCTGCAGACAGCCATAGAACAGATCAAGGCAGGCAAGCTGTGCCTCTCCTCCACTGTCAAACAAGGTAAGGGCCCCTGGGCACAAGTACAAGGGACCCGTCTGGAATGCCGGAGCTGTGGAAAGGAGCTTGGAGTGAGGATGTTGTGTCCCCCCCCACACACACACAGGCCTGAGGCCTGCATTGCCCTGAGACTTCAGCAGTAAGAGCAGAGTGAGAAGCAGAGTGCTGAGTTCATCCTGCTAGCTAGTTCCGACCCTCTCTATTATATACTGAGTGCCCCAGGTGACCACAGTGCAGGCTGTCTGGGATCACTTGCGTGGATAACCAGCTGCCTCCTCTTTGGAGCTCCCGGAGGAGCAGCTTTTACACATGCGTGCACACGCCTGCCCCTTCCCCCATCCACATATAGGAGCCATCGCCACTGAACTTGGCTAGTGGCCTCACACTCAATAGTGAGCGCCACTGATGCATGTAGTCAGCCTTCCTCGCACTCCTCTGCCCCTCTCCACCCACCTGTGCTGGCAGTTCCCTTACACGCTGCCACCCTCTGCCAGCACGCACACGCACCCCCACTCTGTGCCAGCAGCCTGCCTCGTCTCTCCCCCACCTTCTCCCAAGTATTACGTTCCGTTTGCAAAGTTATCCGCCCTCTGCCCGGTGGCGTGGAAGAGGAGCACATGAGCTCTTCATACACCTCAAAGGACCTTCTCCTTGCGTGACATTCAGTTTATGCAAGAACCCAGGTTCTCGCTTGTGCCACTGTATGAATCCTCACGGCCAGTTCGAAAGAAGGCTTCTGATCTGAATATCTCAGCACGTCTCTATACACAGGTGTTTAATTATACATGATGGGGGTGCAACTTAATTATATGCTGTGTGTATTCGTAATGCGTGCTTACTTGGCAAGTTGAGTCATTTCTTGGCAATCGTGACTTTCAAGTGAAAGAAACAAAAAAACCAGGAAGTAACAATACCCAATGGCAACGTAGGAAGCCGTTTATTTATCAGCCTGTTATGGCTTTCCATTGGTTCTGACGTGTTACGCGTCTCTGTTCATCGCACAAGGCGGCCACTAGTCAGTACAAAGCTAGTGGCTGGGTTTTTGTCTTAGCATCGGGACGCTATTGGGGGAGTCTTTCAAAGGCACCAAGGGCAATTAGACTCCCATCTCCCATTGGCTGCCATCTAAATGTGCTTTGTACCTTTGAAAATCACCTCTCTGCATTAGGGGGGGTGTTGTCAATAACTGCACACCCTCTCTTTCTGCAGTGGCCATTGCAGGGACTTAGCTACACAATTTCCATGCGTGTAAATGAAAAGTCACACCGCTACATCTCCTCCTTGCCACTTAGAAAACCTTCTCCTGTTCAGTGGTTGAAAGGTTCAGAAACCCTCTGGGTGCAAATTAGCCTTTGCAGAGCAGTTTCCCCGCAGAGGCCGTAGCGCTCCGCTCTCCCTGCTCAGTGACTCTAGGTGCACCGTGTTTTGTTCAGGCGTTAGGCAGCGGCCAAAGGAAATACTGCATCAGTAAATCCCAGGGGCTGGAATTTTACTCCACTCTGTGGATTTTCTGTAACTGACTCTAACTTCCCCCTTGAAAGAGAAGATGGCAGAGGCTGAAACTTTCCGAGTGCCAAATCCGCTGTACGTTACTGTACATCATACACTGCCTGGTGCCACTCAGGTCATCCACCGGGCTCTCTAAGAACCGAGGATGAGCTTCCGAGACTAGTCTCCGAACTCTGAAGTAGAGCATATTCAGGGAGAATTGGAATGAGTTTGCAGAAGCTGTGGCCAGCCAAGGCTACGGCTGTCCTTGTAGCCTGAGTAACAAATCGTTCTGAGCATTTACAGAGAAGTCTTAACCGCTCTTTTCCCAGATGCTCGTTAGGTACCTTGCAGATTGTAGCCTCTAGATGTATAGCTGCGCTTTCACCAAAATGCATTGGGAATTAGGCAAGCTATTCCATTCTTCCTTCTCTCCCCACGAAGCACTGCTTAGAATTCAGGGTCTCAAAGTAAATGAGGAAGCGAGAGCAGTTTGAAAGACACTGACACTACTTTATGATGAACAGTCCCTTTTTAACATGTAAAGTTGAATGTATGCATTAGGGGGAGACCTTCAAAGGCACAAAGTCCCATTAGCTCTGCAGGCTGACTTGTGTGCCTTTGAAAAATCTCCTGGTTAGTCTAGGACAGGGGTCAGCAACCTTTCAGAAGTGCTGTGCCGAGTCTTCATTTATTCACTCTAATTTAAGGTTTCGCGTGCCAGTAATACATTTTAACATTTTTAGAAAGTCTCTTTCTATAAGTCTATAATATATAACTAAACTATTGTTGTATGTAAAGTAAATAAGGTTTTTAAAATGTTTAAGACACTTCATTTAAAATTAAATTAAAATGCAGAGCCCCCTGGACCGGTGGCCAGGACCCGGGCAGTGTGAGTGCCACTGAAAATCAGCTCGCGTGCCGCCTTCGGCACGCGTGCTATAGGTTGCCTACCCCTGGTCTAGGACGTGTATCCGAGCTACTAAAAGCGGCTCAGTCTCTCGCTTTTTTGAACACTGGCCACGTACAGTAACGTTTACATAAATTCTTCTTGCTCTTCTCCATCACGCAGTCCTGGAGCCTTAAAATCCTAGCTGCCCTGCAGGAGGGGAGGTCAGGTGTCCTTGTATGTTCACCTGGCAGGCCAGCAAAGTACTGCTCAGCAAATAATTGACATATCCCTGCTCCACTCCATTGCTTCACCCACTCTTGGCATTGTAGGCTCCATCACCTACCATAGGTGAGGCAAGTTTGCATCACGCCACCAGCCATCGGATCAGAGAGGCTCCGTTTCTGGAGTGTTTGCTGTTCCCAGTGGCGTGTGAGGCAAAGTGCACACATTGAATTGCCTAAACTTTGTTTCAGCTTAAAAGAAACTAAACTAGATCTGGTGGCAGGGGAACTAGAAGCATGTGTGGGTATCTCCATATAAGAGTCTTGAAGCTACTGCACGAGGCTAAGTCAAAGCCCGTGATAGTGATGGGCATTTCACAGTCTGTATGCTACTGAACGGCTGAAGCTTTGATTTAAACAAAGCACCTTTGAGACACTCCTCCAAGGTCTGGAGCGTGGGGAGTAGGTGAAAGAGGCAAAACAGGACGTGGAGACAAACATTTTGTTTCTTTTGCCCTAGTTGTGAAGAAGCTTAACGAACTTTATAAATCCAGCGTGTCGGCCTGCCATTCTCTGAACATGAGACTCCAGAGATTCTTCTTGGATAAACAGAAGCTTATGGATCGGATCAACAGCATCACAGCAGAGAAGCTGATTTTCAGCTACGCCGTGCAGATGGTAAAGATCTCGCAGCTCTGTAGGAGCAGTGTCCAGCATGCATCGTGGCTCAGCATGATTGGTCACAGCTCACATACAGGGTGCTGGCAGGTTGTTTTCACGCCTGGCTCGTTGCGCGTTGGAGGGCTGGGAAGGGACATATGTAGCGCTGGGTGAATAATGGATTTTTCAGTTGTTGGCAATTCAGAAAAATCAGACAAATGTTTCATTTTGGGGTAAACCAAAAACAAATGTTTAGCGAATTGAAAAGTCAGAAAACATTTAGAGTTGATTCGAATGAAACATTTTGTTTGACCCCAACTCGAAATTCTTCATTTTGATCTGGGACATTTTAACAAAAGCAAAAGAGGACTAGGCATGGAGTGGCGATGGTGCCCTGCTTTTAGCCCAGTGGTTAGGGCACTCACCTGGGATGTGGGAAGACCTAGGATCAGTTCCCCTCTCTGCCTGATGTGGAGAAGGGATCTGAACTTGCATCTCCCCCGTTCCAGGAGGAGTACCCAAGCCACTGAGCTATGGGGTATTCTGAGGCAGGCATCTCTCTCTCTCAGTGAAGCTATTCCACTTTTTATTCAAAAAACATTAAATAGTTATGGCAGCAGGAACTTGAATGTGGGTCTCCCACATCCTAGGTGGGTGCTATAACCACGGGGCTCTAGAGTCATTCTCACTCTCTCTTGCTGGCCCCGTGGCTGTTCGTTGTGGCTCTGAATTGCCACTGTGCTGTCCTCCTCCTCTGGCCGTTTTGTAGCTCCGGCCCGAAATGCGTTGGTAACATTGAAACAAAAGATTTCCCTTCGACGCCATCGAGCCATTTTGATTTTTCGGTCCCCTCGAAACTATTCGGCAAACTCGGCTCAAATTCGTGGATGGGTTTGGATTGACCGAAATGGCGTCTTTGGGTGAATAAACGATTATGCAATGGCACCCAGCTCTCAGTGCGCGTGCTGCTGAGTGTGGTGTGATGGTGCGGCCTGAATACTGTCCCTCTGCCTGCTGCACAGAATAACTGGGGGGGCTTCTGCACACAGGTGCAGTCTGCAGCCCTGGACGAGATGTTCCATCACAGGGAGGACTGCGCACAGAGGTACCAGAAGGCTCTGCTGCTGATGGAGGGGCTCTTGAACATCATAACGGAGCAGGGGGACATCGAGAACATCAATAAATGTGAGCAGCTGGGGGCTCAGTTTCTTACTAGAGCCCTGTGTATTTTTCCATCGGTGGATCCAGAGTCTCAGTCTCCAGGGTTCCTTCCACCTGGGCTAAGTTCTTGTGGATGCAGCCTTTTGCTGTGTGAAGGAGCTGGCTCAGGGCATGGGGCTGGCAAAAGCGAAGCTGTGGGTTTGGTTCCCAGCTGGGACTGTCAGTCTGGTCACTCGGGAAAGCAAACCGGCGGCAGCTGTTGCGTGAAGGTCGCTGCCTGACACAATCAGGGCTGCGGCAGCTCTTCCGAATGCACGTCTAAGGGTACGTCCCCCGCAGGCAGAGGTGTGATTGCAGCTTGTGTCGGTTACACCCGAGCTAGCTTTGATCACGCTAGTGCCGCTAAAAGCAGCAGTAATGACGCAGCAGCCACGCGGCGATCAGACCTCCGACTGCAGTGTAGACACACCCCGTGCCAGCTTGCGAACCCTTTGCCAAATCCTCCCTCCCCTCCGTTAACCACGGAGCCCCAAATGGCTGAGACCGTGGCAGGCAGGTTTTGTTCATCAGCAGTCGATGCCGAAACCTGAACTCTGACCTCCTTGCAGCCCCTCCTGACCCCCCACCCCAGTCTCTTTGTACCCTTCAGAGAACAAACCGGCCCTCTTAGTTTTCCCCCCCCCAAGACCCCTCCCAGTTAGCACCCTTCCTCTGTCCTCGTGAGCGGACACTCGTCCCGCTGCTCCGACCCCACGCTGGCCGGAGGGTTGGGTGTCATTCTGAGAGCACTGAGCTAGCGTGGACACAGAGCCCGTTCTCTCTGCCCTTGGTCAGTATGGCTCAGTTACAGAACCTGCCTCGGCACACCAGGGCAGGGGGGAAAGTCTAATTAGCACCATGTCAGAAAGCAAGAGAGTGGGTTAAATTCAACTCTGGCTGTGCTTTCACCAGAGCTAACTCTGGCAACTTAACTGCAATGGCAAAACCATTATCGCTGGCTTCCCTGCGGGGGAATTGCACAGCCACCGACTACACTCTTCCCCTGGAGGCACAAAAATTGCCAGTTAGATTGCACCTGTTCCTCAGCAGGGGCGGTGCCATTGTCCTAATCAGCACCTAGGTGTTCAGTGACGCTAGATACCTTACGGAAGAAGAGAATTCCAGCCCGCAAGCAATCCGTCAGTTAAATAATACCAGTAACGATCCAACTTTAACGGCTGATCTGAAGTGTTAATAAAGGCAGCGGGGGAACTGCTGCTTTAACAGTGCATGGTAGGCACTGACTGGATTATTAAGGAATGCTATGGCGTTGCAGACACTTCTCATCAAGTCTCAAGCGTATCACTTAGTCAGAGACGTAGCTCGCTGGCTAATCCACCTGGAAGACACCTCTCCCCAACAGAGATCTAGTCACTAACTTTTTTTTTTTTTAACTGAGGCTATGTCTACACTATGTCCGTTACAGCGGCACAGCTGCACCAATGCCGCTGTAGCGCTTCTGATGAAGACGCTCTAAGCCGACAGGAGAGGCGGTTGCTAAAGCTGTCGGCGGGAGACGCTCTCCCACCGACATAGCGCTTTCTACACCCGCACTTAGGATGGCATATCTCAGTGGTTTTCAAACCGCAGGTTGTGACCCAGGTCAGCACTGCCGACCGGGCCATTAAAAGTCCCGTCGGTGGTGCTGCCTGGCTAAGGCAGGCTAGTCCCTACTTGTTCTGACACCGCGCTGCGCCACAGCAGCAGGTCCAGCTCCTAGGCCGGGGGGCCACAGGGCTCCGTGCGCTGCCCCTCCCCTGAGCACTTGCCAGAAAAAAAAGTTTGAAAACCACTGGTATAACTTACGTTGCTCAGGGGAGTGGATTATTCGCACCCCTGAGCAACGTAAATTATACCGAAGTAATTTGTGATGTAGACATAGTCCCAGAAAGCTGGTCTCTCTCTCCAACAGAAGCTGGCCCAATAAAAGATATTACCTCACCCCACCTTGTCTCTCTAATATCCTGGGACCAACACGGCTACAACAACACTGCATATGTTCTTTAACCCAATTTATTTCACAGCTTCCTGAATGAGACCATCTCTCTTGCGTGTCTCTTGTTAGAGTGTGACAGGCTGTATTTTAGATCCAAATGTACAGCCCAGCTACACACACCTACCAATATTAATTACTTACATCAAGCGACAGAGTCCTGTGGCACCTTCTAGACTAACAGACGTATTGGAGCATAAACTTTCGTGGGTGAATACCCACTTCGTCAGACCCACGAAAGCTTATGCTCCAATACTTCTGTTAGTCTATAAGGTGCCACAGGACTCTTTGTTGCTTTTTACAGATCCAGACTAATACGGCTACCCCTCTGATCCTTA
Source organism: Platysternon megacephalum (assembly GCA_003942145.1). Taxonomy (NCBI): domain Eukaryota; kingdom Metazoa; phylum Chordata; order Testudines; family Platysternidae; genus Platysternon; species Platysternon megacephalum. Next base: position 13,587,725 of record QXTE01000013.1, read on the forward strand.
TTTACATCAGGAATTCAGAATCTTGAGCCTGAAGCTTTAGGAATTAATCCCACCTAACTTTGAACTTCCTGCCTCCATAAGGGTCTGATCAGACCCTGATTTCTTTGTGTCCCAGATTGGGCCTTGGCAAATATGGTTGAGATCTTGAGCCATCTTCACTACTGGCGTAAATCACTTCATTGATTTAAATAGTTACAACCCCAGTGATTTTAGAGGCGAATTAGGGCCCTTTCTTTCTGAGAACTCAACGTCCCTATGAGGGACAGTGTCCAAAGTACTGTTCTCTGGAGTCTCTAATGATGCCCACTTCTCATGCTCCTCTATGCATGAGGACGTTTTGAGTCAGGTACTCAGCTGGTGTAAATGGGTGTAACTTCATTGACTTAACAGAGCTGCATCCATTAACATCGGCTGAGGATCTGATCCTGTATATGTCTCCTTATTTTGTTAGCTTTAATATTGCTGGAGGCCAAGAGGCTGATTTCCTGTGTCCTTTCTCTCTGACAGGTAAGATGTGTATTGAACGCCGGTTGTCGGCTCTGTTATCGGGGATCTGTGCGTGATTTTAAAAGTGCTGCTCGCCACGAACATCACGCCAGCCGATCACGTTCAGTTTCCGATCGCCTGCTGCAGTGGTGGAGAAGGAGCCTGGCTGTGGGGAACCTGGATCTTATTTGTAGACGTCAGGAAGGTTTTCCGCAGTAGGGATTTGGATTCTCTTTTGGGGGACATATGACAGCAGCGATCGCATGCACTTCCCCACCATATAGACTGGGGGAAGACAGAGGAGAGATGCAGGGTTTTTCCCTCTCTTGGTGGAGGGGGCGAAGGATAGAATTTCCCTTCCTCCCACTTCCACTTCAAAGGACAAGGCTGCTGCCTTGCCCTCCTGCTCAGAGCCGGAGTATTTTAGTGCTGCATCCATTGCTGGCAGTGGATGTGCTGAAACCGTTAGCAGGAAGTTTCAGGTGGACTGTTCAGTGAATTGAGAAGGGTAAAATTCCAGGCCAGTTGCATACTTTCCCCGTCCCCACTGATAGCCAAGCACTCAGGAACTTGCTGTTGATCTGCAGCTGCTCCCTCTCCACACTCGCCCTTCTTGTATATGTCCTGCCACGGAGCACTTCCTGTGTGGCGGAGAGGAGTAAGGTGGGGAGCTGGATCTCTTTTCCTGGAGCGTTGCTGAAGACAGCTGCAACCTTCCGAAAGACTTCCTGAGCAACGCTGGAACCGCATCACCACTGAGGAGACTCCCCTGTACCAAGCACGAGGAGGCGGGTCACATCCCTACCTGGACGGGGAGCAACCAAGGACAAGAAAGTTGTGTATATATATTTAAAAACAACTCTAGCGTTACAAGAATTCCCGATGGTTTTTCCCCCAGTGGGGTCAGTATCCTAGACCCTTGACTGCACAGCTTGGCCCATCAGTACATATCCAACAGGAGGTGTCGCCCATGCTGTCTTACTTTCAGCTGTTGGTTAGATAACCCTTTCCCCCACTGCCCCCCAAAAACACTAACTTTGTGAATCAAAGAAGCACTTTACACACTATGGGAACTTTGACAAGTTGACTTTGCATCACACGGTGACCCCGGAACTTCACGACTGCTGGGAATGCTGTTCTTTTGTTCCTCGTTGTTTTATTGCACTACGTGTGTGTATCTATATGAATACATATTCCTCGGGGTGAATATGTATCGATATATCGAGTGTGTGTCACTGTATGTATTTAACTGTACTGTATCTTGTGCATGTGCAGCAAACAGCAGTCACACGGTCCATGTGCTGTTCCCCTCCGTGCCAGGCAAAGCTGACTTGAAATCCTGCAGTACCAAGAGGTTTTTTTATTTAAATGTTCTTTTTAAGGACCGTCAGTACAAAGCTCCGTGGTTTTTAAGAGCTCAAGAACAGACATTGAGATCTTAAATATTTACAACCGAAAACGCATTTTTTATTGTTTTGCTGCTTAATTTTTATAAAACCAACCAACCCTTTTAGTGTTCAGTTACTTTCAGCATTTCTTTTTAAGAGACTGTGTAGCCAAACCAGGTCTGTGGGTGTGGGCGGTTGAAGACCTGTTGAGGCTTGGATGCTGCGAGAGTGTGAGTGTGTGTGTGTGTGTGTGCGTGTGTGTGTGCGCGCGTGCGCGGGCGTGTTTTAATTTATCAGAGTCATGGCAGTATTTTGTTAGCGCTGAGTGGAAAAAGTAACCTCTGTGGATGAAATGCGAACCTTGGGCTTAGCTTTTGGGATCTAATAACATTTTGCACATGGTGGTTAAATATTCATTACTTCTCTCTCTCTCTCTCTCTGCCACTGTAATTTTTTGCACGTTTTTGTATGACACTCTTTGGAAAAAATATTATGCAAGGAACAACTCTGACGTGTGAACCAGCTTCATCTGTGGTAAGATGGACGCTTCTCGTGACAGAACACAAAAGCAAATAAACCCCTTCCCCTTTCCAGGGGAGTTTGATTACATGATGTGTCACTTCAGTATCAGGCCTTCATTGCTTCATTCATTCACAGCCTGCTGTTGCTGTGGCTATGTGTGCCTATTCCTAAAATAAAAACAAACCTGTGGCTGGAGATGTTAAACAAGAAGCAGACCACTTCGGAAAGGATCGCCACCAGTCCTGCAATAGGCTATGCTACGAGTGCAGTACGTTAACCTGGATGCAGTGTTGAAACAGTAAGCCAGGACAAACTTCCCAGCAGACGTGCTTTTCACACTGAATGCCATGGATACCCCACAAACTTAATCGCTTATTGCCAAGTATTAGTCAGTTGCATCCCAGGATTCGTGTTTATGCCACAGGTGTACCGATCCATATACATGACAAGCTCAGCACTAACCTTCCAGCTGTACTTAATTACTTGAATGTATCAAATTTGTCCACATTCAACGTATATAAATATATATTGCTCCAAAAAAAAGTGGTTTACAGATCTTCAACCAATATATAAATAAATATATATGTGTGTGTGTGTGTACATATTATATATATTTTCTCAATACTTGAAACTTAGCCACTGTGCTTGGATTTAAAAAATAAAGAAATAAACGAGAAAAAGACAAAACAAAAAAGACAGATGATTTCTTTTGCCATCACTTTATTTGTTATCTAAATGCATGTAGCGTGAATCCAACTTTTTTTTGGTAAAAATAGTATTTATTGCTTTGTAGACAATAAGGAATGCAAAAAAGAAAAGAAAATTTGAAATTGCTAGTCTAGTCTATTCACTATCGTTATGGGTTTGTTACTTGTTGCAGCGTTTGTACGTAGCGTCTTAAATAGATTTCAAGAAACCTCAATCTAATAACACGTATCTTCAGGTTTGTGAGAAAGTGTCTGATGTTATTCTTTATAAGGTAATGCTCGATTGTCAACTTTTTTTTAAATTTGTGTTTTGTGTGACTTTTTTTTGGCTTTAAATTGTATAACACTGATTTAAGAAAATAAAACTGATTTGAAATTGTCCATGATTGCGTATCCGTTCTCCGGTATCACTTAGTTGGTAGCATTAACGCTAATAATACCTCGCTGTTATTGAACACTTCTCATCAGTAGAACTCAAAGTGGAGGTCAGTGTCAGTTTACAGCTGAGGAATCCCTGTGATAAGCAGATGATAGCTAGATCCCACCAGTCGTGCAAGCACTTAAACATGGACTTAACTTTATGCATATGAGTAGTCCTGGTGGACTAAAGCTTCCCCCCATGCTTAAGTATTTGCAGCATTGGGATCCTGGAGCGATTTGCTGCACTTTGAGGCTAATATTACGTGTCGTGGTTCAGAGGCCTGGGGGCAGGTTAGAAGCACATAGTCAGGTGATGTCCCAAATACTAGGGTTGTGTGTAGTGTTTTACGTTTTGAACGTTTTTATAAGAAATGTGGTTTTTGGTCGTTTAAAAAACTTTATTTCATTGATATGGTAACAAATTCCCTTGATCTACCAGCTTTTCTATTCCAGGTGTTTGGCTTAGGCTGGGGGTTTTGTTGTTGTTGGGTTTTTTTTTTGGGGGGGGGGGGGGAATTTCAGCCAAAAAGGTTCCACTGTTTCCAAGAAAAATTAATTGTCTTGCCCATGTTAAAACCACCTCTGGCGACATTTCCTTTGAGAGGCTCTAGTGCCCCCATCCTTTGGAGCAGGGTCTTGAAATTTGGCAAGGGGTAGCCTTTGTGCCAGGGGTGTGCCTCTTGCCTTTCCCATGAAAATCTGCCCACATTTGGCCAAGCTATAAGCTTTTGAAAAATTGCAGCTTGCACATGCTCAGTAGAGACTTGCTAGAGCTTTGCAGCTAAATTCATGGAAGGTTCCATCTATACTGGGCCTGTTGCAGCCCGGGGCTGAGCAGAACTTCCCTGTAGTTGGAGCTCTGAGCTGCTGCAAGGCCAAGCATCAGAACTGAGAGCAGGGAGCCTGTGTCTCCTCTGTTCTAAATGAACACATGGTGGAGGACGCTGCCTGATTTGAATGCAGAGAGAGGAAGGGCAGGGAGAATAGATTGGGACAAGGAGTCTGGTGGGAGGAGATACAAACTGGAGGCTGGCAGAGTGTGTGGGAGACTGGAACTGGCTGGGCAAGGAGACCGGGAACAAGGAGCTGCGGGGAGAATGATAGGGAAATTGGGATGGGGAGGTCCTGATGGGTGAGAATAGACCTTGCCGTGTAAAGAGATTGGGACTGGGATGAGAATCTTGAGGAGTAGAGATTGGGATTAGCTACTTGAGAATTGGAGTGGGATGAGGAGCCAGGGGTATGGAACTGGGACAAGATAGGTTGGAGAGGATGGGGTAGAAGGGGTCACACTTGGAAGGAATGGGTAAAAAAGTCTGTGCCCACTGGAACACACTCCCGTCTAGACCACAGAGCACAATCCAAGATTCCAGAGTCTCACCATTCCTCTGCTGTTGGCAAGTCTCTGTGAACCCCAACAGCAAAGTGTGTTCTCCATCCACTTCTCGTGCTGGCCCTCATCGGGGATGACAACATCCTGCTGCTATCAGTTACTCTGTTAGCTCCAGTGACAGAGCTCTGTGCGGTAGAGCTAAACTTTCCACCCCTGCTGATGACCCACGTGGGTATCACTCGGAGGCCACATCAAGGAATTTCTGGGTTTTTTCCAGTTTGCTTTTTTTAAAAGTTGGAAAATGACACACAACGTTCTATTAAAAGAACCTTATTAAATTGCAAAGTTAAGCACTCAGAGCTAGGAAATGCCATCAGGGCAAATGAAGGTTGCACAGGCATCTGTAATTCTGGCACTTCCTAATTTTTTGAATGTTTGGCTTTGCAACCTTACTCTGTAACCTAGTTCTTTGTGTGGGCCGTAGTACATAGGAACGATGGGAACAGTTTGATGAAATGTAATTCCAGAATATGCTGGTTCATCAAAGCTGAAACATACGTGCCTGTGTATGTATGAGCAAGAGCGCGCATGTCTGATTCTCAATCTTTCATTCTACAGTCAGATGCTTAGAGCACGTGCCTGAGATGCAGGAGACCCTGGTTCAAGTCCCTGCTCTGCCTGATTTAGAGAGCTTGGTGATGGAAAAACGTTGCTGCAAAGCCACACTTGAACCTGTCTCTCCGACATACCCGGTGAGTGACCTAACCACTTGGCTAGTCTGGATCTCTGGTGTTTTTTCATTAAAAAATTCAAAGGGGCTACTTTAAACCTTGAAATTCTTCATGAAGCACAATTACTGTTTTCCAGCCAGCCCTGCTATCCGTTCCATCTCCCACCCCCGCCTTTCCCACCGAAGGGAATTTGATTCATACCGGCTCTCGCTGAGAACATTTTTTTCCTTGAAATGCTGCTATCGAGTAAGTTACCGTTTACGCTGACTCGTTCGGGGACTTGCTTTTCTCAGCAGAATTGCCCAGTGCGCAGGATGGTCTTGAGAGCGTGTAGTTCAGCGGTTCTCAAACTCTGGGTCGCGACCCCATTTTAATGGGGTTGCCAGGGCTGGTGTTAGACTTGCTGGGGCCCGGGACTGGAGCCCGAGCGCCACCACCCGGGCCAAAGCTGAAGCCCAAGCTCCACTGCCCAAGCCAAGTCCTGCCGCCCCGGGGTGAGGGGCAAAGCTGAAGCCCAAGCCCCGCTGCCGAAGTCCAAGGGCTTTCACCCTGCGTGGCAGGGCTCAGGTTACAGGCCCCCTGCCTGGGGATGAAGCCCTTGGGCTTCAGCTTTGCCCCCCACCCCGGGGTGGCAGGACTTGGGCAGGCTCAGGCTTCGGTCCCTCCTCCTGGGGTCGTGTAGTAATTTTTATTGTCAGAAGGGGGTCACGGAGCATTGAAGTTTGAGAACCCTTGGTGTAGTTTAAAGAGATGGGGAAAAGTCCTCTTGGCACAGCTTTGACAAGCATTTTGTACGTGTGCCCGGTCAGCCTTCCACATTCCAGCCAAAACAAAGCTCATGTAAACATTGAAATAACAGTTGGCTTAGCCGCTCTATACATTGCTGCCTAGTGTGTAGATCCGCTCGGAAGCCATGTATTTATTTTGAATGGGTATAAAACCTTGCTCTGTGGGATAGCTGAGATGTGCATCAACTCCCTGTGATATGGTCAGGGCACGAATTAGAGGAGTTGTAACAGTATGTAGCAGAGTCTTTGCATGCTGGAAAGTACCACGGGCTGGGGTGGGGCTTTTCTTTTGAAGCTGCCCTTTGGGCAGTTAAAGGACTGCGGGGAAAACTTCTAGCCAAGCAAACTTCAGAGAAGAACCATGTAAACAGCGCTTTACACAGTAGGTTGACAACTTTCTGCTGAGTCCATGGGACTCTGTGCATAGGCAGCAAACCACAGGGGAAGGGATGAACACAAGGGAAACCAGTGCTCTCTTCTGTTTTATAAAAGTGTTAAAAATGCGCTTGAGGGGCCCGTGGATTTTGGTGACACTAGTGTAAATTGCACCGCCTTTCAGACAATCATGAGCTATTTTAGAGGTGTTGCTTTTTTAGTCTAAAAACTTAAGCCAGGACATTTATCCAGCAAATTTGGCTTTGTTCCCATTTTATATTTCTTAGCTGGTAAACAACATCTGTAAAAACATGTTCAGTCCACTGTCAAAGTTCAAAGGGAGGGTGGTGCCAGCGAGGAAGTGCTCAAGAGGTGGGTGTTTGAAAACCCAGAGGCTACAAAGCTCAAGTGTTCCAACTTTAGCTACATGCACAAATCCCTTCTTCTTTTTAAGCTCCATTTTTTTAAATGGGGAGTTAACTCAATCAAAGCACATTTTAACCACACAGCACCTACTTCAAACTACCATCAGAAAAGTGATAGTCCTCCGCCTTCCCCTTCAACCATGCTTTGTGGCTAGTTTTATAGTGAGCTGACCTTAAAGCGTACTGTTTAGGTCTGCGCTGATTGATGGCGCTCTTGGAACTGATCAGACGTAGTAGCTGAAGAACTGTTAAGACTGATGGATTTTGTGGTGGGGACCCGGAGGTGTGGTTCTGGCGGGTCGCAGGAGATTGTGCAGCAGAATGGCTAATAGGCTAAAATGGATTTTGTGGGCAGAGAATGAACACCATTCAGACAAACCCCACTGCTTGGATTTTAATGGACTCTGTGTGCTTTAAATATACTGCCATGAATGGAGTGTGGACGATAGGTGCTGGCTTGACAGCCCTGAAAGTTAGCGTCTGTCATTCTCCAGCTGGGGACGGTGTGTGTAGCTGGAGGGCAAAACGTACTGTAGTGTTGTGAGGCAGTCTCCCTCAGGGAGCTGAACTGAAATCTCCCGGGTTAGTGTATGCACGTCAGAGCAGGGATTGTCGCTGTCTCCTTACTGTGTGTGGGTCCAGCGCCCAGCACAACCGTCCCCCAGGCCTGACTAGGGCCTTTGGACTCTACCGCAGTACAAATATGTGTGGCTACTATTCCTCACACGATCCAGCAAATATTAAAAACGAGGCTATCACAGTGAACCCCTCCAACCTCTAGCAGCTCAGCGCCCAGCTGGTGGATTTGCTGTGCTAAATTCATCACTTGCTTCAGTGGGGTTGCAGCAGGGATGAATGTGGGACTGAAAGTTGGGTGTGGGCTGAGTGCTGGCCTGAGAACCAGGCCCTCCTGGGAGTTTCAAATACTAGTTTTGCTCCAGGCTCTGTCTGTGCCCTGAGGCCAGTCACTTCACCCCTGTGGGACTCACTTTCTCCATCTGTAAAATGGGGTGCTTGGAGGCTTAATTAAGGGATCTTGGGTAAGTGTCACTAATTGTGAAGCATGGAAAGCTATTATCAAAATCCCCTGGAGTTACAGTAGCTCCAGTTGGAAGAAAAACTGGGTGAGTCAGGAGTCTTAAAGTTCCTAACACTTGGCGTTAGGAAGGTGAAACTTTCTCATTCCATTTTTTAATATTTATGCTAAACTAGTGTGGTTATGAACATCTGACTCTAAAGGCCTTTTAGCTCTAAATATTCATCACTTGAATGCCACTGAACTCGTTTTATTCACACATGGCTTGTTTTGTAGCCCTCATTAAAAAAGTAAAGTAAATCCATTTACTCATGTCTGAATATCAGTGACATCATCGCAGACTTTTCAGAAGCCTTCTGGATCCATCACGAACTTGGAGCTCTCAGCAGCTGACCTTCCAATGATCAGCCCCATACCATCCCTCCATCTTCTCGCTGCTCAGCCCCAGCTATGATAATCCTCCACCATTCCTTCCATAATAACTTTCTCAAGGTTAAAAAAAATCAAGCCAAGGCTGAAGACTTGACATATTGAAACTTCCACTATCGTAGTCTATTAAAAAACAAACAAAACAGCTTTTATTGACTGATTTTCTCTTATGATAGGAGTCATATTTTAGTGCAAAGGGGTAGAGTTAAGGTTAAGTGTACAGCCTTAATACTAACGTTTCTGACTTGAATACTTGCTTGCTATTAATACTGGTTTTTGTAAGCATGGCGTTACAAGTATATTAAAATATTTGCTTTGTGGCATATGTATTACTATTAAAAATAAAATAGCCACACCTGTAACATTTCATATATAGTTACTGTGGATCTTTAATCAGCTGTGCCTCGTTTCCAGATGAGACTGGACAGGCTGCCTTTGTAGATCAAATATGTCACCTAGAGGGAGCACTCAACTTGAAATGGTCTCTTAAAGCTTTAACGCATCCAAGTTAATGAAAGGAGAAGACATTAAGCTTGAAAGTCCCACGGAGAGGCATGTGCCACAAGTTTACAACCTACCCCTAGCCTTCCATGCAGAGCTTGAGGCCATTAAATGGGTCAGCCATTAAAAGCAGTGAGGAACAAAGCAGAACCATTGTTAATCTATGTAATCGTTTGGCATTTTTCTCTCAAAGGTGGCAGCAGCTCCCTTACTGTCTAGCCCACATACAGTTGCTGAACAGGGCTTCTACTTATCTCTTCTTGGATATCTGGTCTCCTTCTTAAGGGCAGGGGATTTGGGACATCACTCCAGTCATACCTTTGCTGCAAAGCCAGTGTGGGGCAGATCTTTCTCAGCAGGATGTGCCATAGAATGCTGTATTACTTCCTCCCTAACTAGCATGTGTTGAGTCCTGGGTAACCGCTCCGCTACTGAATGTGTGATTCTGAGCCGTAACAGTCAGGCACAGGATAGGAGAAAGTGGCATGGAGGGTAGTACGCAATTCACGTAGGAGCAGGCTGTGCTGGATCAGCTGTCTGGGCATTGTAGTTGAAGACAGTATGTATAGTCCTCAAGTCAGGCTAATTCGCTGTGCTGCTGGTCTGTTAGGTTTGACAAGGATGCATGTTTCAGAGTGAAGGCTTAACTGTACATCTCAGAGATGGGCCCACGCCACACATTCAGTTCTGGGTGAGCAGTTCCCCTGAGTTCCAGGGTATTCCGGCCCACTTCCTACATATTGGCACATGTATGGGTTAGACTGATTATACTGGCTGGAAGTACAAATATGGAGCCATTGCTTCAGACCAGATCTGCCATCACTATCGTTCAGCCCAAAAGGAAAGGACAGGGTTTAAATTCCACTAATCTTAGAGGGCCAAAGTATCACAGGAAGGTGTAAGAAGGTGCATGTGGCTATTAAACTGGAAACGCCCCCAACCTGTGCAATGCAAATGGGCGTTTGTAGGTGGAAACCATGTAGTTTTGTGCACAAAGGGTCCGTCAGATGTACAGCCTCTCCAATGTGCTCCTAGAAAGGAGGATTGGGTGAGTGCACCAGAAATGCCCATCAGCAATATTTTGACCTGTTGATTGCAGGGTTCTCCCTATATTTTTAACATAATAATTTTTTTTCCCAACGAACAGAATTTTGTCCCTGTTATTTGTATTACAGTAGCGCATAGAGAACTGGGCCCCGTTGTGCTGGGTAGAGCTGGCTGGAAAATTTGGCAACAATTTTCCATTGAAAAACACAATTGAGTCAAAATGAATGTGGTGTTTGTGACAATTTTTTTGATGGGGGGAAAAGTCAAAATGTTTTGTTTCAACAGTGTTGATTTGAGTCATTTCTATTTTTATATTCTACTCCAATTAATGTAAATATTATGTATTTAATATTGTGTATATAGGATATATAACATTTTAATATGGAAAAATGAAATGAATCAAAACAACTCTGTATTGATTTTGTAAGTGATATTGTAAGTGAAATTAAGTGATATTGTCAACAATTTTTTCCCAAATTTTCTGTTTGTAGAAAATGTTGCATTTCTATTCCAAATGGGACCTATTCTTTTTTAAATACAGGAATTTCTTGTGGAAGGGAACTTCTAGTACTTGACCAACTCTAGTGTTATGCACTGCAATATATAATTTCAATTAAGCTTAAACCTGTTCTTAATCAACTTAAGCGAAACCCCAGTAAGCCTGGTTTAAGCCCAAATAAGTGTCAACTTTAGCTTTTTGCATTGGTTTAGAATCATGCTGTATGTTAAACTGGTGCACCCCTGCATGCAGGCAAACTCCCACAGCTAATGTCTAACCCGATTAGATAAGAGCTGTACTTCCCACTGCCAGGGTGTGCTAACTTCCCCCATGAGGCAAACTTTCTCTCTGATAACATGAAATCAAGACAAAGCTAAACACTTTGGGTTTGTCTACTCTGCAAAGAAAAACCCATGGCACTGAATCTCAGGAGCGCTGGTCAGTTAACTCAGGCTTGCAGGGCTAAAAATAGAAGTGTAGCCATTCCCCGGGCTCTGAGACCTTCCCCACTTGCTGGGTTTCAGAAGTTGGGCCTCCAGTCCAAGCCCAAACATCTACACTGCTATTTTTAGCCCTGCAGCCCCAGCCCTGCAAGTCTGAGTCAATTGACCTGGGCTCTGAGACTCAGCGCTGAGTAGGGTGACCAGACGTCCCGATTTTATCGGGACCGTCCCGATATTTCGGTCTCTGTCTGGAGATATCCGCAGGCAGCACTGCGGGGTTTTTTTTCTCAGCCGGGACTCGCTCGGGTTTTTTTGCTCAGCCGGGACTCGCTCGGCTTTTGTTTTTTTTGCTCAGCCCCTTTCCCCCCAATGTGTCCCGATATTTTCTTCCCCTCATCTGGTCACCCTAGCGCTGAGGGTTTTGCTTTGCAATGTAGCCAGACCCTTTGACAAGAGTATATAAAATCTCTCCCTACATCCCCAGTTGGGCCCCAATTCAGCAAAGTTCTTAAGCGCATGCCTAAGTCCATCTCTACTTAGTACATTAATAATAATATAATATATGGAGATATACCTATCTCATAGAACTGGAAGGGACCTTGAAAGGTCATTGAGTCCAGTCCCCCGCCTTCACTAGCAGGACCAATTTCTTGCCCCAGATCCCTAAATGGCCCCCTCAAGGATTGAACTCACAACCCTGGGTTTAGCGGGCCAATGCTCAAACCACTGAGCTATCCCTCCCCTTGTTTAAGTCTCCCCCCCGCCCCCCCCATTTGAAGTCTACGCGACTTAAAGTTAGGCCCATGTTTATGTTGTTTGCTGAATCAGTGTCTGTTTCCTCTGACATTTAAAAAAAAAATCTGCCTTCTATATTACGTATGAATTGGAGCTTTGTGGATGTTTGATCTTTTAATTTTTTCTGGACAATTAGCCGTTAAAGGTCATGCAATATACAGTATAAAATAAAGGTAATTATCCCTGGATTTAGTATAAGTCTCTGATGTGATCTTTGATCTTGATATACCAAGTTGTTAACCATCCCTGGATAGATATTGCACAGGCAAAACAATTTTTTTGGGGGGGTAGAATTGCAATAATGCACAAGAAAGAACTCACCTACCAAAAGTCATTCCTTTCAAAAAGTGAAGTGGTTATGGTTAAAGTGTGGGTAAAGTGGTAAATTTCCACAGCCTCTCCTTACTCCAGGACTAGGAGAGCTGCAGTAGGAGTAATCCCCTTGATCTCACATTAAAATGCATTTTAAACATTAAAAACATTGTTCTCTCAAAAACCCCAAATGGACAAACTGAAGAGGCCGGTGCTAAAGTAGAGAAGCCAGAGTCCACTCCTTGAAGTGTGTGAGTCTGAAGAGAGGTTGGGGTGGGGAAGGGAATTCACAACAAACTTGTAACCTTTATACAGTCTTTAAAAATCAAATAAATAATATTTCTCCAGCCAAATAAAAGATTAAAGCAAATTGCAGAAGCAAATAATTTGTTCCCTTCCACTGCTCTTCAGTTCGCCCTGTCTGATGCATGATAAGTGGTTAGTAAGATTTCAGCCTTCTATTATCTAATTAAAATTAAGGCCTGTGACGTGGCATGGGTTGCTGAGACTTGTCTGGCAGAGGTGGCAGAGCTGTTTGGCTGGGTCCTCCATACAGTAGGAACAGATTGGCAAGGAGGTGATGGGAATGTGCTGTTTTTGCATCCATTCTGAAGTGGAGCAGGGCTCCCACCTCAAAACAGTGAGTTCAGGATGCACTGAACATGGGCTGAGTTTTGATGCCCGCTGTGGAGATTCTCTAAGGCCAACAAGGGAAAAACTCCTATTCTCTGCCCCTTGTGCCATTCTGTAGCCTCTGCTCCAGCTTTCGGGCATGTGTAGGTTTGTGCCCCTGCTACTTCCAGCTGGAGGGGCCAGAGGGACTGTATAGTGGGAGATCAATAGGCTCTGCTTCCCCAAGCCCTACTGCATGGTGGTTCTCAGGGGGACCCTGTGAAATTGGACTTTCTGATGCAATGGGGGTGCTCATCCCCCTATCCGGCTACCAATCCTCTATCACCCTCTATGTAGCGGAACCACTGCCATGAGGCCTTCTAGCATCGGGAATGGATTTGCCTCAGTGAAAGTCATGAGCTGCCTCCCTTCATCTCCATGCGGTAACCAAAGCTTCCCTGTCTTGGTTTTGTCCCCTCAACACTGCAATGAAGGGCTTTCCATTGCCCGTCTAGCAACTCCCTCTGCTCTGAGAAAATCAAACCTTAACAAGTAGGAGCGACAGGATTTCTCTGCTGCCTCTGGTGGCCTTATTCACTCCCTCTCTCTGGGCAATGTTATAAAGCACGTCTGTCTCAAAGTTACTCCTGCAGTTCAATAGCCGAGCTGTTGCGTTGCACCAGACTGCATCAAGAGGCAGGTAATTGCAAATAATTTTCACAGGAAGTGATGCATCCAGAGCCATCTAAAGAGAGAGAGAGAGACACACACACGCACAACCATAACCACATCCTTTTTTTTTTTCAAGTGGTGGTGTCGCTGTGTTGGTCCCAGGCTATGTGAGAAACAAGGTAGGTGTAATATCTTTTATTGGACCAACTTCTGTTTCCTTCCCAGATCGGAAGAAGAGCTTGGTGAAGCTTGAAAGCTTGTACTGTACCTTCCACCAAGAGAAGTTGGTCCAGTAAAAGATATTACCTCACCCACTTTGTCTCTCTTTCTTTCCAGTCACATTCTGATCTCTTCTGTTGTAAAAGAGCACCACCTGCTGGTTCCCATCCTTGTTTTAGATTCGATTCAGGCTCATTACACAATTGCTATAGTATCCACTTCTGGACCCAGTGATTGTGAGATGTATGTCTGTTTCTGCCAAAACATTGTATCTGATATTTTGGGTGATATCCCCAAATTAGATGAGTCTTGGGCTAGTGGGGGAAAAGCAATCCAAATAGGCACCCACTATTAATATTGGGATGTTAAAGGGAAAAAAAAATTCTAACATAAAAAATCTCAAGTTACCTCTAAATTTTTTAAATTCAATCCAGCAGCTCACCACCTATGCTCTTGCTCCTGAGAACTGATCTTGGCAGCTTAAAATAACTAATGTTGGTCATGGTTACGCAGCTAACGTGCTGAGACAACTACCTTTCATGCTGTCCACTATTGTCTCCTGGAGCTCCCCTGTCTGTCTGTATCCAGCAGCTGTTTCTTGTCCTGTACTGAGACTGTAAGCTCTTTGGGGGCAGGGACTGTCTTTTCATTCTATGTTTGTACAGCGTCTAGCACTGTGAAGTCCTGGCCCAGGACTGGGGCTCCCACATGCTACAGTTATATAAATAATGCAGTTGAAGGCATTGCAACACTAGTAGGTGGGCAATGAATGAGGATATGGCAGGTGCCTGGTCTCTAAAATACGGCAACCTTTTAAGCACGGTGACCATTTCCATTAGAGGGAGCCGATGTGAAGGTCAGTTCAAGTCTGGAAATTGGAGAGTAAGTGAATGCAAAGCAGTGAGAGGGAGCCTGAGCTGGGGAACTCCAGGACTTCTCTGAGGGTACCCTGGGAGCCAACAAGAAACCCGGAGATAAGGCAAATAGAGCAGAAGGTACCAATGTCTAGTGTAAAGCCAAGACCAACAGAAGGGACAGTAGGCAAAAAAACTATTAAGGTAAATATTGAGAACAGCACGTGGGCTCGCTTTCAAGACTGCTCTGATTAGCTGTAAGAGCTTACACAGCAAAATATGTACAGATCAGTACAAGAACATATGGATTCTCAGAACAGCTCCTTAGATAATCCTTTTCTGTATCTTTTCTGTATCTCAGGTTAGTGAATGGTGTTGATATCTCAGTCGGAAATTTTGTGCATTAGTTTTTGGACTGGGCCCAATGGACTGAGACAGAGGACCCTGCCTCTCAGCACTGAAAGGAGCAGGGAATGGGAGATTTCCAGTGTGCTAAGGTAAGTTGTATTTTATTTTTAAATTGAGTTAATTTAGTAGTACCTATTTGCTGTTTAACCTTAAAACCCCCAACCCTTACATTATACAACACAACTGGCAAGATGGCTGTTTCCTGATTAATTATCATTATATTTAAGCCTTTAAAAAAATTATTCTCTCTTCTCTGTAATTGGAGGGTGTGACCAGCATGTCTCATTCACTGCATTGCAGTTTTCCTCTGAGAGGCATGACTGGCCTCAGTCGACAGCTATTTGTAGCAGTCAGATGTCCACACCACAAAACATCAGCACAACTGGCCCCTTCCCATTTTCACCCTTAAAAGAGGTAGCCCTCTTGCAGGGCTGAGGCACGTTGGCATGGGGAGGAGGGGAAGGCCAGTAGCTTTCATCATCACTGGCTGGGCTGTACCTGTTTCATATTTAGACCCTCTGTATAACCAAATCTGCTCCATAACTTCCCCGTGATTTTGACCACAGCACCATACAAAGTTGCCACAGCCCTGTGTCGCTTCCCTGGCAGAGCAATGCAATGCTAACCATCAGTCACAGTCCGTAGTGTCACGTTGCTATAATCCACACCCCACTGGGAATCCCTGCACTTCTGCCCCTCCCCCACTACTCCTCATTCTGCAGAACTGAGAGGGCAAACCTTTTGATTTGCAGCCCCAGCAGTAGGGACTGTGGAGCCAGTACAGACGGCAAGTGAACCATTAACTCCAGACATGTTCAGCCCAGCGAGTGCAAAGCATGAATATGGGTGGGAGGAAAAAAACAGTGTTGTCAGAATGATTAATTAGCACTGTGGCAGCTGTGCTCTGCAGTGCCTTTGAGTAGCAATATCCAGGTAAACCTTCTGAGAGTCCCCACTGCAGAGACCACTGGCCCAATCCTGCGTCCATTAAAGTCAATAGTAAAACTCCCTTTAGACCATNTATTATAGACTTCTAGAAAGAGACCTTCTAAAAACGTTAAAATGTATTACTGGCACGCGAAACCTTAAATTAGAGTGAATAAATGACTACTCGGCACACCACTTCTGAAAGGTTGCCAACCCCTGCTTTAGACTTTAAAAAAAAAAGAAGACTTTAAGCCCACTGGACACAGGCAGTCTGCTTGCCTGGGGAGCAGGTGGGAGCAAATTTAGCTCAGACTGAGTTTGGTACCTGCTCAGTATAGTGACCACAAGCAGAGCACAGGCCCAGAGCATGCCTGCCTGCTGCAGCATGCCTTTTCTCTGGTAGCTTTTTAACACTTGCTAGATCGATTAGTGTCATGCAAGCTACCCACCGTTGTCCGAGATAAGGCAGCAGTTCAAATTCTGCTCACATTTACATTCCCAGTGGGGGGCTGACGGCAGAATTTGGTGCACAGTATTGTATGCTGTAGGCAGAAGATACAGTACCTGTGACTAGGATGAGTTGAGTAATTAGTTCAGGAGGATGCACCCAGGGATTTTTCCCAGGGAGATTTTCAAGGGCTAGTGTGAACTAAGTTCTTTTATAAACTGAACCTGAGAGAGCGAGGAATTACACTGACTACATTTAAGGAGCATTTTCGCACTAGAAAAATAATCCATATGCACTAACCTCTCCCTCTGCTCCCATTGAGAAAGTCTAAGCTATTTGTCATGCTGTACTGAATTGCTGTTTGACACACCTGTAAATGTCCCATAGTCCCTGGATTCACTTGAATCCATAGAAAGGTTTTAGGAGGTTGATTTCATAACTGAGTGAACTTGAGAGTAGCAATTGCAGTTCAGGGCAGGCAGATGCACCATTCAGCACACTTGAATGTTATCATTCCTACTAAACATACATGAAACATTATGCTGTTCTCATAAAAACAGCAGGGAACTTTATGATTTCCTGTACTGACTCCAATTTAGTTTTGGATATGCAGCAGAAATGCATGTGCAGGGAATTAAACCCCTCGTTAATTTCATTCCCAAAGATGCTAGGTAAGAGCTAGCTGTGTACTGCATATCAAATCCAAGCTACTGCACTGATTCTATGGCTACATAGACTTCATGATCATCACCAACAATCAAATGTGGGAATCACAAGCCACCTCCACCACCTACTGCAATATTAAAGCTTCTATCCTTTGGGGGAGGCAGGAGGGACAGGGGCACTTCCATACTCTACCATAGACTTACTGTGTGATCGTGGGCAAGTCACTTAAGCTCCTTGTGCCTCAGTTCCCCATGTTAAAAATCAACCAAATAGCCCCTTCCCCCACCCACAACAGAAACAGAGGATAACGAATGATCCTGCCTTTAGCGGTCTTGTCTATTTAGTTTGCAAACTCCTTGGGGTTAGATGTGTTCACTCACTCATGCCTGTCACCCCAATCGGGGTATGGGCCGCCAACCACAGATCTCCAGAGTCCTCTATCCTGGGCCATTTGCTCTAGCTGGTTCCAGGTATAGCCCATTTTTATACTATCAGCCTGAAGGTCGCGTCGCCAGGTGTTTCTTGGACGGCCTCTTTTCCGCTTGCCTTGGGGGTTCCACCGCAATGCCTGTCTAGTGATGTTGGTTGGCTGCTTGCGTAGTGTGTGTCCTATCCAGCCCCACCTTCTCCTTCTAATTTCTTCCTCTGCTGGGAGTTGACAGGTCCTCTCCAAGAGGTAGATGTTGCTGATGGTGTCTGGCCAGCGGATCTGGAGAATCCTTCTAAGGCAACTATTTATGAAGGTCTGGATCTTCCTGGTGGTTGTTTTAGTTGTCCTCCAGGTTTCAGCTCCATACAATAAAACTGATTTCACGTTGGAATTGAACAGTCGAATCTTTGTTGCCAAAGACAGCTCTCTGGAGCTCCAGATGTTTTTGAGCTGTAAGAAAGCTGCTCTTGCCTTACCGATCCTTGCTTTGATGTCTGTATCTGTGCCACCCTGTTGGTCGATGATGCTGCCTAGGTAGGTGAAGGACTGCACTTCTTCCAGAGGGCTTCCGTTCAGTGTGACTGGGTCATTACTGATGGAGTTAATCTTGAGGATCTTGGTCTTGTCCTTGTGGATGTTGAGGCCAACCTGCGATGACGTGGCTGCCACTACGTTGGTCTTCTCTTGCATCTGCTGTTTGCTATGCGAAAGGAGTGCAAGGTCATCGGTGTGTTCTCTTACTATGTATTTGTGCCGCATGTAGCAATAATGGGGCCTTAATCTAAGTTGGGGCCTCTAGGCATTACCTCAGGGATAACACCACTAATGGTGTTTTGATACTACAGAGATGGGCTCTATAGAAAACCCTGAGATAGACAGATTTTTCTTAAGTCCATGGGGCTGAGGCTGGGAAGAGAAAAGAGGCCTGTATGAACTGCAAATGGATTAGGAGAGGACTGTGCAACTATCAATTGCAGGGGGGGAGCCAAATGGATGTTTGCCCATGAACCTGTGAATGGGAGGGTAAATGGGCCCATGTGCCTGTACTTGGCCATGAGACAATAGTCTATTACAGTGAGGTTGACTCCATGAAATAAAAAATGTTTTGATAAGCCCTGGTCCAAGCAATCTATAAATTGCTATTAATGGTTTCATTGGCAGTGGATCTGCTTCATCTTATTTTGACAGGCTGGCTTTTATCACTTCTCTAAATAAAGTGTGGCTGGGATCAGGTGATCCCATCCCATGTTGCCTCTGAAACAAGTCAGATGTGTTGGTCCTGAAAGGGATGTGCTGTATTTCTTTCCCTTATTAGCAGAAACAACAAGTCCATGGTTGATAATCTGGCCTGCTTATAATTGCCAACCATCCCAGTTTCCAACTGAATAAACAGACGTTGCTCCTTGATGCTAATCTGTAGACACTTCTTACTGATATGGAAAGAAACCAGAGTCCCATTCATGTGGTTCTGCCCTATAAAGCAGTGGTTCTCAGCCAAGGGTACGCATACCCCTCCGAGTACGCAAAGGTCTTCAAGAGGTGCATCAACTCATCTAGATATTTGCTTAGTTTTACAACCGGCTACATATAAAGCACTAGCAAAGTCAGTACAAATTAAAATTTCATACAAACAATGACTTGTTTATACTGCTTTGTATACTATACACTGAAATGTAAGTACAATAGTTATATTCCAATCGATTTATTTTATAATTATATAGTAAAAACGAGAAAGTCAGCAATTTTTCAGTAATAGTGTGCTGTGACACTTCTATATTTGTATGTCTGATTTTGTAAGCAAGTAGTTTTTAAGTGAGGTGAAACTTGGGGTACGTAAGACAAATCAGACTCCTGAAAGGGGTACAGTAGTCTGGAAAGGTTGAGAGCCACTGCTATAAAGCACAGAGACTCAGAGCATGAGAAAGCAATTTCCAGATGCACTCTGCTTTTCAGGAGGTACATGCTGGTGCCTGATAAGGTGACACCCTACCTTATAATTGTGCAAATCAATATAGTTTGCTGCAGAATACGCTGCCAGATAGTTTGTTTAAAGAATGATAAGATAGGTGGGGAAAACAAAATGTGCAGAGTCCCAAGTAGATCAGGGCAAAACATTTTTGATCCAACCTTTTTTTCGGCAAAAATGCAGATTCGGTGACACCAACAAATTTTGAAAATTTGTGTTAATTTTGCCAAATTGTTTCCATCAGATATAACCCCTAAAATTTCCCCCCAAAATTCAAAATGTTTAATTTAAATATTTTTGTAACAAAGCTTTTGATGGTTTTGATTCAAAATGACATTTTGTTTAGACATTTCCTTTAACTTTATTTTGAAAATATTTTAAAAAATTAAAAAATGCTCTAAATTGAAATGAAACATTTTGTTTCAAGTCAAATGAAGCATTTCATTTCACCTGAAATGAAATGTTTTCAATTCACCAAAAGTTTAAAATTTCCATTTACTGTTCAGTCTGAAATGATTTGTTTAAGTTTTTTCAGAATCGCCAGCAAACCAAAAAATCCATTATTTGTCCAGCGCTATTCCACTGGACAGCGATGGCATTTGAGCAGCGAGCAATACATTATCAGACTGCTGGTTCTTGCTGGTGATATATTAAGCTAATACATCATCAGACCCACAGTGCTGTCCTGCTCTGATAATATATTAATGTAACATGTCATTGGAGGGGCAGCCCTCTGATGATGTATTATCAGCTGCTGCAGCACCAGCTGTTGCCTCCTATTCCACTGACACATTGTTCCTTAGGCAAAGCTCTGCAGGCTGTGCAGTAAATTTAGACTTTTGTGGGTGAGTTCTAATCCCAACTCTGGCATTGATGCTGTCTGTGACTTTGGGTAAATTGCTTTTATCTGTACATTGGCCAAACCGGACAGTCTCTACGTAAAAGAATAAATGGACACAAATCAGACGTCAAGAATTATAACATTCAAAAACCAGTTGGAGAACACTTCAATCTCCCTGGCCACTCGATTACGGACCTAAAAGTCGCAATATTACAACAAAAAAACTTCAAAAACAGACTCCAATGAGAGACTGCTGAATTGGAATTAATTTGCAAATTGGACACCATTAAATTAGGCTTGAATAAAGACTGGGAGTGGATGGGCCATTACACAAAGTAAAACTATTTCCCCATGCTTATTTTCCCCCCCTACAGTTCCTCATATCTCCTTGTCAATTGCTGGAAATGGGCCATTTTCATTACCACTACAAACAGTTCTTTTTCTCTCCTGCTGATAAAAGCTCACCTTAACTGATCACTCTCCTTATAGTGTGTATGGTAATACCCATTGTTTCATGTTCTCTGTGTATATCTTCCTACTGTATTTTCCACTACATGCATCCGATGGTGGGCTGTAGCCCACGAAAGCTTATGCTCAAATAAATTTGTTAGCCTCTAAGGTGCCACAAGTACTCCTGTTCTTTTTGTGGATACAGACTAACATGGCTGCTACTCTGAAACTTATCTGCCTCTGTTTCCCCATCCCTAAAACAAGGATAGTAATAATACTTACTACCTCCCAGCAGGAGCGCTGGAACAATTTGTATAGTGGAGGTGTTGTGAGCCATTGAACCAAACTCTAAACCCTGTATATGATGGAAACTACTTCAAGCCTGGAGGTGCGGCAGCACCCCTAGTTCCAGCACCTATGCCTCAGAGATACGGTGAGGATTAAAATACTCCTCTGGAAAATCTTGCATGACCAATTAACTCAGGAGAAAAAGTGAGCTCTTTGCTCACTACTCCCTGACTACAGGCATGGCATTCTCCTTCACTTCCTATTGTCACCACCCTAATATTCAAGGAGAAAGGCCTGATTCTGCTAGGAGGGCTGTGTTCCCCGTGGCATGTAAGCACATGCTTAACTCTGTCCTTATTCGATAAGGGCCTGATCCAAAGCCCACTGATGTCAATGAAAAAGCTTCAATGGGCTTTAGTTAGAACTCCAAAATCAGTGAACCTTAAGCGTGTGCTTAAGTGCTTTGCTGAATAGGGATGGATTTAAACATGGGCTTAAATGCTTTGCTGAATCATGTTCTTAATTAATGGTGAAAGGATGATTTGAACAAAAATCCACTTTAAATAAAAACAAATATAATCAGCAAAGAAAAAAGCTTAGTAAATGGAGCTGACCACTCTGGCTCTCATTAACAACTATTTAAAACTATGCCTGGGAAGGTCACATCATATTTGTCAACTTTCTTGCAGAAGAAATCCGTGAGATCCCCTACAGAGAGAGCAGGGAAGGGTTTGAGGAACGAGTCAAAGGTGGTGAAAAGGCATTTGGGATTGCGGGTGTAGGATGAAATTCTGTTGGAAAAGTAGGATTGTTTAACTAGGAAGAGGACAGAACTGAAGGAGGAGAGAATGAATTAAAAGTCAGCCTGGTTGTGGGATTTCCATCAGAGGAGAGAGCGCAGTGGGACAGCAGAGGAAGGGGAGGCTGGGGGTGAGCTAGGACAGGGGTTGGCAGCCTGGACCTTGTGATGGAGAAAGGGGCAAAAGAATCCAGGAGGAGAGTGAAGCATGAAGAGAAGCAACAACCCTATCAATGGAAGAAAGGGGAGAGAGGGGCTGAAGGCAGACCCGAAGTCATGAGCACTGTTGGAATGGAAATCATGGAAAGGCCCAGGCATGGGGCTGGGTGTGCAGGGGGCGGTTGACAGGTGATGCTGAAAGAGACCAGCTGAGGGTTGGAGAAGGGGAACTCAGCAACAGAGAGAGCTAGCCCAAGTCAAGTGAATGGCCGTTTTGGAGGGTTGAACCAGGGCTGCAGGTCGAATGACAAGGTAAGGAAGCATGCGGCGAAGGGGTCAGGTGGAGGCTGAAGTCACTGAGGATGAGTGAGGAGAGGGAGAGAGGTGTAAGCTGAGAGGAAGGCTGATGGGGAGGAGTTGGGTGGATGGTGGATGACAGCCCCATGGAAGGGGAGAGACACGCTGGGCGCACTCAGAAAAGGAGAGAGGCAGGAGGTGGAGGGATGAAATATGACGGGACGGTGGAGGGGACATTCCAGGGCAGGAGCAGGAGGGAGACAGGTGTGAGGCTGAGAAGGGTAGCACGAGAGGCAGTAGTGGCGCCAGCTCTTCCGGCGCCCTAGGGGGCGGAAGGTCCCGCCCCCAAATTTGAACGGGCGGCCGCGGCGCTGGCGCCCCCAAAATAGCTAATGGGTTGCGCCGGCCCTGACGAGAGGGGTGGGGTGAGGGTGGAGATCTGGATGTGGGGCAGGAGGGAAGGCCAGGGCCAGACTTAGAGCGAATGTCACCAGAGGTGAGGGGGCGCCTCGATGCCTGGGGGCAGGAGTGGCTGAACCAAGCCTCGTTCGTTCCATTGACAGAGCTCAGCTCCCCCCACCCCGTGCTGGAGAAGCCGGAATCCAAGTACCGCAACCGGCTCCTGTCTGCATGGGACTGGCCCTACGGGATCCGCGCAGTGCGCAGCGCCAGGGGGGTGCGGATCCCGGCGGGGCCCCGCGCTGCGCTCACTCTGCGGGCGGCCCGGTCCCCTGTGGGAAATGCGGGAGGGCGGCGAGCCGCGCCACGGATCTTACCCCGCGGTCCCCCGCCCGCGCGCATTGCCCTCGCCTCGCCCGGTCCAGCCCCTCGCTCCTCCTCCTGCTCCGCCCAGCACCAGGGCAGCCCGGCCGCACGCCGCCGCTGAGTGCGAGGAAGAGTGTCCTCGCCCGGCGCCCGTAGGGGATTCCGGCCCGGGGGCAGGTTCTGTGCCCACGTGGTGCCGGCCGCCGAGCCCCAGCCTTGCAAGAGCCGCGTAAGTGGCCGCGGCTGCTGCAGCTCGTGCCGCCCTTGCTTTGGGTGGGGGAGGGGCTGTTCCCGGTGCGGGCGGACCTGGCGGGGGCCATGCCCGGGCGGTGGTTACTTCTCAGGGCGATGGCTCGGGGCCTCTCGGCGAGAGCGACCTGCGGCGGCGGGCGGCCGAAGAGAGCGCCCGGTGTATGTACTCGTGTCGGGCGGGCTCGCGTGGCCCCCGGGCTCCTCCGGGGGAAGATGGGCGCGGGAAGGAGACCAGGGAGGGGGAAAGTGCCTGATCCTGATCCTGCAGCTTCCTTCCTTTTACAGTGCTAGATCCTCAGGGGGTCTGTGTGTGTACAAAGCCTCGGCTGGGGTCGGGTGTCCAGTCCTGGGCGGCAGGTGGCAGGAAAAAGGGGGAGAAATTGGAGAAAGTCCGGAGGAGAGGGACACAAAGGATTAACGGTCTAGAATACATGACCTGTGAGAGAGGCAGGTTTGTTTAGTTTGGAGAGAAGACGGTACACGAAGTGCTAGAACAGGGAGGGTGAAAAATTGTTCTTGTTGGTCTCTGAGGCTAGGACAAGAAGCAATGGGCTTAAATTGCAGCAAGGCCGGTTTAGGTTGGACATTAGGAAAAACTTCCTGTCAGGGTGGTTAAGCACTGGAACAAATTGCCTAGGGAGTTTGCAGCATCTCCATCATTGGAGGTTTTTAAGAACAGGTTAGACAAACACCTGTCAGGAATGGTCAGGTTGTTATGTAGTCCTGCCTTCAGTGCAGGGGACTGGATTAGGTGACTTCTTGAGGTCCCTTCCAGTCCTACACTTCTATGATTCTGTGGGTCTTATGCACTTCCCAGCCTCACTCGTTCAAGGTTGCCGTTCTCAAGCATTCTGTATTAGATAATGTATGCTGTGGCATATGCCATCACTAAGGCTATGTTTTAGTCACAGGTATTTTTAGTAAAAGTCATGGGCAGTAAACAAAAATTCATGGCCCGTGACCTGTCCATGACTTCTACTATATGCCCCAGACTAAATCTTGGGAAGGGGCGGCCCAGGGGTGCCACGGGTGCTAGGGAGGGGTGGCCCCAGGGGTGCTGGGGAGGGGTGCAGGTGGTGGCACGCGACCCGGGACCCCGCTGGTGCTGGGCGAGGGTGTGTGTGTGTGTGTGTAGTGGGGCCGGCAGGCTCCCTACCTGGCTCCGCGCCTCCCCGGCTTCGTAGCTCCCATTGGCCGCCCAGCTGACTGAAACTTTGTACGAGAGTGTGGCCTAGTGGAGAGAGACAATAGAGAGGGGATCCAGGAGAAAGCTGGGCTCCTTCCTGGCCCTGTCAGTGGCTTGTTGGGTGACCTTGGGCAAGTCCCTTCCCATACACCTTAGTTTCCTGATATGTAAAATGGGGCTAAAGATGCTTGTAAAGTGATTTGTGTTTGGATGAAAAGCACTTTTAAAGAGCTAGTAATTATTGTTAGTTCATTTATAAACAGGGGGAGCACATTGGGCACCTTGCTCAAGGAACAGCTGTGTACCAACAGCTGTGCAACCCTGTTTGGACTAACGTTGGACAAGAAAGAGTGAGAACATGACTAAATTGCAAAATGCTGGCACAGGCTTGGTCTACGCTTAAAAGTTAGGTTGACATAGCTACGTTGATCCGGGGTGAGGAAAAAAAACTAGCTACCGTAGCTCGGGGGGTGGGGGCGTGGGTGTTCTTACACTGACGGAAAAATCCCTTCCATAGGAGTAGGCTTAATCTATGCTACGGGGTTATGCCGAGGTAGCTATCCCAGTGTAGTCTCCATAGTGTAGACATAGCCTAAGTGGAAATGTTCTTAAATTACTTTCCCCACAGTTTCTCCAACTCACAACCAAAAAGACTAAACTGCGGCCCAAGTGCTGGGTGTGATACGTTTGCTGTTTTTTCCACTGATGGAGATGCCATTTTGTTGTTCCACTCCTTGCTGAAGCCCGCTTCCTGCTCTATCCTTTTCAGTGGTTTGCAATGGCTGGGGAGATGAGAGCAATGGCTACCAGTCAGGCAAAAAGACTTAAGAGCAGCAATGAGGAGACAGAAAACCAAGAGGAAAATGGACACCAAGACAAAAGATTCAAGAGAAGCCAAGAAGATGTGGAGGATCAGAATAAAAAATTTCCCAAAAGGAAGATTGTGCTGTTGATGGCATATTCTGGGAAAGGCTACCATGGGATGCAAGTATGTGGTTAGGCAATAAATGCTATTCAGTCTCTTGCGTTTGGGGTGCATGTCTGTCTGCATCAATATGCCCAAAGTGCAGTATCTGAAATGAGGGGAGGGAGGTGGTAGCCAAGGACGAGCAGCTGTAGGCTCCAAAAATCCAGGAGGCTGGGGCACACATAGCTCAACCTCAGAGTCAGATGTGTTAGTGCCATTCAGAGAACATGATTTATGTTATGTTAGCAGCCGGTCCACACCAGCTTTCCCACCAGTGCAGATCCTGGTAGACTGTACTGGGCTTGTAGCAATGATGGGAGATTTTTCAGAAAAACCTTGCTGTAGATAAGCCTCCTGGTGTGGACTGAAAGCACCATGATCCTAGTGCTATCTTATAACATCCCTGCTACCTTTCCATTGAGCTCTCTGGTTGAGGCTCTGCAGTTGTGGCTGTTTCACTGGCTCCTGGATTTTCCCAGCCCTGCACATTTTATTTCTAAAATGTGTTTGTATCCTGTCTTCTGACAGTGGCCAAGCATCTGTGGGCTAGATGGACCTATGGTCTGACCCAGTATGGCCATTCTTATGTTCTTATGTTTAGATGTGTACAAGCAAAAATGGGCATAAGCATTACACTCCAGAATGTGTCCTCTAGTGTAGATGGGTATTCAATGTATCATTGGCCCCAAAACATGCAGATTACATTTCTGGGTCTTTCTGTTGCATTTTTAGAACCTGTCTATACTGGGGATACTTACCCTAATGCAGCCCCAGGGTTTTGATGCGCTGCACTGGAGTGGCTTACTTCAGTTTGGAAACAGGCTAACCTGCCCTTCTGCAGCTAAATTACACTGTGGGGGTGCGTTTGCGTTGATGTAGCATCAGTATAACAACACTGCTACAAAGTGTCTCCAGGATAGACAAGCCCACAGATACATGGCTGCTCTCTTAACCGAGCTGTGCAGAAAGTGACTTTTCCAATGCAATAGTAGCAGCAAAGTTGTGAGCCCTTAGATTTATACAATCTAAGAATGTATAAATCTAATTTTATGAATACAGTGACCCAGAATTCCAGTGTGCTGGCTTTGGAGTGACGGTGGCTGTACTGGAATAACATCTCCTTTGGTGCTATGTTGCAGACCCACAGGTTGGTCACTTGTGGTGATCGCCACACAAATCCACTTACTCATGGTTTGGGCAGGGGTTGAGGAATCGTCTGAAATCACTTCTATCTGTTACCAGCTACAATAGCAAAAGAAATACTGAAAATGTATCTCTCTCATTCATGACTCCAGGTAAAATATAATTGGTAGGGTTTGCTAGAGCGGGGCAGTGCTGTTTGTTTTGTGAAGAGATAACTTTGAAAATTAATCCGTACTCCAATGGTTATTGGGTTCTGGGTAACGATGGATCTTCAGAGAAAGTATTAATTATAGTTTTCTTCCTCTATTTTATCTTTCTCTTCAGCGAAACGTGGGGTCCTCGCAGTTCAAGACGATCGAGGATGACTTAGTATCTGCCCTCGTTCGGTCAGGGTGCATCCCAGAAAACCACGGTGAAGATATGAAAAAAATGTCCTTTCAGAGGTGTGCGCGAACAGACAAGGTGTTGAAGCTCTTTCTTTCAAGCTCTAACAGACGCTAGTAGCAGTGAGATTGTTGTGACTGTCTCTGATCATGTGCATTTTGGATCACAGATGAGAAATAAGATTACTTTTATAACGTGGGGTTCTCATTTGATAGTGAATGTATAATTATACTAAAGATAAAATATTTGTAGTGTGTACCCTTATCTTCTACTAAATTAAAGTATAAATAAATACTAGTTAGCAAATACCAGGGTAGTGACTAGATATCTGTTAAATTTGTAAAGCTGCTACTTTATCCTCTCAGTTGTGACCTCTGCTTTTCCACTTTAACTGTGTTCGTCTATTTGTTACTTCTTCATCCCAACCCATTCCTGCCCTGTTTGTTCCATCCTGTTTGATATATTAGGAATTTTTGCGTTGGGGACTGTTTTTATTCTTTGACTATGCCTAGCACAATGGGGGCCCTAATTTGTAACTGAGATTCATAGATGCTCCCATGATGTACAAGCTTGCATACAGCACGAGTTTGGTTTTGTATGAGTCAAATACAGTGAAATATATTTGCAACCTTATCCCTTCCTTCACACTAACCAAACTATCCTGCTAGCCCATGAGTGTGCAGATGATTTTGTGGCTGAAGCACAGAGTTGGGAGATCTGGGATTCATGGCTTTGCTACAGGAGGCTTCTATGTGACTCTTGGAAAATCCTTTAAACTCTTATTCTCTGTTATCTCAGTTTTACAAGTGGGGAAACATGTTAGGTTTGCAGTGGTGCTGAATTTGCTGGTATGTCTTTCTGTATGGTTCTGACTTTATGGTTCTTCACTTCAGTTTGCAATGACCGATAACAGCAAAGAAATGAACCGAGAATGTGAACAGACTATCCATTTTAAATTTTTGTTCTGATACAGTTCTTTCACTGTGGCACAACTACCAATGTGTGTTCTCGTTGTTTTTGTTTTCATAGGGCGTGTCTGCCGCTGGACAGATTGTGTCACTGAAGATCTGGCTGATAGATGACGTTTTAGAAAAGATCAATAACTGTCTTCCTTCTCATATCAGAATTCTGGGTAAGAATAATGGAAAAAGTGGGTATCCCAGCAGTGTGCACAAACACTGATTTTAATTTAAAGAGGAATTCTTTACCATGGAGCTTTTTGCTGTACCATTCAGATTTTTTGTTTTCCAAATATTTCAATGTGAAAAGGTTTGGTTCCCCCCCTCCCCCCTTTCTATTTTATATAGGTTCTTCTTGGTGGGTGGGGATTGTAATGTGGCTGAAATTGGCTGTTTCAAAAGTTTTGTTAACAAAATGTCATTTTTAAAATGAGGACTGAAAAGAGTCACCGGGGGATTCAGCTCCAAGAACAAATGTGATGCCAGAACCTACTTCTACATGATACCAACGTTTGCCTTTGCCCATAAAGACTATGATATCCAAGATGAAACATACCGAGTGAGCAAAGAGACTCTTGAGAAAGTCAACAAGCTTCTTGCTTGCTACAAAGGGACCCATAACTTCCACAACTTCACCTCTCAGAAGGGACCCAAAGACCCCAGTGCCAAACGGTACATCATGGAGATGTACTGTGAAGAGCCCTTTGTGAGGGAAGGCATGGAATTTGCAGTGATAAAGGTGAAAGGACAGAGTTTTATGATGCACCAAATAAGGAAGATGATTGGTTTGGTGATAGCTGTAGTGAAAGGCTATGCACCGGAGTCCATCATGGAGCGCAGCTGGGGAGAGGGAAAGGTGGATGTCCCCAAAGCTCCAGGGCTTGGGCTGGTCTTGGAAAAGGTGCACTTTGAAAAGTACAATAGACGCTTTGGAAATGACGGTTTACATGAGCCACTGGAATGGACGGAGGAGGAGGAGAAGATCGCTGTTTTCAAAGAGCAACATATCTATCCCACTATTATCAACACAGAAAGGGAGGAGCAATCCATGGTGAACTGGCTGAGCACCCTCTCCATCCATGACTTCAATGCCACTTCTTCAGGGGTACAAGTCAACGACAGAAACTCAAAGGTAATGGTTGAAACTTATCTTTTTAGAGGGATACTGTCAACTTAAAAAATAATTGCTCTTCTTCCTGAACACTTTTACCTGCTGTCACTACACCACCTAACATAACTATCACTTAAAGAGACTAGACTAAAATAATCATATCCAAATATCGAGAAATACATGTGTATATACGACGGCATTTTGTGTATAGTCCCTTTCACTGTTTTTTGTTACTTTTGTACATGGCAAGTGGATAAAGGAAGAAATATTTTCAAGTGCAGGAAGATGTGATTGCTAAACCACATAAATTTGGGTTGGGAGCCAGGAGCAAATGTTACTATCTGTAACTACCTTGAACTCAGGAGAGACTAGATTTCAAATTGGTAGGTCCCTTTAAATACCAATTTGCATGGAGAACTCTTATCATTTATCTAATTTTTTGTTTTGTTTAATGGTCTGTTCACTTGCAAAGAAGCTTAAACTGAGAGGAAACTAAATTTAGTTACTCTGCACCCAATCCTGCAAAGTAAATGCAAAGTAATGCACGTTGGAAAGCACAATCCCAAATATACATATAAAATGATAGGGTCTAAATTAGCTGTTACCACTCAAGAAAGAGAACTTGGAGTCATTGTGGATAGTTCTCTGAAAACATCCACTCAATGTGCAGCGGCAGTCAAAAAAGTGAACAGAATGCTGGGAATAATTAAGGGATAGATAATAGGACAGAAAATATCATGTTGCCTCTATATAAATCCATGGTACACCCACATCTTGAATACTGTGTGCAGATGTGGTCGCCCCATCTCAAAAAAGATATATTGGAATTGGAAAAGGTTCAGAAAAGGGCAACAAAAATGATTAGGGGTATGGAATGGCTTCTGTGTGAGGAGAGATTAATAAGACTGGGACTTTTCAGCTTGGAAAAGAGACGGCTAAGGAAAGATATGATTGAGGTCTATAAAATCATGACTGGTATAGAGAAAGTAGATAAGGAAGTGTTGTTTACTACTTCTCATAACACAAGAACTAGTGGTCACCAAATAAAATTAATAGGCAGCAGGTTTAAAACAAATAAAAAAGGAAGTATTTCTTCACACAATGCACAGTCAACCTGTGGAATTCCTTGCCAGAGAGAGGATGTTGTGAAGGTCGACCATAATAGGGTTAAAAAAAGAACTAGATAAATTCATGGAGGATAGGTCCATCAATGGCTATTAGCCAGGATGGGCAGGAATGGTGTCCCTAGCCTCTGTTTGCCAGAAGCTGGGAATGAGTGACAGGGGATGGATCACTTGATGATTACCTGTTCTGTTCATTCCCTCTTGGGCACCTGGCACTGGCCACTGTTGGAAGACAGGATACAGTACTGGGCTAGATGGACCTTTGGTCTGACCCAGTAGGGCCATTCTTATGTTCTAACCCACCAGGAGCCAAAACTCCCACTGAGATTAATAGGAAGTTGTAAGATCAAACTTTTAGTGCATGGAACTGCTATTGATTTGAATAGATATACAGGTCTGTCACATCTTACGCTGGGGTTACGTTCCGCGGTCAGCGCGTAAAGCGAAAACCGCGTATAGCCAAAATGACCCTTGAAAATCCCTTAAATCACCCATAAAGTACAATTTTGTGTATACCACCCTGTACAGTACTATGTATTGTATACAGGAATGCACACTACAGTATATAATGACTACATATGCAAAATATAATTTTACAGTATTTTTAATATAACAGAGAAGAATGAAAGAATAAAAAATGAAAACAGTACAGTACTGTAAACCTGAACAGTCACCAGTCACCCTGGATATTCTTGCTAGTCTTGTACTGTACACACTCGAATGATTAGTCTTCCTCTTCCCCTGACAACACTATTATTGAGTTGTCAGGGCTTGATGTCGATCCAGGAGACGATGGGCCAGGCTTGGGTGACGGAGAGCGAGTTGTAGACGAAGTGGTTGGCTCTGGTTCAGCTCGAGAAGTTGATTGTGTAGGCTCTGCTGGTTGTTTTTTCTTTAAAAACATGGTGATTGGCAACTGTCGCTGTTGTCTCTTGAGCTCCTCAAACATTTCTTGGTACGGTCTCAAATCATCTGTAATACTCCGTGTGATTTTGAGGCTTCGTTCCATAGAAGGATCATATTCTGAAATTAAATCATTCAAGTGTTTCGCTGCTTGGAACACTTCAGAAAATTTATGAAGATTCCAAGTTGCTGGCTCTTCCTGTTCGTCATCATCTTCGTCTTCTGTAGACAATTTTATCAGTTCCTCTAACTTTTCGTTAGTCAATGTTTTTCTATGGCCCTCAATTAATTCCTCAATTTCTTCCTCGAGGATGTCGACGAAGCCATCACCACCCACTTGCCTGGCCACCTGAACAATGAGTTGCACTTCTTTGTCAATGGTTGGGAAACCTTTAAAATTATTCACACAGTCTTCCCATAGGTTTCGCCAACATGCATTGACTGTTTCAGGCTTGATTGAATCTATTGCCTGTTTAATATAAGTGATGCAGTCAGCAATGTTTAAGGACTTCCAACACTCCATCACATTAACATCAGGATCAGCATCCATAGCATAAGGATCCGTGAGAATGTAAGCCTTGTGTACGTGGCCTTGAAACAGCTAATGACGCCTTGGTCGAGAGGTTGGAGGATGGAGGTGGTATTGGGGGGGGAGAAAGACGACTTCAACATCGTTATGCGCAAACCGGAGTGCCACAGGGTGGCCAGGAGCATTGTCTACGATCAGCAACACTTTAAAGTCAAGTCCTTTCTCTTCAAGGTACCGCTTGACCTCCAGAATGAAACACTTGTGGAACCAATCCAGAAATAATGCTGCCGTCACCCAAGCCTTTTTATTTGATTGCCAGAACACAAGCAGGAGATTTTTGTTCTTGCCTTTTAGGGCACGGGGATTTGCAGCCCTGTAGAGCAAGCCCGGCTTTATTAAATGCCCAGCCGCATTGCCACAAAGCAACACAGTCACACGGTCTTTAGCTGCTTTGAAGCCAGGGGCTTGTCTTTCTGATTTCGAAATGTAAGTGCGGGTGGGCATTTTTTTCCAGAAGAGCCCAGTCTCGTCAGCATTAAAAACTTGTTCTGGAAGATAGCCCCTTTCCTCTATGATTTTCTTTAATTGTTTGGGGTAGGCTTTTGCTGCCTCCTCATTGGCAGATGCAGCTTCACCAGTAGTCTGCACATTTTTGAAGTTGAAGCGGTTCCTAAAACTGTGAAGCCAACCTTGGCTGGCTTTGAATTCCTTCTTATCAGAAGGCTGTCCCTCTTCGGTGGGAGGTTTCAACAGTGCATAGATGCTAAGAGCCTTTTCTCGCAACATGTTGCCATTGATAGGCACATGTTTACGGTTCATGTCTTCCAGCCATAAGTTTAATGCCTTTTCAGTCTTCAATAAAGTCTTATCACGCACTTGGCTCGTCACCTTAGCAGTTACTGGAGCACTTGATGCCACGGCTTGACGAATTTCTCTCTCTCGAATCTTGATGGCACGGATGCTAGATTCGTTGCGGCCGTATTTACGCGCCACGTTGGCGATGGACATACCATCTCTCAATAAGTCCAACACAGCCAGTTTTCCCTCCAGCGTTGGAACAGATCGCTGTAGCTTTGGTTGAGCACCAGATGAAGTAGGTGCCTTGTGTTTAGGGGCCATGTTATACAGTACGAAAAATACGTACTGTATCTTTAAACAGTACAGGCACAGTAGAATCTCACTCAGCGCGGCGAGATCCGCACAATATGAGAGGCACAGGGGGACTGAGTACTGTAGTGGGAACAGCAGTGNTTTACGCGCCACGTTGGCGATGGACATACCATCTCTCAATAAGTCCAACACAGCCAGTTTTCCCTCCAGCGTTGGAACAGATCGCTGTAGCTTTGGTTGAGCACCAGATGAAGTAGGTGCCTTGTNTTTTTTGTTTTTTTTTCCCCCTCCTCTTTCCCCAACCGCGTGAAGCTGAAATCATGCATGTTAAATGCGCGTAAGATGCGACAGACCTGTAACTAGGAGACATGGGATATAGTATTAAGAAAAGGAATTTGTAGACTGAAATTCAGATCTTCCTGACAGATATGTTGGGCTGTGGAATAGTCTCCCAAGGGAGTAGTGGAAACATTGTTTGCTTGGGACCTGTTACAACTAAGCTGGAGACAGTACTAGAAAAACAACTCAATGGAATCCTAATCTATTTTTTTAATGAATGTTTCCCAGCACATCTGAAAACTTGGAGTGGTGATTGAATAATCTTTAGTTAACAGGAGTTCTTTAAAGTAGGGTCTCACTATGTAGGGAACAATCCTGCACTGACAAGGATCGGACTAGGTCTCTTCCACCTCTTAACATTTTATGATTTGTTTTGGTGTGAGACAAAATTCTAATATTGAAATTAAAATCCACAGCCTGGGTGAATGGCATGAATAAGGACAACTAGAGACTTGTCAGGGTTATTTTTGTACTTCTGGTAATTGTTTTGCTGCGGTGTTGTTGATGTAGATACACTGCATGGAAACACTGTTGTCACTGGATGTAAAATGCTTATAACACATGCCACCTTAATTTTGTTTAATGTGACTCAAAGGTACAAAGAATTCTCTCCTGCCTCCAGTGCTGTTTGATGATAAAGGCTCACTGATGACATGCTAAAGAAGCACTGAGCTGCTGGGCTAGCAGAAGCCATGTGTGCTTGTTACCAATAAACTCAAACAAATACAACATTAGGTTCACAGTTGTCATGGCTGGCTGGGAACAGATAAATAAGGAGTTTTGTGATAGATTCCATAATGAAACTTTTTTAGCCTATTTACACTGCAGCATGTTGTGCTGGTTGTTTTGCAGTTGGATACATTTACAGCCTTTTATTTTATAATAGAAATGGCCATTTCCTTTTCAAAGCTACATACAGCTGTTTGCATTTGTTTTTAAATCAACAGTTGGAAATCCATCACCCTAAGCCATACCATGATCATCACTGACACTGCTTTTCTTCCTTATAACTGCACTCTGACTTTGTGCTAAGAAAACACTGTAGATCCCCTAACTTTATTCAGTCAGATTGGCTTGTTCTTTAAAGGGACAATGTCAGTTTAGAATTCAAACTTTAAACGAGTTTCCTCATATGTGTTACTAATAGCCCCTTAGATTGTTACTGTACAATTGAACACATTTAAAAAAACAAAAAACTTACTTTTCGGCACTTGTGCACAAGGCCCTATTTCTCTGACAATTTGGACCTAAATTTTGCAGTGCGCTCCCTAGATTCTGGAGCGCTCTGGGGAAATTCTCAGTTTTGTCACTGCTTCAAGAAATGTGAAGGTTTTGGTTGACTTAAATCTGAAAAGGAAGAATACACTTGGTACAGGAGCCTGTGTCGTTCATTGTGTTTTTAAATGAAGTTTTATATGCTCTCCCTGCATTTTCAGTTTTCAGTATGCTGCAGATTGTCGTCATTCAGTTTCACACTTAACTGAACAGAGTTCTTCAGCAATTGCTTAGAACTTAGTAAACAATTCTATTAATGATGTATGAAAGTATAAAATCCTGCTTGTGTTGGCTCTGCTGTGCTAACAGGAATAACAATCCTGGCATTATTATTTGGCATCTAAATTGACCTGACAGCATGCCTGTAAGTTATTGCTTCCATGGAGCTATATGGAACTGGATTCTTCCATTTAACTATCTGCCATAAGAAGTAAAAGACAGTATTCTCTCCTTCCCCCCCCCCACACCCCCCCCGTGTTATAATTTCAAATGTAGTAACTAGAGTTGGGTCCAAGTCATGAAGTTTGGATCCAGATTCACATTTCCCTAGACTTTGGAGCAGTTTCGATCCAGTCTTTTGATTTGGGTCTATAATAAGCTGATGACAAAACCATTTTTTTTTTTCCATTCTACTTTGCAGAGCAACGATCTTGAAGGCAGTGATGGTTGTGACGATGACTCTGACTCTGACTGAGTCAGTAAATAGCAGGAGCTGGGATCTTTGCTGCTTGTGATTCAGTTTGGGTAGAACTAAGTGGCCTTTCTAAATCCAGTAATCCAGTAAAGCAGAGGTTTTCTTGCATGCTGAAAACGAGTAGTCACAGACGACCAAAAGGAACTGGGGGGAATAATGCAGCAGTGACCCCGAAAGTGACTGTGTACACCACTGACTGATGCATTGGAACGTGGAATACTTGAAAATTAAAATAACAAAAAATGTACTTTATAAAGGAATCTTGTTGTGCAGGAATTGTTTTCATTATGTAATTTGAATTATGTTTTTATTATAGTAAAAGTGCTTATATGAACATACAGATATTTAAACGTGTAATCTCCACATAAGGCAAGTGCAAAACATTTTTAAATAGATTTTTTTTTTTTTCATTTTATAGATTGGAGACCTCTATGTACTACTTTAAAAACCTCTTTAGTTTACAGAATTTCTTCATCTGTAGCTGCAGTGATTTCCAAAATTTGAGACCTTTTTTTTTTTTTTTTTTTTTTTTTGCATACTATCCATGACTTTCACATGCAATTTGTTTGGGATCAGAAATCTATTGTTATACTGGTGGCCCTGGATTCTCTGGCTAGAGAGAGACGTAACTTTCTTTGCTATCTTTAAGCTTGAGAAACTGTTCCTTTCACGAATGAGATCTAATTTTGGAAAGTGGGCTGGTATGTGTGTATCAGGGGATACGTTGATCTTTTTATTTTAAAGATGTTACTAACAGCAGATGGTTCCAATGTGTTCTTATACTTGGACAATCCCAGAACATAGATTTATAGCTGCCTATGTATGCAGAGTATCTCCAGCCCAGGCAATTGTTTCACAAACCCTTTAATTAAGGTTTGTTAAACCATTTTGAACATGTAAAGTACTGTTATCACAAATGCAAAGTACAAAACCTTAGAGGGGGTTCAGTACTGCCTGTGGTAGATCGCCAGTTATATTGCAGTTGGTTTGCCATCCCTTGTACTTGCTAGGTAGCTCTCTGCTACATTTTGGCCTAAATGAGTAAAATGTAAGGTTCAAATTTTCAGTAGGCTTCAACCTAGCACGCAGAAACTTTGCATATACAAATCCTCATCTGCCCATTCAGATGGGGGGCTGTGTGCAATAATGTGGGATTTGTATGTGCTGTCGAGTAGGTGTGCAAATATACACACATGGTTTCAGAGGTTGCGGCTGAAAATTTGGCCCAAAGCATTTTCCCCTGGATCTGTTTGCAGAAGAAGAGGAGAATATGCCCTTAACTTAGAAAGAGTTTAGAGGGGAGAATATGCAACACAGCTTAAGAGACAGCTGCTTTTAACCAAGGCCTGATGGCCTTTGTTCCTTCATGAGCAACATTCTAAGTTTCTGTGTTTTGGGCACATGAAGCTGGTGAGGACTTTTTTGGTCAGACTTTGGGCTTAATTCACCATCTGTGGGACCAACTTTCTTAGGGAGTGGGAGAGAGAAGTAGCAGTGGTGCAAGCCTCCCACAACCCTCATACTTATGAGGTCAGCTGGGATGCCTAAAGGCATCTCTACGGGGACTATAAGGCATAGCTACAGCACCATAGCTATGGTAGCATAGCACCATAGTGTAGATACAGCAACAGAAGGGGTTTTTCTGTCACTAGGGATGATGTAGGTAGGTTGATGGAAGCATGCTTCTGTCAGTCTAGCTGCATCTACACCAGGAGTTAGGTCAACATAGTTACAGCACTCGGGTGTAGATTTTTTCACACCCCTGATCACCATAGCTATGTCAACCTGCATTTTAAGCAAAGACCAGGCCTAGGAAACATGCTGATTGAGCCCTTTCTAGCTAAACTTCACCAGGTGGGCTTCAAAGGAGGCTCAGAGCTGTGTAAATTAAAGCTCCCTTCCTGGGCAGGATCCTGGGGGAGGGCAGGGGCGGTCAGTGGCAGTGGATGTAAATTCCTACTGGCACAGCAGCCCCTGTGGGTTTGACACACAAACTGCAGCACCTGTGGATGTGAATTAAGCCTATGGTCTCCACTGAATGTTCTCTCTTTGAAGGGCTGTCTCCTCTGTTCAGTTCTGTGAAACGTATTAAATGGTTTCTGTCTAAGGCCCCTCGACTTACGATTCTGTCAGAGTAGTTTGTCCTTTTATCTTTATTAATAAGTTGCTGCAGATATTATGCTCGTGTTTCTTAGTGTTTTAATTAGGGGGTTTATTTTTATCCCCAGAAGGTCTTGATCCATATTTTGTCTCGTAGGTAAAAGCTGGATTCTGAGGGGTATGTCTCTGTGCCTTCAGGAGATGCTCTCTTCCCCTAGATTTTCTTGTACATCCCTCAATATTTTGTATATCTTATATCATCTTTATCATCTCTTACCTCTCTCCCTTTTTTTTTTTTTTTTTAAATCAACCTCAATCTGTGAGCAAAGTTTGGGTCATCCTTAATAAAATAACTATGGGAATATTGTCAACTCAATGGGAACTTTCATTTGTAACCTTTAGAGGAAACTGCCCTAGATCATTAAAATTGAACATTTTTACTTTATTTGCTCTGTGTGT
Source organism: Platysternon megacephalum (assembly GCA_003942145.1). NCBI lineage: Eukaryota > Metazoa > Chordata > Testudines > Platysternidae > Platysternon > Platysternon megacephalum. The sequence goes on from QXTE01000013.1 coordinate 13,625,298, forward strand.
GCTGTTTGTTTACTTTGTGCTCTTCACTTACCCTGGAGAGGCTGCTCTCAGTTCCAGTTCTGGGTTCTCATTCACTGGCACAATACTGCTGGGTATGGGTTGCAGATTCCACACAGGAATGGTTGATTTGAAAGCAAATAAACCCGTTGTTTGTTCATTGGGATACTTCTTTGAATGTAATGTAAAGATTCCTGGAGATAGTTGTAGGTTTTTATAAAATCTGCTTTTAGCACATGTACACTAGAAGGTTTTTTTGTTGCTTTAACTGCTAGTACAGTTCAAGTAGCAAGCTTCCCCGAACTGCAGTGTGGATGTAGTTGTTTATGCCAGTATCTTAAGCGATGTCTAAACTACAGAGTCTGTGCCAGCATACCCCCCTATTTAAGGTGCAGATTTTCCACTAACATACTAAAAACAATGGTAGGTAGCTAAATTGCCAAAGCACTCTTTTGTCAGCATAGTTCCATCGACAATGGGGGTTCTGCAGGCATAGATAGCTATGTTGCCCAGAGCTTTGTGAATTTTTCTCACCCCTAGCAGACATAACTATACTGCCAGGACTTTGTAGTGTAGACCAAGTCATATTGTGGTTTGTGAAGTGAAATAGAATCATAGGACTGGAAGGGACCTTGAGAGGTCATCTAGTTCAGTCCCCTGCACTCATGGCACTGGCATCTAGACCATAAGTGATGTTCCCTTTCATACTGGATAACTGAGACTACACTAAGGCTTGAACTCAAACTAGAATGTTTTTTTAAAAAAGCACCCCAAACTTACATAGTTATACCAATATAACTCTTCATGTACAGACTAGGCCTTCTACAATTAAAAACTTGGTACACACTTGTCTGGGCAGCTGCCTGTGTCTATGGTTACATCTATACTAGAAAAATAAGCAGCACTGTTACAGCTGTGCTGCCCTAGCTGTCCACCTCTCTAAGAGACGGGAGCTAGGTCCATTGAAGAATTCTCCTATCGACTTAGTGGTAGGGTTAGGACTGGGGTTTAGGCTTAATTACTTGCATAGTTCATGAATTTGTTCACAGCCCTGAGCAATGTAGTTAAGCTGGTCCAACTTTCTAGCACAGACCAGCCATGCCTAATAAGTCTGGCCCAGCTCATGTTGCCAAGCAGCATGAGGCAGACCCCCAGAACTAAGATGATTTAAAGAAAAGAGATACAGTGTTTCTTATTTGCCTCATGTGCCTGCAGGTGGGTCCTGTTAACCTTTCCCTCACCGCCCCAAGCTGGGCCAGAAACGTACTTGTTTTTTAAATATGAAAGTGGTGATTCTTCCATAGTGACTCCAGGAGCTGGGGCTTATGGACATGCACCACTTACCCCCAGCCAGAAGGCAACACCGGGGGAGTTGGCAACCCTGTCCCACTGGAATTGGGCCCTGAAGAGGTACAGGAGCCCTAGCAGCTTGTGTAGCAAGGTGATGGTTGTCCCCTCCACCCCCAGGACTCCCCTTCCTCTTGTCCGACAACAGCGCCCCCTGGTGCGCACAGAGCAGAGGGGAAGTGGGGGCGTCTGTGAACCCTCGCTGTTATGTCCCTGCTGCGTGCCCGTAGCGAAGTCCTCCGCCATTTTCCGTGCTGCGCCCCCCCCCCCCCTTGTGGACGGTCCTTGCTCGACAGCCTCGCTCTTCCCGGTGAGTCATTGCGCCGGAGCCCGCAGTGGTACAGCCCACCCGGCATTTCTCCCCCTCCAGGGTGAGCTTGCAGTGGTATCGCCCGAGACTTCTCTGAGCCGGGCGGAAGGGCCCCTGGGAGGCGGGGCTAGGCCGGAGACACGCCCCCGGCGGGGCGGGGTCGAGGGGAGCTGTCTGAGGGCGGGCGGGGTGTGTGTGTGTTCAGAGGCGAGAAGGTCCCCGAGGGGGCGAACGAGAAGCTCGGAGGGGGCGGGGCTCGGCTCGCACGGTTGAGGGGGGAGAAGCTCGGAGGGGGCGGGGCTCGCACGGTTGAGGGGGGAGAAGCTCGGAGGGGGCGGGGCTCGCACGGTTGAGGGGGAAGAAGCTCGGAGGGGAGTTTGCTTGGGTGGGAGCGAGGTGCAAGCTCTTGGGGGAGAGGAAGATGCTGCTGCCAGGTCCCGGTGGACGGCAGCCCGGTGCCTTCTGTTGCTGATCATCAGTGGCAGGCCCTGGGCGGCCGGGCTGGCAGACCCCCGGGCCCCCCCGAGGCCCTGGCTGAGCAGGGACCCTGTCACGCAGCTGTCAGGGCTGTGGTGGATGCAACTTCGTGCTGCCGTTATCCGGGGCAGAGGGCGACCTGTCCCCTTGCACTGCCCCTAAAGCTTGCTGCCTCCACGCAGGTGTCTGTGCCGGTTTAAGGTTACCCCCAGAACAGGCTGCTTGACTCACTGTGCTCCTTAACCACCGGCTTGTTAAAAACAGCCCAACAAAACACGGGTTGAGTTACAGCTTGGTGCTGCGTGGCCCCCTCTGGCTGGTTTTTAGGGCCCTGGAAGGCGCGAGGGGAGTCCTGAAAATCCGGGGCATCGCTTGAAACAAGACACTGGGCAGCCTTACTTCAGACCTGGATATATAGTAAGAACATTTATTGCTTGGCTCTTGCCTTGAAAATGTTGCTGCTTCCAGGGTTGATGCTAGAAGAAGCATCAAATAGATTGACAAGCACAAAATGACACACAAACCTAAATATTTAACTTGCAATAGAAGACTAAAAGCAAGGAAACAAGATTCCTAGTCTAGACATTGCCTAAGCAGGTACCCAAATGAGGAATATGTGGTGTATACTGGATACATGCATGTTTTACTTTAACTAGGAACTTCCTTGCTTTTATGGATATTAGTTACTGTGTTAATGTTGTTTCCCTAGGGACTTAGTCATCTCTATTGTTAAGGTAAAATGGGTGTGCGGAGAAATACAGGAGCTACCTATCAGATCTATTTTCTGTTTTGATGTATGATATCTATGTTGCTGTGCTGCTTCCCTCTATCCCCTGCCCTTAAGGGACATATCTCCTCTGGAAGCCTGCCTGCACCACAGTTACCAAATATAGCTATTTATAATGAGTTGAATTCCAGTAGCTGGGCAGAATGGGAACATGACACTGCAGTTGGACCAGCAGCTCTAGGAATCCAGCAGATAATGTTTATCCCATTGCTAATCCCAAATCCAACATTGTCAAGTTTTCAGTTTAGCCCTCTGCAAAGGAGGTTTGAACATGGATCTTTAGCACATATTCCAGTTATTTTGCCTTTGCTCCAACAAGTTCAGTTTCAAAGCCCTACACAGTCCAGCTCTTTTCTGGTGCAGTCATTACCAAATGTTTAGGTAGACATTCTAGATCCAGGCTTTGGTATGTAACACCAAGATTTGTAAATGTTGGTGTGTTTGGGAGGTTAATCAATCTGAGGCCTTCAAATTGTGGACTTTTTTTGTGTATCAAGAAAGCTCAAGCAGGGGTACAACTTCCATATTCTGGAACAACTGCTGTTGTACGGGAATGCAGGCTTTGACAACCTCATTCATAGATTGTTTCATTCAGCATCTTGGACCTGTAGCTAATGAAGCAAACATTGTCAGTGACTAGCCCATGTCATATGAAAACTACTAATTTGCCACCATGAATCAATACTAGTATCCAAGGGCAGCTTCTAACAGCATCAAGTGCTTCAAGGAAAGTAATTGAGCAGACCCATTGTATATGATAGGACAGGGGTCGGCAACCTTTCAGCAGTGGTGTGCCGAGTCTTCATTTATTCACTCTAATTTAAGGTTTCGTGTGCCAGTAATACATTTTAACGTTTTTAGAAGGTCTCTTTCTATAAGTCTATAATATATAACTAAACTATTGTTGTATGTAAAGTAAATAAGGTTTTTAAAATGTTTAAGAAACTTAATTTAAAATTAAATTAAAATGCAGAGCCCCCCCGGACTGGTGGTCAGGGCCTGGGCAGTGTGAGTGCCACTGAAAACCAGCTTGTGTGCCGCCTTCGGCACCCGTGCCATAGGTTGCCTACCCTTGTGATAGGACATCAAGTGGATTAAAAACGAGCTAAAAGAGGCATGGTGAAAATGCTGAGGTCGGGTCTCCTGGAGGAGAAGGGAGAAGTTCTGAGGAGGCTGTCTTGGAGGGGCGAGGGAGAAGCTCTTGAGTTTGGGGGAGGGGAAAAGGCCAGGTGTTGGTGGCCAGCCCAGTGCTTTCTGTATCTGATCTTCAGTGGCAACCTCTGGGCTGGCAGTGCGAGGACTGGCAGGCAGTCCCATGGGGCCACTGAGGCCCTGGCTGACCATCGCCTCCTTTTTGAGCTACTCTTGCACAGGATTTGTTTAACCTTGTTTGCTTCATTACATTCTTGTTCTTAATTATGTCACTTAGCTATGTTCTTATTTGGATTGCAGCCCTTTTGTGATCAGAAGCAAGTTTTGTAATCACGCAGTGTCCACTGCTGGCAATTTAAAGCCTAGTTAATTTCAAAACTGAATTGTTTTCCTTCCTTTCCAAAGTTATTCATTAGTTTATCTCGTTTTGATGTTTTAGAAAGTTGTCATATGATAACAGAAATACAAATGGCTTAATTCTCTTAGTCAGAGCCTATACAGGTGACACATTTTCTCTTTTCTTTCTCTCTTTGTTCCACCTCTCTCAACCACTTTCTACTGTATTGCTGCACCTCAGTCAGGATCCCTAGCATCAATAAAGGCTATGGTTGAGGTGCTTGTTGTTTATAAAATGTTATGGGTTTCTATCAAGGGAAGCTTTGTAATTCTTAAATTCTTATATATTAGGAAGGAAGTTTAAAAAACCCTTTTGATCTGAGTTGAACTTAATACAAGGGTTCCAATTGTGAGAGGCCTTCATAATTGCACACACTTCCACTGCGATAGAAATCTATTAGAAACAATACATGGTTCACAGCAAAATATGCTTTTTCCTCTTATGATTTCAGTGAAACAGCTGTATAATGGAGTATTATCAATAAAATGGTGCATAGTTCTGAGGAATTTTAAAAGGATAATTATTTTCTTTTTTCAAAATATTTTCTCCTGGGGAAAGATTGCGACAGAAAAAGGCAGATGGAAATATATTCTTGCAACGGCCCACCTATCTCCAGATACAAGTTAGAAATTGTTTTTTCATCTTAGCAGCAACTATTTCAAATGCTGTTAAAAAGTTCTAACTTATGTATATCCCAAGATTTTTTCCTTCATTGAATTTGATATGTTATAGAAGAATTCACTACTTTTGACTGCATCTCTCATCAATTAAAAACAATAAAACTTTGCCACTAAAATTGCATGGCTAGTTTTGATAACAATACAGCACACAACTTAGTTCCTCTTGGTTTGTTGTTAATTTTGTCTAATTTATTTACTTCTGGACTGTGCACTGTTTGGGTTTCCCTTGTCCTGGCATTTTAAGGGTGGATTTTGCATCCTGCTTGTTGCTGTACAGTTTTCAGAACAGATCATACCTAGAATTTGTTCAAGTGATGCAACTATGAGAGTGTCCATTACAGAACTAAAGTAAAGATTAAGAGCTATGATCTACCTGTAAATTGCTGAGTGCCCTCAATTTCCTTTTAAATCAGTGGGACTTGAGGTGTTCCATTGTGGAACTGGGCCACTGTTGTTAATGAGACCACTCTAACAAGTAAGGGTTTTGGTATTGGGCCCATTGTACTACCGTAAAAATGAGCAGAGTGATTCCAGTGAGAAGGAATGTCTGGAAAGAAAATGACTGACTGTGAAAACACAGTTATAATGGAAGTTTGTGACTGCAGAAGTTCCTCTTCAACAGCTAATGCCAATGATACAAGGTAAAAGTTTTAGAATAAAACTGATATCCCCACTACTGATACCAAAGATTGATAGTAAATGTTTAATAATGCAAATGACCATGACTAGTCTAGTTTTACCTTTCTAATTAAAGATAATTGCTTAAATTATTTTTTCTCTAATTGGAACATTACACCTAATACCAATTAATCTAACATAAAAATCCTCTGGGGTAAATTCCTGGTAACCTTGGTGAGAGTTGCACATCTCATTCTCAGAGCACTGGGTTGGATATTTTACCCCTCTGTGTCTAATTTGCTGTTTTTCTTAATTGTTGTTTTAGTGAAGTTGTGCCTTTGATCATTTGATACTCTGACTAATATGAAATTGATTGCCTGGTTCACACCTCTTTATCTTGCATGTTCATAAACAGAAAATTAGTTTATAATCAGCTTAAAGAGCAGCATTGCTATACAGCACACTTTAAAACACTGATTGCTTTGCAGCTTGTTAGCTGTAATTTTTCGGTATGTAATTATATTATAGTGATGGTGTCCTGTGATAAAGCAACTTGGTTAACAAAAATCTCTGTGTTTCCCCTTTTGCTCTCTTAATATTTCACTAGTTAAATTAGCAGAACGTCAACCCTTAAAACTGATATGTTGGATTTTCTTTTGCTTTGCAGGTAGAATGCCTCCCACTCCTCAAACAGTGCAACTTGCAGGACAGAAACAAAGCCAACAACAGTAAAATAATCCATCCAAGCATCTGTCTGTGGAAAATGTGGCAAGTTCTCACACTCATCCATCTCAGCTGCTTGGGAGGCAGCAACCTGCTGACGTCTTCACAGTGGCTTCCCCAGCTTCATTGTAGCTTTCACGGCAACAACCACCTGTCGGAGAGTTTCCAGAACAGCTTCAGAAAATGGAGACCCAGACACAAAGTATTTCCATCACTTCTGCTCCATATAGCCAGCTCATGACATCTCTTCAACAGCAGGTACAGCCAGCACTCCATATCCAGAGGCAGGTGCCACTGTTACTGTGTTGGAGCTGGTATTCTGATTAAAACTTTTTTTATACACGCATTGTCTTGTATGAAATGTTTAGAAAGTGTGGTTTTGTGTGTTATGCTCTGGGAAATGCATGCAGGTTTTCCTCTCATGTTATTTGTTTAGCACAACTGGGTAGTTCTGTTTGACTGTGATAGAGAGAGAATCCTAGGAACAAAGACATAATGTTGTAATCTTTTTGTCTAGTTTTGGGTCTCTTACCATGTCAAGTTTGAAGGTAGGCTAACTGTTTCATAGCCTTTCTGCTGCTTTATTCTCTTAAGGATTTACTTTTGTGAATTAAATATTCCTTAATCTTTTTTCTAGTTGGTCTAATACTCAACCCCAGGAACCTTAAGAATCTTTAGTTTTGTTTTTATTTCCTTTTACTTCACCAAATTCACTTTTATGTTTAAGTGCATTTAATATATGTGGAAGGTTTCAGATTGACAGCCTTGAAGATTGAAGTCACCTGCCTAACATGTACAACATAAGGAGGGGCATGCAAACTTTTTCACAGTGCCCTGACAAGATGGACCCTGTACGTTGGGTCTGAGACCTCTAGGGAAGAGAGAGTTATTGATTTCTTGTGCCCATTTAGTCTTATGCATTTCTGATACTGTCAGTAAGGGAGCATATTACAGCCAATAATTGAGGGTTTTTTAATGGAACTTATTAGGAACCAATGACTCACTTCAAAGAGCCATCACATAGTAAAACTGGATTTTGATTATTAATTTATAGATGAAATTCTTTGTGTCCATGCACATTTCACATATTCTGTAGTTAACAGTATTTCAGTTTTTCTTATCATACAGTGGTAGCTTTCATAGGTCCCAACTCCATGGGTGTTCCGGGGCACAAGCACCCACCAAAAAAAAGAGGGATGTTCAGCACCTGCAGGGTCGGATTAATCTTTTGTGGGCCCCAGCGCCTGGCCCCGCCCCGAGGCTCCTCCTGCTGCTCTGCCCCAAGGTCTTGTCCCTACTCGGCCTGTTCCTCCCGAGGCTCCGCCCACCACTTGCACGGGGGTGGGTGGGAGGGAGGAAGAGAGCGAAGAGGAATACCCACTGGCAAAAACAAAAGTCAGTGTCTGTGGTAGTTCTGGAGAGAGTGGTGCCAAGGAGAGGGCCAAGATATCTACCTTGCCTTTGCTGGAATTATTTTCTTCAGGACCTAATATATCAATCTGTATTTTGTTGAAAATAATATTTGTCCAGTTGTGATTTAGCAAAAGACTCCAGTAGCGGGTGATTGCTTTTCTTTCTACTTGGATTTAGTAATGGCCATCAGGTTAAATGGTTGCAGTCAATTGAAAAATGAAAGGTCTCTGTTTCAAGATGTACCATTCAAACAGTATTGCAATCTAGTTGAGGAAAGGGTGGTTCTTCTGCTGGTCTCTTTGGAAAATTCTGGACTTCAGACTATACCAGGGGTGGGCAAACTTTTTGGCCCAAGGGCCACATCTGGGTGGGGAAATTGCATGCAGGGCCATGAATGTAGGGCTAGGGCAGGGGGTTGGGGTGTGGGAGGGGGTGCGGTGTGCAGGAAGGGGCTCGGCAAGGGGTTGGGGTGCAGGAAGGGGCTCAGGGCAAGGGGTTGGGGTGCAGGAGGGGGCTCAGGGCAGGGGCTTGGGGTGCAGGAGGGGTGAGGGGTGAGGGCTCTGACCCGGCGCCGCTTACATTGAGTGGCTCTGGGGTGGCAGCGGCACGCAGCGGGGCTAAGGCAGGCTTCCTGCCTGCCCTGGCCCTGCTCCACTCCCAGAAGTGGCCAGCACCACGTCCCTGCGTTGCTCCCAGAAGCGGCTGGCACCACGTCCCTGTGGCCCCGGGGAGGGGGAGGGCAGAGGGCTCCGCAAGCTGCCCTTGCCTGCGGGTACCTCCCCTGAAGCACCCATTGGCCGCAGTTCCCCAGCAATGGAAGCTGCGGGGGGCGATGTCTGCAGGTGACGGCAGTGCGCGGAGCCCTCTGCCACCCCCCGCTCCCACATCCGAGGCCGCAGGGATGTGGTGCTGGCCGCTTCCGGGAGAGGCGCAGGGCCAGGGCAGGCAGGGAGCCTGCCTTAGTCTCCTGCGCCACGGACCTGGCAATCCCACAGGCCGTAGTTTGCCCACCCCGGGACTATACACTGAAGAGACTAATAGAGTAGTCCTTTGTTGAAAAGGAAAGCAATATTATGAATCTACTCAGTTTTGCATAGAGTTTCATGAACTTTAGCATAAGAGTCTTATGCAGATCCTTTGCACTGGTGTGAATTTCACTCAGCATGTAGATATCATGCAGCCACCTGCATACTACAGCGAGATGTGCTTTATAAATTCTGATAGAGTATTATATTTAACTTGAGCAAGAGGCATCATTCCTTTTCGAGAAAGGAAATGCTTTAAAAAGATTTTCTTGGAGGAAAAGAACTTGGGCCTCATGATATCAATTATGCAGGAGACATTATGAGACATTTATCGTTTTATCTCTAGTAAGAAAAGGCATGAAAAGGTTTGACAGACACTCCTCCAAGGAAATAGAATCTGTTCCATATAATGATATCCGAGAGGTGGTATAACCTGTCTTGTAATCAGAGATGCAATTAAACAAAAGAAATTATTTTGAATTTTCTCTTACCCAGTGTGTAAGCAATGAGAGGGAAGAAATCCCAAACAGTAGTTGTATAATTTGTGTATGCACAAGAGCCAACTTACAGAATGATTACAGATATGCTTAAAAAGAATCCAGTAAATTGTGCAAGTTCAATCTTTGGCACTAGCTTTGCAAAGCTTCCATCCATGAAATGATAGGATAAACGGGGGAACTCCACATGTAGTTTTCTGCTCTCTATTTAAATGTTAATTTGTATTAAAACTTATTCATCAAATTATTTGCTACTTGGTTCTCAGAATAAGAAAGGAGGATGGAATGGAAATCGTATCTGAGCCAGCCATCAATAATCATTAGTCAGATGTGTAGGCTTCGAAAAAAATTTTTTAAAGTGTGGTACGCTGCATTGGGGGAAAAAACTTCTGTACTGATAATTATTTTCACCTTTTCAAAACATCTATTCTGAAGTCTTCGAGAGAGCACCACTCCATTCTGAGTTCCTCTCCGTTTCAGGATTTATGCAAACAATTAATGTTACTTGAACAGTTATTCATATTCTTTTTTTAAATAAAGTGTGATGTAAAATGTATGAAGTGTTTCTGCGGATGGAGTGATACTTTCTTTCCATCATTCATTTCAGTCAAAAAGTCATGTCTTCTTTCTGTGACCATCCATTTTTGTTTATGCAGCAAGAGAACTAAGTATAGTTTTGCATATTTTTAAGGAAAACCAAGTGCATCAACGAATAGCAGACCTCAGGAAAGAAGGTTTATGGTCCCTAAGGCGATTGCCCAAACTTCAAGAGGCTGCAAGACCCAAATCTCACCAGGATTATCTACTGGAAGAAATGCAATGGATGGCAACTGATTTTGTTCAAGAGAGAAGGTGGAAAACAGCAACTGCTAAGAAGGTAATATGATATGATTCTTTCTAACACACAGCATGGAAGAATAAGCAGCATTCTCATGGTTAGAACCTGGGCACTGAGGGTCAGAATGCAAGAGTTTTATTTCTGGCTCTGCCACTGACATTGGGCCATTTTCAATCTCCCCGAGCAAAACAAGCATATTTGTAAACTTGTAATGTTTGTGTAAAGCACTTCATAAAACACTTATATTTTCAGAGAATTCTAAAGTTCTAAAAGTAGTGACCTTTTGCCTTCAGTATAGGAACTTAGGTTTCTCATCAGCACTGGTGCTAGGTGATTATATATTGGGGCACTAGGTTATTCTGGCATCCTGTAATGTAGGTGAAGTGAATGTAGATTAGAACATAACCCAAGACAGAGAAGAGATTTCTTATCTTTCATTTACATGATGAAAGTCTGAAAAGACAGTTCAATTCATGAGCATTAAATTATTGAGCATTACTCTCTCCTCACCAAGAGATCAGTTAATGGTTGCCTATAATTATATATTAGGGTATGTCTACACTGCAAAGAAAAGCCCGCAACACTGAGTGTCAGAGCCCAGGTCAATTGACTTTGGCTTGCGGAGCTCAGTCTCCTGGACTAAAAATAGCAGAATAGATGTTGCATCTCAGACTGGAGCCCAGGCTCTGGACCCGGGCGAGTGGGGAGAATTACGCCCTCTCCATCCCCCAGGTTTTCACCAGGTTCCAGAGCCTGGGCTCCAGCCTGAACCTGAATGTCTATACTGCTGTTTTTAGCCCTGCAGCCCAAACTCCATGACCTGGGCTCTGAGACTTGGCGATGGCGTTTTTCTTTATGGTGTAAACATACCCTTAGTGTGTGTGTATTCCTGGTACGCTTTGCTTAAAGTAGGCCTAGGGGTTTTTTTTAGTGGTGTATGTTTTCAGGATATATTTTTTGTTTTCTTCTCCAGTGTGAGGCACAAAGTGAGAAGCATAGAGCTAGTTGGTGTTACACTTTAAAACAAAACTAATGCTTTTATCCAGCTGATCAGAAATGTGGTGCGCTATCATGAAGATAAGAGACTTCATAAGGAGAGAAGCAAGAAAGCAGAACAAAATCGACTGAGGCGCATTGCTGCTTCTACTGCTAGAGAAATTGAGCATTTCTGGTCCAGCATTAAACAGGTAAATGTATTGTGAAAGTATAAATGCAAAAATGTTTAAAGAGGTACAGTAGTGCTATTGAAAAGTTATTGGGCCATATCCTCATAAGTGTTTGGTTTGTTTGCTTTGTCCTGCACTGGCAGAGTAGTATGGTGCAGGGATGATCTTGCAGTGTACTAGAGACAAGGCAAGGTCTCATGTAGTGTTGGGGAAAAGGGGCATGGTTGAGACACTGTCTTATGCCATGCAGATCCTGGGCTGCATGTTTGGCCCCCTATAAACATTAAAACTTGACATAATTTGGATCATTCCTTAGGCAGATTTAATGCAGCGCAAGGGGGATGGCATGCATAAAACAAGGAGAACTTTAAAGCCATTTTGGCACTCCTCCCTGTTAATTGAACTCTGCATTATGGCCATAGCTGAGGATCTGGCCCAATATTATTGTTATTTCTAACGTGCCTATCACTGTAATATCCGGTTATTCTTCAAGATTAAAGATTCATTAGTTTCTTCTGGAAGGAAGAGCCACCCTTCCCTCAGGATCTCATTTAAAAATCAGTATCTGTAAAATTTTGGAGTTCCACACTGGTTTAAAATCTTCTATATTCGAAGGCTTCTTAAAATGACAAAAAGCAGCAATTAAGTGACCTGATTGGAAGGAGGAGTGCATGTAAAGGTTGCCTGTCCTGTTGATGAAGGATTATAAGGAAATTCATAGTTCTCTTTAAGATTAAATGCAGTTAACTTCATTAATGTTTATTGCTTTCCTTTCACCTCACACTTCCTTTTCTAGGTGGTAGAATTAAAACTGCAAGTAGAAGAAGAAAGGATGAAAAAAACCTCAAATGTACAAGAAATTTCAAAAAGAGGTACATGGCTGTTTTTATCAAGACATTTTTCAGAAGATTCTCACAAGATGGAAATGGTGAAAGGCCATCAAAATACAATTTAAAAACAAATGTCTTGGTCATAGTTTTGTATCCTTATTGACTTTTATCTTTCCCAGTTTAACTAGAACTTTACTTGTGCTGCTGTTAGAATAGATATATTTGAACATAATACCCAGAAGTACTAAAGCTCTCACTGAGAGTTCATTAGCCTGCAGCCTTTGTTGCTGAACTCTTGTTCCTGTGTGGGTTTAATCTGGCACATCTCATGGTTTTCTGAGAGATGGGATGCACCAATATCTCCCCCCCCCACACACACTTCAGTGGAGTTGTACTTGCTTATGACAGAGCTGAACTTGGCCCAAGAATTAAATTTGAACATAAATTAAAGCTACAGGGCTCATTGATTTTAGTTCTTCATGCTTTTTTATAACTTTTTCCTTGGCACATAATCATGAATGATCTCATACATTCTTGAAGAAATTGATTAAAAAATGAAGAAACATGTTGAATAATTTTCAGTAAGACGTGCTTTATGTTAATCAATATAAAAATGGTGTCTAATGTGCTATTATCTTTCAGGTCAAGATACGAGAATTCAGGTAACTACTGTTAAATCAGAATGAATTAGTGAGCTTACTTTCTTATTTTATTTGTGTTAATTTTACAGTCCTGAAATGAGTGCTAATTACACTGAGATGATTTTTGTTTTCATGTGGTCAACATAAGACATGCAGATAGTTAATGGTGGTTGTTTTAGTTCATTGTTAAAAATCCAACCTAGTCTCGATAAAAACATGCTTAAACCTCAGTCCGGAAACTAGATGCATTAGCATAGTTTCCTGTCCCCACATGGTTTCATTTAAATCAGTATGGACTTTAGAGGTAGTTGTCCAGATTAATGCCTGTGTTTGTGGCCTTGTACTATTGTATAATTATATTTGGGAGAGAGTCTGGGCAGGGAGGGAAAGTAGCATGTGGATTGTCTTTGGAAGTTTTTAAATGGACATATGAAATTACAACGGCTTACTGATTATTTTGCATCTTGCATGTTGAAGGTTTGGGATTTATAATTTGTGTAAAATAAACTCTATTTTCTATTGTTTAGGATTCAACAATATCTGGGAGAAAAAGAAAAGCAACCACATTGCTTACTGATCACGAAGGTCTGTTTTTGTTGTTGTTTTTTTTTTTTTCAGTTGTAGTTATAGGGTTTGTTATGAAGCTATCTGTAAGAATTAATTAAATTAGAAATTTAAGAACATAAACTCACTCGCTTAAAGACAAAATTGCCCCAATTGTATGTGTTGTTTTGAAATGGGGCTTACAAAGCCTAATGATTGTTTAATTGTATGCTTGTTCGTCTTAAATTTTGAAGAAGCTTTTAAGGAAACACATTGTGGAGCATGGAAATAATTAGTAAGGAATATCTTCTGATAAGATGTCCTTATGATTAAGGGTGTAAGAAAATCATGGGCCACGACTTTGTTTTGCGAACTGCATCTTTTAGCAGACAAAACAAGCTTTTTAAGTTGTCACAATTTCAGCACCTCCAGCCCTTGGATGCTGCTGCCAGCAGCAAGGACCAGCCTCTCTGCAGCTGGCTCTGTGTGCCTCCACTCCTTGCCAACAAGAAAAACAGTCTGGTTTGAAATGGCATCCCTGTGTTTCGACCCTGTGCATCAGGTTGCCACACCACTCACTTAAATTTGGTCTGGCTGCCTGTTCACCATGTCAAGCCAAGCTGTTCTCCTTGTTGGACAGGCAGGGAACAGAGATGCCTCGAGCCAGCTGCAAAGAGTCTAGCCCCTGCTGCTGGCAGCAGCGTCCAGGGACTGGCAGTGCTGAAATGAGCCCCTGGCAGCCTGGCCCGGTAGGGACCTGCAGTATGGGGGGAGGGATGGAAAGGGGGAGTCTGTGCTGCCATTACTGGGGCAGGGTTGCCCAGTCTGTGTGCTCCTGCCTGCTCCATGCTGCAATGGAAATTGCTTCCCAGTCTCCCCATGATGGGGTGGAGCAAGCCTGGATATGGGGCAAAGTTGTGTCTTTAGTGTGACCACACCAAAACTGCAGCTTTAACAAACTGTGGCCATGACTTTTGAACAAAAATATCACAACTTTCTTACAGCCTTACTTATGGTGTGAAAAGCAGCTTATCTTTAATTTCACTTAGGGGAAAGTGGGTGAAACTCACCTATTCCTTATTCAGTAATAAATCTGACACACATCATTTTAAAATGACAGTTCTCAGCCTTCTTGGTTATCTTTGGAGCTATTACAGGTACAACACAACTGTAAATGCATATCATGTCAGTAAATGACAGTAATGCTGACCTAAGTTGCATTACATGAGGGGCAAATTTGGCTCATTGCTGGTAGAAAATTCCTAGAGATTAAATGACAAGAAGTGACTTTGTAATTGTAAACAGAGAAATTAAATTGCTAGCCTTTTACTCACAGTATCAGTAATGCTTGGTTTTAGAGACAGATGAAGAGAATGCTGAAGTGCGAAATTCTGAAAAAGAAAACATGGGTCATCAAATTGAGTTGACTGATTTAGCCAAAGAAGGTAGGAAGATTGTTTATCAAACGTGGGTTCAATGTGTATGAGGATTTTTTCTTTTGTAAAGTCTTTCTAGCATAGGTATCTTTCCAACATGTATATTGTAGGAGGCCTTTTTATAAGATAATGCTGATCTCCTGAAATATACTCGATCTGGAGAAATGTCAAATTTATTTTTATATGAAAAAATCTGGGTGCATATATATATATATATATATATATATATGTGTGTGTGTGTGTATGTATTGTCCCAGTCCAGAATTCTTATATTCCAATGGTTAGCACAGCTGAAATGTACATTTTTGAATGGCATGTCTGTATATTGCATCAGTTGTTACTGAAACACGCATCACAGGTACAGGAAACCTCATGAATTTTATTGCTTTTGTTCAGAAATGGAAGACTCTGTAAGTGAGAGAGCGAGCCCTCTGAAGGAAGTAGTATTCATAGAGTCACTCCTCAGAATTGATCAGCATGAGGGTACAGAGAAAACAAGTGCTGCAATGAAACATATGAGAGACATAGTAGAGGTTGCTGCTGCTGCAGAAGTGCTGTTACCTAAAGATAGTGCTCAAATCACAACGGCAGTAAAAGGTGATACTCCATCCCTGTTGTATGGGACTCTTAGAGAGTATCAGAAGATTGGGCTGGACTGGTTAGTGAAGTTATATAAGAAGAATCTCAATGGTATTCTGGGAGATGAGGCAGGACTTGGCAAAACTACGCAAGTCATTGCCTTTTTCACACACCTGGCTTGTAATGAAGGTATGAAGTGTGAGTTTTTAGTTTTTACTGTAAACCCATATACATAATGTCTTCATTGTCAAATATATGTCTAAAGGATAAAAAATAATTGTTTTAATCTGTTCCACTCATGAAAATTAAGGTAGAATAAATAAAGACTTCTGACTGTAAGCTTTTTCTGTTTGTTCATCAGTTTTTAATGAATTGTGAAGCCATGTGCATTTTTCTCTAATACATGTTGTATTTGTACCTCCTTGTAGGTAATTGGGGTCCTCATCTTGTTGTTGTACAGAGCTGTAACATACTAAAGTGGGAGATTGAACTGAAACACTGGTGCTCTGAGTTGAAACTTCTTCTGTATTTTGGCAGCCAAAGAGAACTTATAGAAAAAAAACAGGTACTGTAAGAAATCCATGCACAAAACATGTTGTTTACAGTAGCATAAACATGCCAAAAGAGGCAGCAAATTATGACCAAGAAACAAATCTCAGAAGTGTCTGGATGGCTAATTTAGCCTGTTCAATAGGGAGTCTTTCCATTGAGCTCAGTGGGTAGAAACACTACAATAATATGCAGATTTATAGGAAGCAGTTCGGAAAGAGTCGATTGTAAAGAGAGAGAAAAGATTTCTTAATGACTATCTGCTACCTCAAGAGAAAACACTTTGTACCTACAAGTTGTTTCCTGCTCCCTGGTTAATCCAATAATGCATCCAATTATCCCTATAGATAAGTTTTACAAAACTTAAAAGAACATGTATCATTGTGAGTTAAATTAATGATCAAGAAACGAAAACACTGCAATCCAAGATCTTCTAAATATAGCTATGCAGCAACTTATTCTGAGATTTATATTCTAAAATCACAGAATGGTAAATTTATTCTAATACTTTAGTCTTTGAGCAGATGATTTTGGAATTATTGATCCTCATTATGGATGAGTGGTGCCTCTTGATGTAGGTGTGTAGAAGCTTTAGTTCAGATACCCTTCTATAAGGTGGTCTTACATCTGCATTCTTTGTTGTTCTCTGATTATGCAGCAGTCTCCTTTCAGAGAGAGAGAGAGAGAGTGAGTGAGCAAAAGAGCACTAGTCATGGTTTTGCTTGTGACCTGCACTTCATAGTTACCAACAGGAGCTGCTTTACAGTGGCCAGCTGATGATGATCCGCTTTCTTTTTAGGTTTCAAAGTTTACCAACTTTATGTGCAAAACAAATAATAGAGTTTTCTCTGAGTCTTATTTTTTTAAACTTTCACAGTAAGGGATGTGTTGAACATCTGCCAAGAGCATTCTGGTTGTGTCATATGAGACTTTTTGCAAAAGTCCCTTTGGGCCTTCTGTGGGGATGTTGTCCATCTTTTTTAGTTGCTGTTGTTTGACTTCACTTCCTCTTCACGTTGGAGGTCCTTCATAGAAGGAAGTATTTTTGACTTTGTATAGTTTTCCCATCCTCTCTGATACTTTTATACTCCACAGAATTCACATACTCATTTTGTCTTAGCTTCATACAGTGCCAGAGCAGGAGACAGTTAATGAAATCGCAGGTCATGACAGTTGTATGTCTCTTTACCTTTTGCATCTTTGTTGACTTTTCCTTTCAGTCATGTAGTTAAAATTACTTGTGCTTTTGTGTTTCTAAATAGGTTCCTTAGTTTGCATTTCCCAAAAATATCAAGTCTGTGGTTACTCAAGTGGCTAGCAACTTTTGCAGTCAAGTAGATAGTCCTTGTGGCCCTTGTTGGTGGAATTTGCCTAAAGATTTTCACTTGGCTTTACAAAATATCAGTTACTTGGCAGGTTTCACTCCTATTAAAGTGAATACTATTAATATCTTTATTTTTAATCTCTTAAAAATATTGCAATACTTTGGTTCTTATTTAAACTAAAGGCTTGCTTCTGTATAATCAAAGCTTTGCAATTTCAGCAAATGATTTTAAAACATAATTTAAATGGGGGACTTCTTTTTACTATCAGGTGTTTTTGGCTGGCTAGGAAGCTAGTTGTTTTTAACTTGTTTTAGCATGGCTTACAGAAGCAACTTTTGCTGAACAGAGAAAAACAGCCTCCATTAATTATGTCCAAGATTATATATGATTCTCAAGGTTAGGCAGAAAATTATGCCCAGGCACTGACACGTTTAAAAATAATCACTGTTATTTATTAATCAGTATTTATCTAGTCATATTGATTATATTTTATATTATTGTGTTCCCAGTAACTTAGCCGCAGTCTAAAATTAAATAAGGCTGTGTCAGCTGATTTACAGTACACTCTTTTGAATGTAAAACTTTGTGCGTAAAAAGATTGTGAAATAATATATTTGAATCCCAAAAGGAGACCCACTCACCAATCTTTATTCTTCATTCCAATAAAAAAGAGAATAAAGATGAAATCTTTAAGATTTGTATGTTGCAGGAGTTGATGAAACCCAATAGCTTTAATGTATGTATCACCTCATACAAGCAACTGTTTAAAGGCCACCAAACCTTGAGGAAAATGCGATGGAAGTACCTAGTTGTAGATGACGTGCAGAAAATTAAAAATCTGACTGAGAAGCACTGGGAGGCACTCTTCCATCTCCAGAGGTCTGGAACATTACTAAACTATTTCCTCTTGCATGTCTCTATCCATTATTTTGTTCACAAAATAACTCTTGTTTAAAACTTATTTTTTCTTTTAATTTGCTGTGGAAATTACTCTTTTTAAATTATTAAATTCATTTTTAATCCTAAAGTTGTCCTTTTCTTATTGTTCACAGCCAGCATCGTTTGCTCCTGATAGACACTCCTTTGCCCAACGCCTGGAGGGAGTTGTGGACCATGCTGCATTTTCTAATTCCAGGAATTTCCATACCTTACCTGGATTTCCTGGTGAAAGCAGCCAATGAGGGGACCCAAGATTATTGCCATAAAGTGGCTACGAGATTGCACAGAGTATGTCCACCTTTAAGATACTCTTTTAATCCTATTGTGAGTTGCCACAGGTAAATAATCATATAATTATTACTTGCCTTTATTCTTTTAGATAATTCAACCATTTATTTTGCGAAGATCCAAAAGACATGTTGAAAAACAATTACCAAAGAAATATGAATATGTGCTGAAATGTCAGCTTTCTAAGCGGCAGAAGGCTATGTATGAAGACGTGATATTACAACCAAGGTAAAGCAAACAAATAGTGAATCATAATGTTGCCTTTATTAGAGTGAGAGAATATTCAGGTTTTCTTACAGCAAATAGGAATGGAGATTGGTGGCAAGGAAGATTCTTTTGATGTGAACCATCCAACCTAAACCTTGTGACTAGAGGACATGTCGTAATTACAGTACGTTGTCTGCTTACTAAATGCAATAATCATTTAGTTTAACATTAACTTACTTCTGTCTTTTATGTTCAAAATCACAAATGTTAAATATATTTTTAATAAACAGGTTGTTCATGGGGGGAGGGAGGGGTGAGATAGCTCAGTAGTTTGAGCATTGGCCTGCTAAACCCAGGGTTGTGAGTTCAGTCCTTGAGGGGGCTACTTAGGGATCTGGGGCAAAAATCAGTACTTGGTCCTGCTAGTGAAGGCAGGGGGCTGGACTCAATAACCTTTCAAGGTCCCTTCCAGTTCTATGAGATAGGTATATCTCCATATATTATGAGCAGGAAAGAGTAAATTCAATTAACAAGTAAAACAGATGTTACATATAATTACAGACAGTACGCAAAGTTTCTCATAAGCATAACATGCGCATACAAATATGTGCATACATACCACACCTCATATCTAGATTAAGTTCTCAAGTGATTTTACTAGCTGAAAGATATGCTAATAACTAGCATAAATATTATTTGAATGTTTTTCTAAATCGCTGTTCTTTTCTGCAGTGAACGTTTCAAGTTCTGACTCTCAAGAAATTGAGGTATTTGGTCAGGTATTAAAATCTAAGGCCTGATCTTGCAAACACTTACATACATTCATAAGTTCTGTCATGTTAATAGTTCCATTTAAGGCAATAGGACTATTCGAGAGAGTAAGTGTTTGCAGGATCAGGACCTAAGCAGTTAAAGTTCTGCTTTGCATAGACTTGAGAGGAATTTTGAAAAAGATTTTCCATAACACTTTTCAGAAGTTTAAGATCTTACAATAACTCTAGAATCATCAATTAATGAAAATGCTACCACCTCTATTATCTGTGGAATGGTTCAGAGAGCTAGAAATGCTAGGCTCCTGGAAACTAACTTTTCTAAATCTAATTTTGATTTAAATTTATTTTCATTTAATGAATAGAATCCAAGAAACTCTTAAAAATGGAAACTTTGTCAGTGTCCTTCATGTTCTGATGCAGCTCCAAAGGATCTGTAATCATCCTGATCTGATAAAACCCAGGCTTTCTGGCTCCTCCTATGTATCAGAGACACTGGAATATACAGCTGCTTCTCTAGTACTAAAGGTGCTAGAACGGGATCTTTGGAAGGTTAGTGGAAAAGTTAATGTTAAAAATAATCCTTGTGTGCTTGGTTTGACACTTGAGATTGTTTTTCAAATCTAGTTGGAGATATTAAGTTTGTGCGTGCGAGTGCGTGCGTCCTGAGTGCCCTAATCACTATACTATGGAATATTTTCATGTGGGCTCCTTCAGTCTCTCTTATTGAAGTTATTTCACTTTAATTAAATATTCATTGGGCCCAAGATAGAGTTAGAATGATTCTGTAGCCTAGTGGTTAGGGCACTCACCTGAGAGGTGGCAGATCCCTGTTCAAATCCCTTCTTCTGCTCAGGAGAAGGGGAGACTTGAACTGGAGATTTCCCATATCCTGGGTGAGCACCCTATCCACTTGCCTAAAGGTTATAAGGGAGGTGTGGCATTCCCCTTCCCCCCGGCTGTTTTGTTTTGGGCCCAGTCAGCCAAATGCCTATCTTGCTCCTGGTTCGTGGATTGCTGGCAGAGATAGGCACCTCCCTGCAGCCTCAATTTAGGAGCCTGAGTCCGAGAATGATGGGGCTTACCATACACCCCTTTGGTCGGCATCGCCAATTGGCTAGTTTAAGTGGCCCAGCCGCCTAGCCTGCTGGCTTTGTGGATCACAGTCAAAGGTGCCTATTTCTCCTTGTTAATTGTTTAGGTGCCTTAGGCGCCTAACTCAGGCTTTGTGGATCGTAGTGTTGTTCCTGTGACATTCTAGGTGCCTAGAAGTTAGCTGCCATGCTGCGATGTTCGGTGGTGGAACACCTTAGTCCCTTTGTGGATCCCCTCTTAAGTTTTTATTGAGTAGTGAGTGAGTATAGATTCTCACATTCCAGTGAACCTAAAGAGAAAATGGCTGTGTTTTGGGGCATTGTCTGCTTGTTTGTTCACTTCCGAAATGGCCAATTGACCCGAGACTGATGTACTCAAAAGAAATTAACTCTGTGGTAGGCCGGACCATTTCTACTTACCTACTAGCCTTATTTTCTGTTTTTTAAAGCTATATTAAAAGTGTCAATATATATCATTATAATAAGAAAGTGGCACGGGAAAAGCACAGAATAAAAACCATATGTATCTTTGGGTTGTAAGTAGTTACAAAATTTAAAATATCAAGCCTGATGGAGAATTGGGAAGGGCCAAAAGCTTATGTAAGAACTGGAGTAGATGATAAAAGACAAAAGAGGAGAGGGATTGAGACCTGAGTTACCATGTTAGGAAGAGGGGAAGACAAGAAACCAATTAGGGAAGACCGATGCTTTAAACACGTTACATTAAATTTAATGTTTTAAATGAAGACTGCTATCCTATCTCTGACTTTTGGTGACCTGAGCCTATCACTCTTTTGTCTTATTCTGCCAGAATCTTTTAAAGTAACTGCTTTATGTAAAATCATGTGATGCTTGATCTTTCTTCTTTTCCTTGCTTTGTCTTCCTACTGTTTCTTATCACACTTGATCTCTAAAAAATACAAAGAACCTGGTATTTCTTAATTTTCTGGTTAAGAATTGTTAGAATTTTTCTCAATATTTTTTATTTTAAATTAAAACTAGGATTCAGACACGTGTCTCTTTGATCTGATTGGGGTGGAAAACAAAATGACTGACTATGAGGCAAAAGTGCTGCCAAAACAAAAGGTGACTAGAAAGCTTATTGAAGAGATCTACAGCTCCCCTCATCCTTCACCCAGACCCAACCCAATGAAGCTCAAACCAAGCAGGTACACATGGTTTTGGAAATGCCAGTCAAAAAGGGAACAATAGTGGGGGAGAGGTTCAGAACTGTCACAGTTTGACTCCCTGTCTCTTGCTCCCAAACTGACAGCTGCTTGAGACAATATGTTTGTCCCCTGAAGGAAAGGGAGGCTGTCTTTTGCCACTTAACAACTTTGTTTGTAACCTACAAGGGTACGTCTACACAGGGATAAAAGACCTGCAGCATGGCTGCACCTGGCCTGGGTCAGCTGACTTGAACTCGCGGGGCTTGGGCTGCGGGGCTGAAAAATCGCCATCTAGACATTTGGGCTCAGGTGAGCTCTGGCTTGTGGATGACTGTAAGAGTATCCTATGCTGATTGTATTAGACAGCTGTGTCATTGGAGGAACCTTAACAATTGAAAGGGCGGCTAAATTAATATACAGAAAGGAAAGTTTCACATAATTCTGGTGACAGGCAGTCTTACTCTCAGTGGAGAAATACACACTAAGCTTAATTACAGATTATTCTGTAGGTGCTCAAAACATGTGAGATTACAGGGGTCCCTGTCCCACATGCCCCTGAGCTGCAGCCAGCCACAACTGAGACCTTGTGCTCTGTAGAGCACAGAAATTGGTCCTTGCTAACACCTCTGCGGGAGTTGGGGGCAGGAGAAGTGAAACACTCCAAAAGAAGTGGGAAGGATCAGGCCCATGACCGTGCTGTCCCTCCATACCAGCCCATAGAGCTGACTGGGTACCTGGGGTATACTGCACCTTCTGAAGTGGTGTAGCAGAGAATGTGCTTCCCCTGCATGCTGGTAAACTCTGGGAGAAAGAGTCAGATTCCTTCCTAGTGTGCTCTGTGGGGCTCCTTTAACCTCTAAGCCACTATAAAGAATAATTGGGCCTTTAACTTGAGTTTTGTATTTGGATGAAAAGGTTAATAGCATTCTTATTAATTCCTAATACACCTTTCCTGTGTGTGGGTTTTTTATTTTTTGTATCTAGGTTATTTCAACCAGTGGAATATGGACAGAACCCTGAAGGTAGGATTGTAGATTTCCCAAATCCTCCATCATGGCGTACAGGGAATACAGTAACGGTTATGGCAACACATCATGGGAAAAGACAAGGAAGATTGCCTCTTGCCACATTTTCAGCAAATCGTAATAAGAAAGGTTTGATCTGTATACCAATGCATTGTTGTTACTTTCTTTTCTCTCCAGAGCTTTTTCAGCACAAAGTAAATATTCCTTGTAGTTTGAGAACTATCCATATCCAATGACTTTTGTATCCCTTTCTTAAATGTAACTTGCTCAGGTTCTCTAACCTGAATTCTCTCTCAAAGTCAAAACAGATAATTCATTTTTTTTCTTCTATGAGGAGATTAATGTTGCTATGCAAACTTGGAAATTTTAATATTTGGGGATCTCTAGGGATTCCATGGATTTTCATCTTGATGAAATCAATTCCACATATTTCACCTGCCATCCTTAGTGTCAGTCATGTATCAACCTTTACTGTCTCTCTATGTAGGCTAACTAGACTTAGACATTCTAGCCTTTCTTGGTCTTACTCCCTGTAATAGTAACCACTCGAGTCGCTGAACACTGACTTGTATCATGTGACACAGCCTTCTGAAACCTTGACCCATTTTAGGTGACTGAGAGCAGGAACTAAAGTCCTGCTTGTTACACCTTTATTAAATTCTCTACATGTTGATGGTTAGCCTATGTATGATGTAGGTCTGTGTAGTTACATAAATAGAAATCTGTTTGGAAAGTATCCATAGTCAGTACTGAGTAGGACTGGAGATAGAGTAGAAGACCCTATAAAATAATAATTATCAGATTCCATCTAAAAGCTTACTTAGTCAGCAAGAAAACAAATCTTGAATTGAAATAGAAGTTGGAGATGGAGAAGACCTATTAGATAATTCAGTCAATTTCCTAAATACACTTACTGCCTGAAATGTATGTGCACATTATTGCAAATACTACTTACAGTGCAAATGTGGAGTGTGCCCACACAGCTGTTGCCCTGTTGTTCCTGACTGTCTCTGTCAATCATTTAGATGTGGCTTCATAACCTAAGAAGACTATTAGAGAGAGAGCTGGTCTGTTTATTTGCAACTTCTGGGGAGGGAAAGAAAACACTGAATTGTACCGAAGAAGCTATGATTGGAATAGGGAACCTCTACAGTAGCTCACGGCAAAGTGTAGCTCAGGACCCAAATGTGGAGTTTGACTGATCTGCTTTCCTATCTGGAAATGTGACACGCAATGTGTGTGTAGGGTCAGTCCCCAAGTTTTGGGGTGTTGAATGAGAAACATCTCAATTTAAATGCTGTGCACCTTTTCCCTTCTGTTTTTACCAGGTGACAAGATAGTAAAACTAAGCCAGCTGGCCTCCACAGCTGGAGCACAAGGCAAAACTATTCAGCCAAACATGCCTGTAACACTGCAGTTTAAAGGGAAAACATTTACTTTATCTTATGGCCAACTCTGCCAGCTTACTGGAGGGCGTCTTCAGCAACTTCAAGGTACTGTACTGTTCAGCTTCAGCTTGTGAACACCCAATCTACTAATGCACATGATGCAGGATTGTAAGTTTTCAACTTTAAGGTCATTGCTTTTGTCTTTATGCTTTCCTTAAAGTTAAATGAATGTATATAAAATAAATCAGTTTCAATCAAAATATTTCAATAATTCTTTGTGTGGGTTTAAAACTGAAGTTTTTTCTCTTTGAAAAGAAGAGAGGGGTGATAAGAGCCTCTTGCCTTAGGCTTTGTGGCCTTGATAAGCTAGGAGCTACACATCACAACTCTTTGAGCTCCTAGACAAAGAATAGCTTCACATCCTTTAGTAAGGGAGGGTGTTCTGCTCTTTAAGAAGACACTCCTGTTGGTTGTTAGAATCTACAGTAGCTTCACCCACAATTTACAATTATAGACTCCTACCAATCACACTATTCAAGGTAAAAATCACAGTAAGTAATATTTAGATGTATCTGTCTAACATAAATACAATAAAACAATATATAATAATTAAGCAAAATAAAGTTATAAAGCTGCATTCCAGAACTTGTGCCATCAGACCTTGAGGTGATTAGTACAGATGTATGGCCAAAGAGGTGGTATTTTCCTTGAAGCTTTTCATATTTGTCACTTACTGGGAGAAAGCAAAGATTTCTTAGGAGTTCTTCAGATAGTCTGGACATTTCATTTAATAAAATAAGCAGCCAAAAACATAAACATGTGAGTTACACGTCACGTTCCATGGGCGACCTCTACTGGAATACTGTAAAGGATGGGAAAGCATGCCTTACAGTGATAGACTCAAAGAGCTCAATCTGTTTTGTTTAACAAAAAGAGGATTACTGGTGACTTGATTACGGTCTATAGTACCTAAATTGGGAACAAAACTTTTATGAGCTCTTCAGTCTAGCAGACAGGTATAACAAGATCCAGTGTCTTAGAA
Organism: Platysternon megacephalum; assembly: GCA_003942145.1. Classification (NCBI taxonomy): domain Eukaryota; kingdom Metazoa; phylum Chordata; order Testudines; family Platysternidae; genus Platysternon; species Platysternon megacephalum. The sequence continues at coordinate 13,650,550 of QXTE01000013.1, forward strand.
GCTGAAGCTTAACAAATTGAGCCTGGAAATAAGGTGCAAATTTTGAACAGTGAGGGTAATTAACTCTTAGAATAATTTATCAAAGGTTATGGTGGATTCTCTATCACTGGCAATTTTTAGATCAAAATTGGATATTTTTTTAAAAGATATACTCTAGTTCAAACAGGAATTAATTCAGGAAAGTCCTTTGGAGGTCAGACTAGATGATCACAAATGTCCTTTCTGGCTTTGTAATCTCTGAATCTATATGTATGAAAGAAATTGTATCTCGTAAAATTCAGTAATGGCAAGTCTCTAAAATTATTGTAAATTTTATAGTTGTATTAATAACCATTTTTTCATTGATACTGAGGTTTATGCCCCACAGGCATACTAAGGGGAGTTGTAAGGCATAAATAACATTTGTAACATGATTAGAAATCCTTAGATGAAAGGCAGTATGGAAGTGCAAGTGTTAATAAGAGTAATGTGGAAAGGAGAAAGTGTTTGATACTTAAATCAGTGACAGACTTGTTTGACTATATAAAGTAAATTAGTTCTAAGTTTTAGAGAGCTGATGAGTCCTGGAAATCAACATATACAATATGGGAATGAGGACTTTTCTTTGGAATTTGAGTTCAGGTACTCCACACTCCTAAAAAGACTTCAGGAAAAGATTTAAATCTATACCCCAGAGTGGGAAGTGAATTGGAAAACCTAACCTCAATGATATATCTTTGACTAAGTTAAAGAAAGGGAAACCTTTCAGGGAGGGGAAGAGTGATAACAATGCATCTGCTGTCTTCTAGGGCTCTTTTTGGTGGGAATGGGGAACTGAAATGCATAACTTGTCTTTAAAAAACAACAACAACTTAAACCTAAAATTATTCTGGCCCGGTAGCAGATATGCATATTACTGTGCAGAAGGGGAGTTTCTGGAGGGCCATTACTTCCAAGATGCTAGAAGTAGGTATATTGAGGCAGTAAAATGTGTGAGCTGTGGGGAAAGTTGGCTTTGGGGGGGTTTATGCTATTGGAAGAAATAGCTCACCATTTTTAGGCCAGATGAAGAAATGGCAGGAATCCTTTAAGGTGTCTGATACTTGTCTGGCATTTAGAGTGATTGCTCTCTTGTAGACAAATTTTCATTGCATTCACTCTTACATAATTATTCATCAGGACCATGGAGAGAGGGGAAACTTATGCACAGGAAATTTGAGATGGCATAAAAAACATTTATAGGAAAAATGGCTAGGTATCATTATACTGCTTTAATTGTATGGTTTCATTTTTTTATTACATGAAGTGGCAAATACATTCAGTTAAAAATAGGTATAGAATAGAGTTGCCATTCCCAGAATTTACTCATTAAATTGTGCATTTACAGTTGCAGGAAGTGTTCTTCACATCGTTTCAGTGCCAGGCTTGCGGTATTTGCAATCTCAGTGGCCAGTTGCCTTGTTGCCCCTCTATCGTGCTGGGGCTGGGACTGTTCAAGATACTGGCTTCCCAAAGCATTTAAAGCATCAAGCAGATATGCCAACGTCTACAATAGTAATGCAGCAAAGTAAGTAACTCTTTCGCCAGATAGCATACGGGATCTCTCGTTTCAGCAAAATATTATTTATTCAGTTTGGAATACGGTTGAAGTATTAATATTAAGAATGAGTTCTGATGCTTCTAGTCAGAAACAAAGAGAGAAATTTATTTCATGACTGATAACATCTGACATCTTTGGGGAGTATTGAGTGTTTTTTGTCATCTATTTGAGTTGGCTTGACATGATATAATTTGTCATTGATCTCATAAGTACCTACCATACACCTTGGATCCAATTTTCTGGTACCGGAGACAAAGGAAAAGAAAATCCATCTATATAAAACTGCCAGTAGCTACATATTCTGGATGTTGTTGAAGTGTAACAGTTGATGTAAATTCAGATAAGGAGCTCTGTCAGAAGATGGCACCGTGCCTTTCTGTTAGGTACATAATACATCTGTTCATACTAGAATATATTTTTGTACAGTATAATTGATCATCAGTTGTTTGAGTCCGCAGTATAATGTAATTGAATACTGTGGAACTGTCTAGTTGATCAATCTAAATGGACACTGTTGACAAGCAAAATGTTTCATTAATCTGAAATATATATTTATTTAAAAATAACCACAACCATTGTAATTAAAGATGGGATGCATGTACATCATACTGTTATTGAACTCTGCCTCACAGCTCCATTCGTAAGAGCTGGAAAATATTAAGAGTTGACAGATGTGCTTTCTGAAACAGGCAGAGAATGGGATCCTTGTTACTTTTAAATAGCAAACCCTTCATCAGAGCAGAACAGGTTCATGGTATATGAAGCATATATGTTTCTGTAATTGGTGTGACTTATGCAGTCTGAGCCTTGCTGTAATTTTGGTGAGATGCCCAGCTGAGCAGCTGGAATTTTGACTGTTAGTACGCATTTTGGAAAAATAATATATTTTTTAAAATCTTTTAGGAGCAAGCATTAAAGTTTTTGAATTATTCAAAATGTCAGTTTGTTTCAAAAAGACTTAAGTTTTGTCTTCAAAAATTGACCAAAGGAGATTACAGTGAATGATGCATGCGAGTATTTAGTGTAGTTGGATATATTTTGACCACACCTAATTAATATATTATCTATGAGAGACTGATCTTCTGTTGCTAATCAGACTTCTAATAGGCAAGGAAATATAACTCTGCCTTGTAATATGAGATAAATAACATTTCTTTTTTCAGTCTATTTAAAATTGAAATATAACTTTTCCTTCAGATTATGCCCAGGAGTATTATTTCTTTTGTTTTATTAAAGCCACCAGTTACTCCCTCTGTATTATTAGAGATCTGTTATATTTGTGAAATTTGTCAAGCCTTCTGGGATCTTTGAATGAAAGATGGTATATTTTCTCTTTGGTGATATGTGTGGAGTTTTTAGAGAGGAGTAGATCCCTATATCAGAATATCATTTGTATCCATCAAATTAAATTGTATATCTATATCCGAATATTGGCTATGAAATAAATACTTTCTTTTTGTTTGTTTGTTTTCTGGAAAAAATGCAGTTACCAATTTGGCAGTGGATGATCCAGAAACTGAATCAAAATCTGTATCTACCCTAGAATGTCCAACACAGGTATAATACTAGATATGGTGGGGAGGGAAGGTGTCTGTGTGTGTGTGTACCAAGTAGAACAGTATGTTAACAAAGCATGCAGAATATACCTCCTACATATTGCGTAAGGTAGAGGAAAAGTTTCCAGCAGCAGGCATGACATGGGAAAGCTAATTTGTTGATTGCTTTAAAATGTCCTATCCCAATATCTATATTTTCATCATACTTGTACAATTCTTTACTACATTTTGTTTGTTACCTAATCTTCCCACACTTTCATTACTGGAATTCACACTTAAGGTAAAGTTTCTCTTGCACAACTTATGTTTGTGTGTTCTTTTGTTTACATAAGCTTATATCTAGTCAAAGTATATTAACAACAGAATTTTATTATAAAAGACAGCGTTTGAGGAAAGGAACAGGCACCTAAAAGAGCGTCTGGACAGAATATTTTCTGGAAATGAGCAACGTTGTTCCAGAGTCCCATTGTATGGCAGAGACTTGTTGGGAATTTGCTCTTTGATTGGTGAAAAAAAGATTCCTCAGCAGAGTTTTACCAGGGACAACAAATGGAGGTGGGCTGGTTTTGTGAACTGTTGCCTTTCTTCAAGTGCCTTAGGAGGCCAAAATGATCCACTGCAAGCCCTGATCCTGACATCCGATCAGCGACAGGAATCACTAAAGGATTATATTAATAGGTAATTGTAGTTTAACATAAAACTTACAAATCTATATTTTATCTGGTAGTAAGATATGGGATTTTCTGAAAGCATTCCTCTCAGCTGTCCTATTAATAGACTTAATTTGCATTTGCCTTACACAAACTTTACCACAAAGCGGTCCCTTCTGTAAAATATGTATATTACAACTGCAGAATCATGAAAACTATTCTTTTTGCTAAAGAAAGTAAATCTGTTACATCAAGTTTCCTGCACTATTTCTTGTTTCCCTCATGTTTAATTGTTCTCCCATGCTGTGTCTACATTTTGTATCCTGGCAGGTAAGAAGGTACTATGGTTGTAAATTGCCTGGTAATCCCAGGTTATCTACAAATATTCAACATTTTACATTTTTCTTTTTTAAATCCACAAAAAAAAACATACAGACATTTCTGACTTTTTTTTTTTTAAAGTTGACTCTAGGGTCCATACTGAGCAACAAATATAGATGAGTAAAAGATAAACTAAAGAGGAAATAAAAGGGGCAGAGGAATAGTGGGTATCTGTTAGTTAGGATTTCTCTTACCCCACGTTCATCTGTAGAGGTAGGGTACACCAAGGAGTCCTTGGTTCTCCATGGCATGACATAAAGCTTTTATCCTTCCATTCACTTTAATGTGCCTTTTTCCACTCTCCAACCCATAATCTCATTCTCTCACTTTCTCAGCGCAGCAGGTAAAATCACTGATTCAACCTACACTTAAGAGGTTGGGTTGCAGGATGATCAATTACTACTGTATATAAGACACCCTGGGAATAAGAATATAAAAAATTATGTGATAGTCAGAAAAGCACACATGAGGTTTAATAGTTATTAAATATGAGGATGATGATTGGATAAGGTATTATGCTGGTAGACACTTAATATTTTAATACTGGTTTTGAATATTTAGCTCAGAGTTCCATATAGACTGCGGATTTTTTAGCAGCTCAGGCTATATTAATGTTTTGCTTCATTTTACAGCGCTCTCTGTGTGCTGCCGGCAGCAGTTGCTGCTCCTGCATATTTGCGTGTCGGAAATCCTCCCCCTTCATATAGGCATGGAATGAACATTTTCAAGCAGAATCTTAAAGAGCAGGCAGCTCCCTATTTACATCAGCTACAACAGATTACAACTCCACGCTTACTCCAGTTCCCTGATCGCCGACTGGTGCAGTTTGATTCAGGTAAAGGAGAATGGGTGGCAATGTTATACAGACCTCCTTTCTCTGACACTTGAATGCTGCATGCAAACCTTTATATTATTCTCTTTCAAAAACAGGCAAATTGGAAGCTCTTGCTGTCTTGCTTCAGAAGTTGAAATCTAAAGGACACCGTGTGCTGATTCTAACACAGATGATTCTAATGTTAGATATACTGGAGCTGTTCTTAAATGTCCGTCTTCTCACCTACATAAGAATTGATGAAAATGTCAACTGTGACCAATATCTGGTGAGAGAGGCATCTTAACATCTGTTTATTACTAATTCGTATCACTGGAGGAAGAAAGCCCAAGTGGAGATTTATACGACAGCACTCTGTTTTTAAAAATTAAGTCTTCCTATTTGGCAGTGCCATAGGCCTCTTATGTATTTGGCTAGAACAATTAAGTGGTAGTAGCACAGAAAACACATTTTGTAAAAACAGATCAATTAAATTGCTAGGTCTCAAGGAAGAGAGGAAGTTGCCAAGACCAGATATCCTGAGTTGTCCTGCTTCATGATTATTTCTTGTAGAGATCCTTAAATCATTTTATCCCAGATGAACAGTAGCTCTTATGTTTTAATAATATTTATGACTTAATGCTTGTGATTATACTGTTTGTAAATGCACGGTGAGTGTTTTTAAGTTTGTTGGTTTTTCCTCAGCCTTACTCCAGGGGCTTTTTTGCCTGTAGAGTGCCCTGGCATTGCCTGAGGATAAATTAAAAATATGCTCATATCCCTCCCCAGTAGGACTCTGCATTTCCTTTGGGGCCTACAATTTGAGCAAACATTAACCTCCATAACATAGTTAGTTCTTCTTTCTCATTTTTCATCTAATCTATATCACTGTGCTTTAAGCCAGATACAGTGTAAAACATTAAGAAAAATATTTTGCCTTAAAGCAGCATAGCAATCTGCACAGTACGGGGGAGATTCAATTTAGCAAGTAAAAAGAGAAATCAAGAAGAAAGTATGCATAATGTAACAACAAAAGAAGATATTTGTGATGTGTTCTATGGAGGATAAATGGAATGACTGCATAGAGCTGTAGTATTTAGATTGGTCAACTAAAGCCTGATTCTAAAACATTTCAGAATAGTATGTAAATTAAATGTAGGATTATTTATTTGTGTCAATTTATAAAACATTCACAGTCTTTTTGTTAACACCTTTGACCTAGATCACAGAAATAAATAATAAAGTTAGCAGTTTAAGATCTTCTAGTTGTTAAGATGCAGTAAAACATAGTTCAAAGATTTCATGTACAACAATTTGGAGTTGTAACTATAACTTTTTCCCATTTAGGAGCTGATAAAAAGATTCAACAAAGATAAGCGAATCTTCTGTGCCATTCTTTCCTCCCACAGTCCTTCCATGGGTGGCAGTCACATAGAGGCAAACACTGTTGTGTTCTGTGATACTGATTTAGATCCACTGATGCATGCAAAAGCTCAGGAATGGTGTGATACAATTGGGAGAAACAAAGACATCCACATATACAGGTGACACTAGTATTTAGAAGCCAGTGTAGCTGCTGTAAAACTGAAATGGGGAAAAATACTTAGACTGGCCGAAGTGCTCCTAGCAATGGCTTTGGGGTGGGGTTTTCAAAAGTGCTCAATGTTGGCTGAACTCTGCTTCCACTAAAATCAGTTCCACTATAAAACATTTGCATTCTTATGTTGGGATATTCTCCATCTGAAGACTTTTTTCCCCCTTAAGACTAAAGGGAAACTTAAAACCTTGTTCTTTTCCATCATTATATCTGTGTTTTCCTCTTCCATTTTTCTGTTCTCATATTCTAAATCATCTGTATTTCTCAGTATTCTGTTCTGACTGTTACGGTTAATATGCCTGACAATCTCTTGATGGTGATAGACAATAAATGTCCTTGCTGATTGAAGTCTATTGGTAGTGTTTGAAACCATTGACCAACAGGTGTTGGTGATCATGAGGCTCTAGTCTCAGATTCATAGACTTACCACTAGAAGGGATCATCATGATAATCTAGTCTGACCTCCTGCACATTACAGAACCTCACCCACCCACTCCTGTTATAGGCCCGTGACCTCTGGCTGAGTTCGTGAAGTTCTCAAAACTTGATTTAAAGACTTCAAGTTACAGAAGCTGTTCCAAAACTTCACTCCTCTGATGGTTAGAAACCTTCATCTAATTTCAAGCCTAAACTTGTGGATAGCCAGTTTATATCCATTTGTCCTTGTGCCAACATTGGCCTTTATCTTAAATAACTCCCTCTTTCTTTCTTGTGTTTATCCCTCTGATGTATTTATAGAGAGCAGTCATCTCCCCTGACACTACTAGTGATGGAGGGCTTCTCTTAGGTGACTCTGCTAATTCCTGAACAGAGGGCTAAGCATATGGACACTTGCTTAGCTTCTATGAAGTGCCACATACAGTAGTTGTAGTCTGACAGTTGCCCTTCTAAATGTTTGAAGCTATTGAGGGAGATCAACAGGAGGTATAGATTGTGGACTTTTCATACTGGGAATATGCATTGCAAGCATCTTTATGCTTTGAAGTTATTTTTACATAAAGTTGCTTTTTTATTCCAAACTTTGTCTTGTATTTTGAAAATAACTGTATTTTGAAAGTGATATTTGAACTTGTAAAAGAACTTTGAAGTTTTGCTTGAAAAAATCAAGGTCTTTAATGAAAATGTGTAACAGACCCTGAACTAAATTTTTGCTGCTAGACACTGCTATAATATAAAGAAAGTTAGCTGTTAAACGCTTAATTTCAGAAGAACATGCTTTTAATGTTGCTGTATTTACTGGGTGTTTTGTTCCACAGGCTTGTAAGTGGTAATTCCGTAGAAGAGATGCTGTTGAAAAATGACACTAAATGTTTGATTAAAGAAGTAGCCGCTCAGGGAAATAACTATCCTATGACATTTTTAACACAGGTACTTCAAAATGTTTAAGCATGTGAGTAGTACTATTGAAGATGCATAAAAATTAAAGTTAAGTGCATATTTGAGAGCCTTACTGGCTTGGTGTCAGAGTGCTCAACACCTTGCAGCATTGCTGTCTTAAAGAGTAGCCTTTTGCCTGGGGCTAGTAATATCTTTCATAAGCACGTAACATTAAACTATTATTGTAACAGTACATTTTGTGCCCGCATAGGAAATTTTCATGGTGATTTTACAAGGCTAGTTTAAAAGCTACATTGATTGTTCTGTAGCACTTAGTAACTATGAAATGAATGTAGAAACATTCGTTTACATTTAAAGTTAAATTTCATCCAGAAGAATTTTTCAGATTTGTGTGGGGTGATTTTTTTTAAATTAATTTCCTGGTGGTACACTGTTAGGCTAAATGAAAAATAAGTTGTTTCAGCAATGACTCCCATTTGAAGGGGCTCACCTATTTCCCACTGTGGACAAGATGGGCTGTAGAAAGAAATAGGGTAACTTGTATGTCCTCTGCATTCTATAAGGCAAGATCTGTCATATGATACCATTGTCAAGACAGGTCAAGTTGAGAACTTAATGACCTTAAGATCATCTTGTATTATATGTTAAGAATTTTCATAGGTAATAGGTAATGCAATTATAATTCTCCCTTCACGGACAGACTGTTTACTGAAAGAACCAAGAATGTGGATTTAAGATAAAATCAGCCATTTCAAATTTTCTAATTATAATTGGGAATCCAAAACACCTTTTTGACTTTCAGCAAACTGCTCAGGAGTTATTTGAAGTCCATTCTTCGTTAGAGGACCTTGATTTCAGAGTCAAAGCTGGGGAGTTTGTGGTACTTTCTGAGAAACCTTCTCTGGCAGAAACAATCTCGCCCAAAGTTGCACGACTTTTTGCAGAGGTAAGAGAGAGGAACAGAAATACTAATGGCCTGACTTCATTTCCACTGAAATGTTTTTGTTTTTAGACAGGTTACTTGTACCCCAATATTTTAACTTTTGTATATATTGTATCAAGAATGAAAAAAGTTTAATTTAGACATAGTTGCTCAGGGATCAGTATGATGTCTTGGCATCATTCATGTGCATACAGATTCTGCCCAGATTTGCTGAAAAACTTGCTTAGATTCTTCTTTGGGGTGAACTGTGGCAGAGTTTTGGGGTAAAGCAAAGGTTTTATTGTTTTGGCATCAAAACCATATAAATTCAGTGGGTTTTGCAGGGCTGTAACCTGAAATCATATGAAAGTCAGTGATTTGGGCTGAAGTTTTTGCCTGAAACACAAAACAAAACTTGGGATATAAATTCCACATGAATCACACCTAGAAAAGATTTTGGTCAACAAAACAAAATCATCATTTAAATACTATAATGATATATGCCTGAGTGTTACACACAGATCTATTGGTAATCCGTGTAAGACTAAATTTAAAGAATGAACTAAATGATTACAGCGAGCACTTCAGAGAATAAAGCTTTGGAACTGTTCATTCTGTAGCATGCCATAGATTTGTATTACTAAAATCTGATCCCAATTCTTAGTTGAAGTAAAAGCTCTAACCATCATAGACATTTTTTTCTTTGATGGATGAGGGCACATCATGTGTTCTCATTTTGTTTAATTTTAGCACATCTGCTAAAAAATTGTGTGGTGATTTTTGAAATCTGAGGTAATAAAGAGAGGTCAATGATGAGAAAACTACCATGATTGTTTGTGCACATCACCAGTTCTTTATTTCCACAGTTGTGCTATTGCCCTATTCCTAGCTTTGTTCATTGAATCAAATGAAAAATGGCTTTATATTCTGCTAAGATTCTCATAAGTGTGTTTACTTTTCCAAAATTTAGAGTAAAGTCCAATTCCAATGTAACTTTTTACTACAATCACACACTGTATTTTTTTCTTATAATGTTTTTAATATTTTCAAAAGGCTCTTAGCGTTGAACAGAGAAAAGAGGATCTTGGAAAATATGCACAAGAGTCAAGAATTGAGTCAAGAACTGAAGTAACTTCAGAGTTATGCTGTCCAAGAAGTATTAAGGCTCCGTCACAGTTAAAGGAATTGGATGACATTATGGATCTGGTAGAATTATGTCTCTTATTTTTATGTGTATTGGAAACATTTGAAAATAACTTCCTGTGTGGTAATGAAACAATTTTATTGAAGTACCCCAACATCACCTCATGGCATCAAACTGTCTTCTGTGCAAACAGCAATTAATTGCAAAGCCTTGGGTGATTGGCATAACTAGCTCAGACTATCTAGTGAGTCATCAACACAAACTTTTCAGTCAGCAAGTTTTCTCTTGAGAGAGTGAGTGCTCTGGGGTAAAAGTAAATGGTTTTACATAACCAGAAAGCAACCCCAGCTTGGGTTACAGCCCAGCACTTTCCCAGATGTATGTGCAACCCTCTACCCTCTTCCTAATGATCAAGTTAGCTATTTTTAGGGTTTCCTCTATTTCCTTAGTCTGATTGGACCTTCATTTCCCATCCCTGCCTCCTTGTTGCTCTACGGACCCCCTGTGCCGAGACTAAACAGAGAGTTAATATCCTGCTTACTGGAAAGCAATTAAGGCTTCTTTACAGTGTTCAGGTGGTATAATCTTCCTTTTTCAGATGGCAAAATGGAGACCAAGACATCCTGGCCTATCCCCGGCCATACTGTGAGTCAGTAACAGAGCTAGGATTAGAACTTGGGAATTTCTGGCCCTCAGGCCTATGTTCTGACCATCAGACCATGCTACTTTTTTGTGCGTCAGAAATAAAGAGTGCTCTTTTTCCTAAATAACTGGTAAAATAGGTTTGTATTTTAATTATAAACCTAAATAACTAGCAGTATTTGAAAATGTGTTTTCTTAAACAGCTGACGCCAATTGAAAAGTATGCTTTGAATTACTTGGAATTATTTCATGACTACAATGATCAGGGAAAGCAGAAAGTCAATGAGGTAAGGAAATACATTTCACTACTGGCAATATACCATTAGAAAAATGGTAACCAGTATCGCTGAAGCTTTTGTGACAGCCCTTTGTGCAGCTGCGGCGCAATACAGACGATGACGCACGTTGTCGAGGAATGCCTGCTGACTAGGTTCAGCAATGGCCTAGAAGAACTGCATCATGCCACTGAAGATGCCATTGGCTAGACAACTATGCACACACTAAATAAATAAATAAATTAGAAAAATACTACTGGAACTCTTGTCACCGAAGCTTTGTTTAAAATGGTTGTGCTTAACATTACATTTAAAAAAAAAAAAAGACTAAGTAGGACGAAAGAAACTTAGTGAGCATTTATCCCTTGCTAAAATAAGTTTTGTGAATATGGATGGAGTGGTAGGTTTGTTTCTGTGTCCTGGCATTTCCTGTCTTACTCCATGAGAATGCAGGTTGATCTTAGTAAACTCTTTGTATGTCAATAAATGCATCCATTCCTTAGTTATCATATCCAGGGCTGGCGCAACCCATTAGGCGACCTAGGCGGTCGCCTAGGGCACTGCTATTTTGGGGGTGCCGGCGCCCCGGCCGGCCGTTCACTTTCGGGGGCGGGACCTTCCGCCGCCTAGGGCGCCAGAAGAGCTGGCGCCGCTACTGATCATATCCACATATGTGGCAATCCACTTCTAAATATCATTTAATTTTTTGTGAAAAGCTAGGCAGTTACTTTCTGAGATTGCAATGCTCTAAGGCTTAATTTAATTTTACCGAATTTCCCTGTTAAAGGAGTCGAAAACTGAAAACAGAGAGTGGGAACTCAATCATATCAAGAAGCTGAAGGAAAAGGAAGATAAAATGCAGTGGGAAGAGGAGGAAGAGCTCCTAACCTACACTAGGCAAGATGCATATAACATGGTAATTTCAAAGTAACCGTAGCCCTCGCCTTTCATGAAATTATGTTTTTGTGATGATCAGTGGTGCATTTAAGGGTGAGTTGGTGGTACCTATTACACTGGCTCCCACCTTGTACCCTTTAACTCTAGTTTGTAGTTTTGTCCACAGATGGTTTCTGTTTGGGAAAAAACCCAGCAAGTCCATAGGCTGATTTGTTTTGACATCTGGCATTGTTGGCAATGCTAAGCAAAAAGTGGGAAGTCAAGAGAGATTAGGGATGAGGCTTGAGAGGAGGGCAGAGGAGAAGCAGGAGGAAATGAAAGCACTGATGTGGCTGGGAGTGATAGTGTGCTGCACCTTGAAGCTGATCTGCTTCATTAATGCACTTGTATTTAATTTTGGAGTAAATGTAACTATTTACTATAGTTATTGTAAATATACCTATTCATTGTTAGCTGCTTGTTTGTATATGTTGGAATCTCTTCACTGGTATCATTAAGAGTTGTATCTTTCCTGTACAGGAATATGTCTATGAAGACCCAGATGGGCAAATAGAAAGAATGCCAGTAAGTCAGTAACTTTTTTTGAAGAGGAAATAAATCTATCTGCAGTTAGTTAACTAATCATGACGACATATAATCTGTGGGTTTTTTTCAGATTTGGACTCCCCTTACTCTGCCTACAGATCACGATAACGTCTACATTGATTCTGTTACGTGTCTGATGTATGATTCCACACCAATTTCAGAGTCTAAGCTGCCCCCTTTGTATGCCAGGAAGGAGAGTAAGCAATTCAGAATGGATCCATCTGGTAGCCTTTCCTTATTTATTTCTTTGTAAATAAAATGGAAAATGTCACAAACTCAAGTGGCCAAATTTTAAAAAACATTTATATGTTCACACCTAAAGATTAGGGTGTGTTGTATACCATTTCTCTAAGCAAATTAGATTTTTTTTATTGATGTGAATGATTTTGAGTGCTGACTTAGAGACAGGGTGGAGTGCCTTTTGAAAATTGGGTGCCAGAAGTCTTAACCTTTATTCTCTGAACTACAAATAGAAATGAATGAATGAAATTAACAGGGACTGAGCAGTGAAACCTGTGTTATTCTCCCTCTTGCCCCCACCCTCAATTAGGCTTATTTCCTGTCTTGAGAATCACATTCAGTACATTATTTAAGCTACAGTAAAAACGAAAATGAAAAACTATAGTAGCTATGGTTTAGTAATATTTAAAGGAAGTCAAAGCTATTATGATTGAAGAGTTAAGTTAGAAATCACTGGTCTTATTACATTTATTCATAGCTGACAATACATTGAAGGTAGACACCTTTTTACATGCAAAACACAGTATTGTGAACACTTCTCTAGTAGAGCCAGATGACTGGTATAGTCATTTTTTTTGTTATGGATTTTTTGCTTTAACAAAGTTCCATCCATCCTTTCACTGAAAAGATCCCCTCTTTCCACTGATAGCTGCAGGTAGGAGGAATAAACATTGTCATGGAGAATTGGCTATTCCTCGGTCACTTTTTCACCGAGCAACTCCAAGAATGTTGAAAATGCGGCGAAAGGGTAACAAGCAGAAGACCATCCTGCTGAAACAGCAAACGTATTTCGCAAAACCTTTGCCTGCTGTTGTCAAACCAGCTGCTGAGGCTGGACGGGCAGCAGCTGGACAGGACAATCCTGAGTGGCTGATCAGTGAAGACTGGGCGCTGTTACAAGTAATAAAGTCCTTCTGTTTCATTATTGGGCTTTTTGAGTTTTTTAATTTTTGCTTTTAACTATGGTTTGTTTATTGGCTCCAGAAATAACTTTTCTCTGACTTTCTCTCTACAAAGTTATTTTCAGCATCTGTGAAATCTAATTAATTTGGTGACACCCACACACACAAAACATTTACTTTACACTTTGTAGTATTAGTAGTGTCATCCTGAGTCTTATATCTTCTTCTTTTCTAGGCAGTGAAGCAGTTACTGGAGCGTCCTTCAAATCTTGCCATTATGTCACCAGTGCACACACCCAATTGGGATCTTGTTAGTGACCTTGTTAACTCCTATAACCAAGTTTATCGTTCACCAAAACAATGCCAAAATCGATATGAAAATGTTGTTATTCCAAGAGAGGAAGGAAAGGTGAGTTTAAATTGAATTGTGCATTCCTTTAACATACTAGGGGCACCAATTTACTCAGTTTTCATTGTAGACTGTACAGCATTTTTCTTGATCTATTGTAAAGCTGCCCTAGTGTTCAGCAAGCATATACTGTAAAATTCTGTATAACATGGTCTATTGGCAAGCATTATACACATTTCTCACACCAGACAATCAATATGGAGTATGTTTAATTTATCACATTAAATAAATTTACAAAATGTATTCCACTAATACTGGACAACATTTTACATGCCTACTTTGACTGATTAGTTTGAATAGAATACAGTGGTGTAACAGAGTACAGAATATATAGATTAACAAAATAAATGTGATTACATCTGATATTAAGGAAGAAATTAAAAAATCTGAATTAACTTTGATACTATGGTGTAGATTATAACTTTTCCTTATCGACTGGGTACTTAAATTTGATCCAAGCAATGGTGGTTCAATCTTCACCAAAGCCTGATTCTCTGTCACTAAATAAGGATTGAAACAGACATCCTGGAATAAAATGAGAATAATTTCTAGAGAAGAGCAGACTGATTTTAGTGTTTATCAGTTAAACAAGTTACAGCACAGTAGTAAATTCTGTTTGAATACGTCTTAGAGCTAAATGAATAATTTATTTTATATTTGGTAGTCCAACCAAAAAATCAGAAAAAAGATTTAGTTTCTAACCAAAACTAAATTTGTTTGGTTTTCCTCACCTAAATGAAAAAAAATATTTTTTATTTTTGTTTGAGCCGAATGAAATGTTTTGAATGTCAAATCAAATCAGTATTGTTGGAATGGTGTGTTGAATCAACATTGTCGAAATGAGATGTCGATGTTTCCAAATTTTTTTCAGGTTTTTTTTTTTTTTTTTTTTTTCTGAAACTATTTGCTGAATTTGACCTGATTTCACAAATAGTTTGAGCTCCCTGTCCCCCAAATGCATTTTTTGGCAAATGTTTACTATTTGCCAAAAATATTTCACTCAGCTCTTGCTTTTATACAGAGTAGAGGCAAAAGTGTTAGTGTTAAATAATTAATTCTTTGGGTCAACTCTAATTGGTGCCTCCTGGATTAGTCGTGGTATCTTTCTGGAAGTGATTCTTGGGACTCAAATTATTATCAGACTTTATCACATACCAACATTGAGTCATAAGTGAGGCTCCCTGAAATGTTGTGTCTGCAAATTAGGAGCATTACTGTTAATTGGCTATAACTATAGTGTGCAAAAAATAAAACTAAAATATTGTAACAATATCTTCTCTTTTATGACTGATTTTGAAGGTCATCTAAAGGAGAAAGCAAAAACTAGTTATGAGTGTGGTTTTCAGAGAGAGTTTACACCTGACTATATCAAATAAGATACGTTAAACTTAATTTTGCACTATATAGTAAACAACAAGTTAAAATTAATTTTCTAACTTTCTTTCGTCAATATAAAGGATTTACCTCTTTGCAATCAGGTCAGGGAGATAATCCAGTGATTATTACATGATTATTATAACCTTAACAGTTAAGAGAAGTTGAGTTATGAGAGACAGACAGACAATGCACACACTTATTATAAAAACATTTCTTGAGTCCTTAGAGCGAGAGATGAACCACAGATATGAGCTTATTATTTATGCAAATATGTTTCTCTCCCCAGAAAAAGAGAGAAACACAGTCTGATCATTGGGAACAAAACTCATATGTGTTATTCCTTGCTCTGACACTGACTTGATGAATGACCTTATACAAGTCACTTCATGTCTTTGACTCAGTTTTCTATCTGTAAAATTAGGAAATTACATGGTGTTGTCAGCTTTAACTGACATTTCCCAAATTCCCTGATGATGGAAAGCACTATAGAAGTGACTATTTAATAACCGATTAGTTGGTAAATTTTAAAACAAAAATGACAAGGCAGTAGTTTCTTTTTAGTATCTTCAAGTGGCAAAAAATTGAATTAGAATGTGTCAAAGTCCGGTTTAATGTAAACCATAATTTTTGAGATATTACAGTGGTGACTTATGGCATTTATCATCTGATGCTATTTTTATTTCAGAACATCAATAGTCACCCTGTTTGTACCAGACAGATCTATGCTGAAGACCAGAATGCTGCACACACCCAACTTTACATGAGTCACTTTGATTTAATGAAAAAGATAGCAAGAAAAAGAAGTCCCTCAGTTAAACCTCTGTATGTTTACTTAAAGCCCATATCATTTACATGTTTTAAATCTGATAAAAATGGTGTGTGTGTGTGTGTGTGTGTGTGAGAGAGAGAGAGATGCAAACACACACAGACAATTCCATTATACTTGTCAAAGGTGTTTTGATTCCACAGATATTCTTGTGAATTTCAGTTTTGGCATGATTACCTTCCTGAAGAATCCAAATCATGCTTCAGTACTTGCAGTACTCTCATTACTTGTTGTAATGTCTCAATTGCACCGCCAGCTAGCTGTATGAATGGTGAGGTGGGCATGCCCCACTGATCAGTTATCTCCCTTATGCCCCTCTTAATCTCAGCAATATGGCTACCATCCTTTTGAGTAACGAGAACTGCATAAAACTCTGCAACTATGGTCCCACCCTAAGAGTGACTCTTTAAAAATGGCATTGTGAAATTCATTGATTTGTCCATTTTCTAGAACCGACAACCTGCAAACTTACAATAAGCTTTTAGAGCCAAACTGGGTTCTTTACATGTCATGCATCATATCCAGTAAGAAGGTCTGCAGATTAAATTGTGCCCTCTACCACACCTGTGCCATCCCATTGTGGTGTAACGGGGGTTGCTCTAACCTTACTGAGGCCAAAATCTGAACTATGGGGTACAACAGGTATAACTGAGGACAATGTAGAACAACAGTGAATGGGGAAGTTGGAAGTTTTGTTAGATGGGTCAGGACCACTGGGTCTTTTGGCACATGCAGAAGTATGAGAGGCAATTTTAAGACTCTGGGATAAGCACTATAGTTTGGTTCAGCTAAAATGATCAGCAGTGAAATAGTTGACAGTTTAAACATCAACACAGTTATCTTCATATTTCAGATTTAAAGGCTATTGATATAAACTGGGCACTTCACACATCTAGCTACTCTGAAAAGGATAACTAGCCAGGCAAGGACTGGAGTGCATGTTGCATCTGTTGAAAGGGTGGCAGAACTGTTGCTGCAGTGTGTTTGGGTCAGACAGAATTCCCTCCAAGGATTTCCAGTACAACAGGGTGCCTCTGCACACACTATAGCATGACAGTTACTTGAGAGCCACAGTCCTACAACTTCTGCTCATCAAGAGAGGAGGAAGTCTGAATTGCTGTAAAACAAGGTTATTGGAGAAGCCTCATTGTTCCATCCAGGCTGTATTTTGGCAACCTGGATCAATTATTTTTAGGACATCCAAAAACAATGGCTGCTTTTCACTTTTATGTTTGATAGGAAGGGAGAATGGGAAGATGATGGGCAAGATATAGATCAGGATTAGGGTATAAATCTGAACTCCAATCCTTATCTAGTTTGCTGTCGTCTCTTTTGAACCTTGTAGACATCAAACAAAGGCCTAGTCTTCACACAGATGCATCAGTTTAACTAAAGGTGTGATTTTTTTTAATTAAAATTTTTAATTAAATTAAACCAGTTTAATTAAATCAATGTAACTTTGTGTATGGACACTCTTAAGGCATATCTAGACAAACAGTGTGTGGCAAGCTGGTGTGTAAATCTATATTGCTCCAGCCTGCTGTGCACTGACTGCATGGTCCCTGTACGTAGATGATTCCTAGTACATTTGACCTATTGCTGTTTCAAACAGCAGTGTATAAATCGCACCAGGGAACGTCTAGCACGCATCAATAGGATAAGCAGCAGGGTCACACCAAGAGTTAGGCCTGGTCTACACTAAAGAGTTAGGTCGACCCAGCTGTGTTGCTCAGAGTTGTGAAAAATCCACACCCCTGAGCTGTGTAGTTAAACTGACCTAACCCCCGCCATAGCCAGCACTAGATTGATGGAAGAATTTTTCCATCAATTTAGCTACAGCCTCTCTGGGGGAGTGGGGTGGATTACTTATGTTGATGGGAGAACCCTTCCCGTTGGCATCAGTAATGTATACACTGAAGCACAACAGCAGCACAGCTGCTGTGCCGCTGTAGCGTTTCAAGTGTAGACAAGCCCTTAGTGTGCAACAGGCTGGCATGCTGTAGTTTTACACCCCAGCTTGCCGCACACTAACTGTTCATCTAGACAAGCTCTTAAGTAGATTTAAACCTGTTTTATATAGGTTCAGGGCAAGGTAAACTGATGTAACCAGTTTTAAACCAATAGAGCAGTGGTGCCCAAACTTTTCAGGGTAATGCCTCCCCTTACCCGTGTCTGCGTCCCCCCAGGAGGGGGAGGAGGGGAACATGGATGGGGTAAAGGGGCCGCAGCTGGGGGTGAGTCTGGGGCCAGGAGTGGGGCTGGGAACAGAGCAGGGGCTGGGGCTGGATGCAGAGCCACAGTCGGGGGCCATTGCTGGGGATGGGGCCAGAGCTGAGAGTGGAGCAGGGCTGGGTGGTGCTCCCTCCCCGCCTGTCCACCGTGGGGGCTGGCCTGGCCCCATCCCCCACATCTCCCCCGAACATTCCTCTGGGCCCCCCTACGGGGGCGCACCCCACAGTTTGGGGGCCTCTGCAATAGAGTATGTCTACTTGTGTTTGCACTGCTTAACTAAACTAGTTTAACTAAACTTGTGCAAGTGTGTAGATAACCCCAACGTCTAGGGCCCAGAAATGATAGAATTAAGTAGTAAAGGGAGAGAGGACCTAATTCTCAGTTCTCAAATCTTTTCTTATTCACAAGCTATTAGTTATGATGCAAGATTTTCTGTTCCTGGAGGTTTTTATAGAGCCTTTCAAAAATCAACTATTTAAATTATATCATATTTACTTCCAGTAGAAATAACGATGACAAGCCATCCTCCAGGATTCAGGCTGCATTCTGCTGTACAGTGTCTATGTCAAAAGAGCAAAAGGTACATTCGCTCACTCTAGAAGTTTACTTTATTGTGTAATGTCATCATGTGCCTTACATATGTATTATTTGTACAAGTAACATTTAAATGGGTTGAGGAAAATTAATATTTTTCATGGACATTTCAAAATCATTCTATACCAGTGTAGAGTATTTAAACCGCATTTGCCAGTAAATCAAAGCTATCAGCATTTCTTCTACCTATGTTAATTCCAGATCCATTTCTTTTTCAGACTTTTTGGCTTTTAAAATGCCCACAAAATGATACCAGATCAGAAGCAGAAAGGCACCATGTTGTATTGCAATATTTTTATGAAGTCATTCATACTCCTCTGACCCAATTTTTGGTACATACAACTAATGGCCCATTTCAGGATATATCTTTTGCAGGCTTTAGCAGGAGAAAGCAGGATTTTTACAGTGAAGAGCTGTAACAAACAAATAACACTATAATGCAAAAGAAAAAAAGGTAGCAACAATATTTCCCCCGCCTCCTATTGTTTTAGGCTTTGACTAAACAGTAGACAGGCCCACAGCCTCAGCAGCGGTGTGCTTGCCAGCTCTAACTTCAGCAGCTAGCTGTACAGCAAGCTGAAGCCCAGCTTCAGCCACAGGAACAACAGGTGGTGCAACAGCCACAGTCAGTAAAGACTGTGGTAGCCAACCTGGCAGGATTAGTTAAAAAAGCTGCAATGTGGATATTTCCACTAAATATACATATGTGCAGAGATATGTATTCTTCTAGGTCCTGGTCCTGCAACTGGATTAGCAAGCCTTGATCCCCATGGGGTTAGAGTTCAATTGACTTCAGTGAAGCGCCACATAGCTGCAGGAGTCTGAGCTAGCAAATCCGATTGCAGGATTGGGCCCTTTGTGTGGTGTTGCATGAGCAGGTTGGGCGAGAAAGGTGCATTTGTCTTCACTTAAGCTGAGAAAGTTGATGATGCTCTAAACTCAGATCAAATCAGTTAGATGTGCAGACGTGCCTATTAGATCATCCAATCTAGTCCCTTGTGAGGTTTTAATCTCCACCAATCAGGGATACATCCAACGTGATCGGAAAAGAGATATTAAGTGAATGAAACACTAATGTTAATTTTAAAACATTTACTTTATAAAACCCTTTAAATGTAGTTATTAGACACAGTCCATGAACAGTACTCTTTAAGTGAAAATTTCAAATCTATGAAACAGTATGGAAGCAATCCATTCTTACTGTGTGTGTAGCAATATCATTTTGAAAAAGCTTTGAAATGCTCAGCTAATTGTTCACAGCCTATCAGAGTACACAGTCTTGAGTTCTCTAAAATCCCCATGGTTGGAAATGGTGTGCATTCTTTTAGTTAACGTTTGGCAGGGTCAGTCACAGGCCACCTGCACTAGAAAATTAACATTTTCCATTGAAAATTCTAATAAATATTGTCCTTTGCTTCTGAACTCTTAAATATTACAGCCTTGCTGTTCAAGGATGTAAATTGGTGTCAAATAATTAATATGGACAAGATTCCTGTGTCTTTATCCCAGGCTAGATTTTATTATATGGAAAATGTCATTCAGCACAAAGAACAGATCAAATGTACTTATTTATTAATTAATTCATACTTGTTCACTGTGTCTATCTCAGGCTCTAGGCACATGTGTCAAACATCATGCTTTGTATTGTATATTTTAAAAAACACCTTGTATTCTAGAATAAATTGACGATGATACTTTGTTACTTTGTGTAACACTTTCTAGGCTTCAGGAGGTACAAGTACAGCTCAGGTGGTACTTATGCAGCAACAAACAGCTGCAGTACCCACTGCTCCAACAGAATTAGTGACTGTAACATCTACTCAGGGTTTTCAAACAGGAATGTCTGTGGCAGCATCATCGATACTAACCACCAGTCTGACAACATGGCAGACCCAAACGCCCTTAGTGGCTCAGGTTATGTCAGGTAACCTCTGTTTTTTCACTTTTTATTTCACATTCTGCTGCTGAAAATAAAACTGCTAGAAACTTGCATTTTACGTGTTAGTCATTTGGAAATTATTAAGTAAAAGAAGATGGGAGGGGAAGAATGTCAGTTTACATTCTGATGAGAGACTGTCTTCTATATTTTTCCTTTTACAGCCAAGCCAACAGGAGTTCAGCTTTCTAGTAAAACAGTCACACCTGTCCATTTCCAGCTTCCTGGGCAGCAGGAGACAGAAGCAGTTGAGGTGCAACTCCCATGGATTCAGTCCCAGGTACACACTTTGGGTACATCTTGACTACAAGCTAGGAGTGCGATTCCTGGGCTTGTACACATACTCATGAGCTCTCACTGAGCTAGTGTGAGTGTAAACAGCAGTGTAGCTGCAGTAGCACTGGTAGCAGCAGTGGAGACACAGCTTAGCTGTGATGAGTGCATACCCACTAGGTTTGTACTAGTCACAAAGTACACTGCTATATATACTTGCACTAGGTGAATGAGAGCTAGTGTGAGTGCATGTACACGAGCAGGGGAATCAAAGGCCCTTAGCTTCTGTAGATGTAGCCTTAATCTCCAGTCCAAATAAAAAGTGTAGGAAAGCTCTCACAAGGAAGGAATGTTTTAAGAAAACATGATGTTAGTCTGTATCCACAAAAACAACAAGGAGTCCGATGGCGCCACCACGAAAGCTTATGCCCAAATAAATCTGTTAGTCTTTAAGGTGCCACCGGACTCCTTGTTGTTTTTAAGAAAAACATGTCTCCAGTCCTTTTCTTAGTATTTCTTCACCAACAGAAAAGGAATTGGAGGGTGGGGGGAGAATTTTTGTTGTACTGTTTGTAGTTTATATGGTTTTAAACCATGAGCATTCATGCCAGTTTGATGCTTCTGGTGACCAGATTTTCAAGACACCCCCCCCCCCCCCCCCCCCAATCTTGATTTTGCCTGAAAGGAGGTTTTGTTCTTCCCTGGCTGAGCTTTTGAGAATGCCCATTGATTACTTTAATCTGCCCTCCTTTGCCTGCTTTCATGATGTTTCTACATAATGAACGTGATGCTTCTAAGTTCATCAACATTTCTTCCTATTTAGTCAGAAGGTTCACTGTTGACTGGCATTACACGCTTTCTTTCAGTAAGTCCTCTGCTGTTCAGAAAACAGTACTTTCCCACTTCATCTGAATATGTACGGTGTTTGAGTACAGGTCTCATCTTACGCTGGGGTTACGTTCCGCAGTCAGCGCCTAAAGCGAAAATCGCGTATAGTCAAAATTACATTGAGTGTAATGGCGGGCGGAATCGCCCGCACTACAGAAACAGTCTTTAAATTGTTATTTTTCTCTTTTTTGTTGTTGTTGTTTTTGCCGACCGCATAAAGCTGAAATCGCGCATATTAAATGCGCCTAAGATGCAACAGACCTGTATAGCTCATTAAGTGTGCTCTAATGGTCAGAACAGGAAACAGATGCCCAGATTCCTTAGGTTCTCTTCGTAACTCAGCCCCTCACTGTGATATCTGGGGCAAGTCACCATAGCAATTTAGAATCTGTTTACCCATCCATGGCATGAGAATATTACTACTTATTTACCTTTAAGCAAGTGGATGTGAGTATTAACTGTAAAGAGCTTTGAGAACTTCTGATGGAAGGCACTATAGAAGTGCAAAGTATTTTTTTATTATTAACAAATTAAATAGGATATAGAACCATAATTGAATGAAATCTTTATCTTAGAACCTGAAAAGCTTTGCACAAATCATATGTGCAGCAGAAATTAAAAAAATATATTAAATGTTATTAATACTAAAGGAGCAACAAATTATCTTATGGAATAGAAATTGCAACTGACCTGTCAGCAAGAGCTGCAACACTAGCAGCTCACTGCAGTCACAGCATTTGGGCCTGGAGCAGCCCTCACTGTTACCATGACTGGCACCACTGTTACAAACCTCAAGTGTACCATATTTAAAAAAAACAAAAGGTCCCAAACACAACAGAGCTAGATGTAAAATTATTCCAGTGGATTAGATATAACTTTTATATTCCGTTTCTGAATATATAATTGTCATGTTGCAAAGATCTAGTGAAAAACAACTAATCTTCTTTGTCTGTACATGATCCTGATTCCTTACTGCTTAGACTCTTGTTTCTGCTTCGCAGCTTCAAGCACAAGGACAGATCCAGGGCCAAATCCCTCAGGCAGCACAAGTTCCTCAGGCAAATCTTCCAGTGGTGTCTGTTCCACCACCAATTGTACCATTTGCAGGAGCTGCAACACTCCCTTTTACTGAGATCTCTGTCACTGAGATTAACGTTGCTACTGGGCATCCACAGAAAGCAGCAGGTACAAAGAAATCTCACTCGGAGGCAATCTTATACATTTATTCCAATTCATTAAATTAATTGGACTTCAGAACCACTTTGACACTTAAGTTTTAAAGGTTTTTAAATGAGGTTACTAAATGTATAGCATAGACTAATATTTTTCCTACTTTTTTGGTGCTTTTAGAAGACTCTTATTGAAAGCACCCTTCTAAACAATATATTTGGTTGCAACATAACTTTGTAACTTGTAGTAATATCCACGATGCACAATAATTGATTGTCCTTCCATTTATTTTTATATTTCTAGAATGTGTCTAATTTTGCATACTGGAATTTGTAGGCAAGACTAGAAAAATGTCCTGTTTGCCATTGGAAGTGGACTTTTGTTAAATCCTCTCTGAAACTAAATTTTATATCACAATAATGTATATGGTTAGATAGAAATATAATATGAACAGTTAGATATTTTGATGATATTCTTAGAGGAAATGTGTGTTATATTCTAAATACTAACATTTGCACCTTATTTTATTGCTGATTTGCAGGAGCCCAGACATTGGATGTACATGTCCATCAGTTTCCAAAACTTAAACATGAAGTAGCTCAGCAACAGAGCCATTCATTCCCAGATTGTTCAAGGCCAAGCTACTGTGTAGAAAAGGTAAGCGGCTTTGCTTTTCGGTGGTGTTTGGACAGTTTTGCATGACTACTTTTTTTCTCATCGGTAGGCCAGGTACTAGAGATGATCTTCTCCTTTAAGTGACCTAAGGATTTTTTAAAAATTGGGTTTTCCAAGGTTCTGCTGTCAGCTCTGCCACTGATCAGTTCTGCAACCTGGAGCAAATCAATCTTTCTCTGAGTACAGGTCTGTCTTATCTTACGCTGGGGTTACGTTCCGCGGTTAGCGCGTAAAGCGAAAACCGCGTATAGTCAAAATCCCATTGACTTTAATGGCAGGCGGAATCGCCCGCACTACAGACACAGTACATAAATTGCATTTTTTCTCTTTTTTGTGTGTGTGTTTTTGCCGACCGTGCAAAGCCGAAATCGCGCATGTTAAATGCGTGTAAGATGAGACAGACCTGTATCTTCCTATCTGTAAAATGAAAGCACTACTCACCTCACAGGTGTTTTCTGAGAATTAATGTTTGTAAGGTGATTTTTGAAATCCCCGGATAGGTGCTACATAGGGGCAAAATATTATCATCTTTATTAACTCCAAGAATCCCGGTCTCATTTCTCCCATTTTATAAATGACAAAACTAATTACCGAGAAATTAAGTGATTTGCCCAAAACCACACAGTAAATCAGTATCAAGTTTGGGAATAGCATTTCATTCTCTTGACTTCCAGTCGTGTTCTTAGTCTCAGGCTTCTCCAGAGTTTCTGCCATCTCTTACTTTTGTTTCACATTCTTGACTGTGTAAAATGTACAATCAGCTAGTAACTTATCTTCATCTATAATTTAGGTTCACGCCCAGTCACCACCTGCTTGTCACCACGCCTGAATGATTTCTGCAGCAATGGCTACAGCTCAGGCGATCCCCCCAGAAGTCAATAGAGGAACAGGTCCTGACAATAGTCTCTCTCCAATCACTGACTCCAGGTGTACAGAACTCAGCAGCCTCAACCAAAATTAGCAAGTAAAAGTGCACATGAGGTTACCTACTTTCATACTGTGAAAGCATCTATGAAACCTTGTTGAACTAATGATTACATTAGAATAAGCAGAAAAGTACAGTATTTTGTTTGCTAAACCATGACAATAAAATCTGCAGGTTGTCCACATTTTATTTTCCAAATGAAGACTGAGCACTTTTTACAGACATAAATGCAAGAGAAGTTATTACTGAAATCTGAAAAAAGAAAAATGTACTCAACATTGAAAATATATTAATTGTAATGTACAGATAAAAGGTCTGTTCAAATGAAATGCTTTCTGCTGACAGAAAATGACCATCCTTCTGTACCGAAGCAGTGAATGACTAAATTACAGAGACAGAGGTGTAATCAACATGTTCATCATTGTGCTAGGCTATTGTCTCCAGAGCAATATCAAATAATAGCCAGTTATTCTTTAAAGAGAACTACATTTTATTAGTGGAGTGTTGCACTAAATGGAATGCATAACAATGAAAACTGCTGACTCTTTTTGTTATATCTACTGTAACTGAATAGCTGTCCTGTTAGGTGTATGGAAACAAAATGCAAACTGTAAATTTTTAGATGAATCTTTAGCGCTGTAAAGTAGGAATTCAGTGAACACTGACCTACTGCCTAAACGGAGTGTAAGTTGAACAATAAAGTGTCTTTTCTTTTTATATAAATTGCTTTCTTTCTGTCCTGTTTCTTTGTGCATGTCCAGGGGTGAAAGTAACTTAAAGGCCTTACCAGTACGCTGGAGTCCTGAGCGCGGACGTGGCCTCAACGGGAAGAGGCCATTTAAAGGCTGCAGAGCTCCGGCCCCTTTAAATTCCTGCTGGAGCCCGGATGCCGGAGCCCCGGGGCTCCAGCAGCTGGGCTCCGGCGGTGCTTTAAAGGGGCCGGGGCTCCCTGCAGCGGCTGGAGCCCCGGGCTCTTTAAATCCCCGCCAGAGCCCTGCCGCCGCTACCCGTGGTTGGCATGCCTCTGGATTGAGCCCCACGAGTCAGCTGTTTAACTTGGCCAAAAAATTGCTCAGAATCAAAATGTGGAATAAAAAAATCTCCACCCAGGTGCAAATTTCAGCTCCACTTTTCTGAATCCCAGACTTACACTTATTTTATTACAGCTTGCTACTAGACATAAGCAGCTGACTACTAGAACGTAATGGCACAGCTAGTGAAATGGATATTGGAATTTTGAAGTAAAGCAGGTTGTCTGTATGATCATTCGCATGCTCTTTTGGCCCTCAGCCATTCCACAACATTGCTGGTGAGGGCTTAAAGTCTAGGAGAGTTTATGGGTGCACAGTTCTTTTGTGCGAATTTCCAAACCAGATTGTTAGCACGGTTGCTAAAAGTGAAGACCTATCAACACGTACTCTATTATGAGATTAACTATGCAAAAAATAAAGGTTACCCAAAGAAAGCTCTTAACAGCTTTCTTTCTTTCTTTTTTTTTTTTAAAAAGAGGAAATTATGCTAGTGCTTAAAAAGGAATTAATTTACCATTCTGAAGTTCTCTTAGTGCAACTGGCTGTTGAAAGTGGCAACAACTATACAAATGCACAGTAAGCACTTCCCAAAGGATTTATCACAACAAATCATAACGTACCTTTTGTATATCTAAATACATCTATACTGAAGACAGTAATTTCTCAAATGGTACATTTAGTCTATTCACAACTCCAATGCTCTAAGGGATTCCTCCTTTCTCCTCCCTCCCCTCTTTTGTTGTTTGATAGAAAGCCATGCCAATTGAAATAAAGCACAAGAAAGTGAACACAAAACGATATTGAAATAGCGACGGAGGGGAGCCCGGCACCCCCGGCGGGGACCCACTTTCCATTCCCCCCTCATAGGAAGCTGGGGACCGTCACCGGGGGGGACACACCCGCTACGCTGCCCCTTACCCCTAGCGCAATCCTGCTGCTCCCACGGTTTGGTTCGAGCCATTGCGCATACTCAGTGAGGGAGTCTCGGTACAGGAACGGAATTCGCGGTTTGTCTCCTATCAGCGCCCGTAGCGGATGTGTTTCCCCCCCCCTCCCCGGTGACGGTCCCCAGCTTCCTGTGAGGAGGGAATGGAAAGTGCGGCCCCGGCTCCTGGGGTAAGTGGGTCCCCGCCGGGGGTGCCGGAGCGGGGGGTGCCGGGCTCCCCTCCGCCCTGCTCCGTCCGCAGAGCCGAGCAGGCCCGGGGCTGAGGCCGGGCCCTGGCTCCGGGGCACCCGTCCCATGCGCGGGGGGAGGCTGCGGAGCGGGCCTTGGTCTCTGCTCCGCGCAGCGCGAGGGGGACCCCAGGAGCCTGCCCCGCCGCGGGGGACGGCGGAGGAGGATTACTGGGAATTCCCGTGGCCGTTAGGAGTTAAGTGCAAAGGGAAATTCACACCCCCCCACCCCGCCCATGGCTCCCCGCTGAGCAGCATCCTCCCGCTTTGCACTGGCGGCGGCTGCTGCGAGCGGTGTGATGGTGGGGGTGTGAACACACTCGCCTGCTCTGCGGGTCTCGGGGACACCCAGGACCGGGCCCTACAGACACATCTTGGTTTCTGGACGGGCCTGGGGCCGCATGCAACTTGTTAAAATGAGGAGTTCTGACAAATCAGGATTCACTTGCCTGAAGTAATTCATGTTACAGGAGCACCGCTTATGCACATACTTCAAAGGGTAATCGCCCTTCCCGCTTTTCAGCCAGGACGTTAATAGTGGGGTGTGCTGATGAGGTCTCATTATCAAGGGTTGATTATGCATTTTCACTTATTTGTAGATTGCCATTCGTGGTTAGTGTTTGACAGACAAATTAATATAACAACTCCTTGTTCCTAGGAGTTTAGATTTAAAATAGCCAGCAACCATGACAAGAAATGGGGGAGTGAAGAGGTATGGCATAGTATAGACCCACATATTTGTATGCAGTGAAGTATTAGAAATGGAACTGCAGTTTTCAAAATAAATGAGCAAGGTAGGTTTTTTTAAATATTAGCTTTCTTTTGATTCTCCTGCTAATTTGCAGTGCCCAGTCTTTGGCAATCGGTCTCCCTGTCAGTGCACATTAGTGAGATTGTACTACACTAGAATGCCAAATAACTTGAAAACCAGAACATTTTTCACTTGAGATAATGTTGTTGAGCCAAAGCAGATATGTTTAAAAAATTGAGCCTACATTTCTTGTGGATATTCCATAGCAAATGGAAGAAGAAAGCAGTCTTTTAACTTTCATTTCAGCTTGGTTGGTCAAAAGAGGAACGTATCACTTGTAATACCATCTTGCTGTGGGTTATTCCAGAACGTCTGTTGGCTAGAGAAGTGTATCAGAGGTTTAGATAGTAAATATATTTGTGGTGTTTGTGTTTCAGACCATCCATATTTTGAATAATTGCATGAAGGTTACTGTTTTAATTAACTATAAAGGTAGAATGTGTTCCTAATTTTGAGGCAGAAAAACTTCTAAATTCTTACTCAAATGTATATCTTCTAACATTCAGTTACCAAAACAAATCTTTACCTTCACTAAATTTCTGTTTTTATGTATTTCTTTAGAATTTACTTTAAAAAACAAAAAAGGTGAAAATGCACCATGGCAACGGTCCTCAGAATGCTCAGCGTCAGCTCCAGAGGTCCAGATCCTTCACAGGTAGTGAGGGAGAAGAGCAGCAGACAAACTTACCGCAGTCCCCTGCAACTTCATTTGCTCCTTCTGCAAGCCCATCTGCACCACAGTCCCCCAGTTACCAAATACAGCAATTTATAATGAGTAGAAGTCCGGTAGCTGGGCAGAATGTGAATATCACACTGCAGAATGTTGGACCAGTAGCTTCAGGAAACCAACAGATAACACTTACCCCTTTGCCAATACCAAATCCAACATCACCAAATTTTCAGTTTAGCCCTCAGCAAAGGAGGTTTGAGCATGGATCTCCATCGTATATTCAAGTTACTTCACCATTGCCCCAACAGGTTCAGTCTCAAAGCCCTACACAACCCAGTCCTGTACCAGTGCAGTCACTACCAAACGTTCGGGCAGGCACTCCAGGTTCTGGCTTGGGTATGTGCAGCCAGAGCCCTACTAGAGGATTTGTTGATGCTAGTTTGCTTGTGCGACAGATCAGTCTGAGCCCTTCAAATGGTGGACACTTTGTATATCAAGAAGGATCTGGAATTGCACAAATTGCTCAAGGAACTACAGCACAGGTACAAATTCCATCTTCTGGGGCGCCTGCAACTGTACGAGAACGCAGGCTTTCACAACCTCATTCACAGACTGGTGGTACCATTCATCATCTTGGACCTCAAAGTCCTGTAGCTAGTGGAGCAAATATGCAACCTTTGACTAGCCCAGGTCATATTACAACTACTAACTTGCCACCGCAAATCAGCAATATTATTCAAGGGCAGCTCATGCAGCAGCAGCAAGCACTTCAAGGGCAGCAGTTGAGCAGACCCATAGGATTTGATAGGGCTTCTGGTGGATTAATAGCTGGAGTTGGAGGACCACCTGCTTTTGGAATGACATCACCACCCCCTCCTACAAGCCCTTCACGAGCCACTGTACCACAGGGTCTGTCTAATCTTCCTCTTACTCCTATGGTAAGTACGGGAGTGAAAAAACAACCTAAAAAATTGGAGGAGATTCCACCTGCCACCCAAGAAGCTGCTCAGATGAGAAAGCAGTGTTTGGATCATCACCACAAACAGATGGAGATTCTGAGGGAGACTTTTAAGGAATATTTGATTGAACTATTTTTCTTGCAACATCTTCAAGGGAATATGATGGACTTCTTAGCTTTTAAGAAGAAACACTGTGTTCCATTACAAGCATACCTTAGACAAAATGACTTGGACCTTGAGGAGGAGGAAGAGGAAGAACAATCTGAGGTTATCAATGATGAGGTAAGAAATCTATTGTTTAATAGTTTGGAATAAAACGCTAAATGAAATTGTGGCAATTGGATACCAAAGTATTAGATTATACCTTAAATTATACCTTAGAAATACCTTAAATTTTATTTCTGATTGAAGTAATAGAGCAGACTTTTTCATGAAGATTCTGAGTGAATTGTAATTTTGCTATGTGAAGATTAAAACTGCAGGTTGGTTTGAGCATGCAATTGGAAGCATATATTTTAAGAACAGAGGTAATTTAGTAGAGGGGAAAAGAATTAGGGCTTTGAAGGAAAATACACTTGTTTTCTCACTGATCAAGTTCATGTCAGTATTCAAGTCCGCCCCACAAAATAGTTAAGCTCTATCCTAAACCCACAGAAGCTTGGAATTGTTGCTGGAAGCATGTTAGCTTATCAAAAATGATTATGTATCATAGAGTAATTTTAATTTATAAGTTATCATGTAATACCTACATTCAAGAAAAGAATGAGATGAAGAATGACCTTAACTTGGAACTTGGCTTTTGCCCAAAGAATTTAGTTTGTGCATAAAAAAACAGTTTCCTTTTTTAATTAAACAAAATATTAAAGTTCTTTGAATGAATTCCATGCTTAGTAATGGCAAGTGACTTGAACCAAATATGGTAACCAAATATGATGTGCAACTTTTCCTGAATAGTTATATCAGTGCATATTAATTCTGACCTGCGGTATCCCCTCTATTCCATTTTGGTGGCCTAAGCAAAACCTATCTTGAGCAGAGTCTGACAGTTGAGTAGCAAGTAGTTGAGATGTCATGTTTGGCACAATGAGTGAATTGATACCACTTGAAACTCTTAAATACCCTTTTACAAATTATGTATCCAAAATAGGGAAGGGTATGTATTTGCCAGTTTGCAAAAAGATTCCATTCAAAAAGACTTAAGTATGTTTGAAATTTCTATAACAGTTCCATATATCTTCAATGAAAAGTTGATGAACCTTTAAACTAAAGGATTACTAGTGACCCCAGCTTTGGTTTGAATTTGCAGGTGGGTCAGAAGTTGTAGCATAATGTGTAGCATTTAGTATGTTTGATGGGAGAAGAAATTTAACTGTGACTAAGATCAGATACTGATAA
This sequence comes from Platysternon megacephalum, assembly GCA_003942145.1. Lineage (NCBI taxonomy): Eukaryota > Metazoa > Chordata > Testudines > Platysternidae > Platysternon > Platysternon megacephalum. The sequence continues at coordinate 13,681,413 of QXTE01000013.1, forward strand.
TTTTGAAGAAATAATTTGTTTCTGCACACAGTAGCTTAAATTGTGGTAACAGGATGTCCTTTTTTTTAAAAAAAAATCCGCAATGGGTGTCCATGAATTATTCCTTGTGGTTTGAAATTTGTCAAATTGTTTGCCTGTTCTTGTTGGTCTATTTATTTGTCACTAGCTGAAATGGCCAGGTATGTTGAGCTCTGTTGTACAAATTCAGGGGCAGATCCTCACCTGATAAATTGACATCGGTCCATTGAAGTCACTAGAGCTTTGACAGTGTACACCAGCTGAGGATCTGTCTCTCTGGTTTTTTGGGTTCAAGTTTGCTCACTCTTTTTTAGTTCTAAGGCACAGTTTAACTTATATTTATGTTATATGTGAACAGCTAATTGCTCGTGAAAGTTGTAATCATTTTAACTGTTGTAGGATTTTGCAAACTGTGCCAATAAACTTGTTTGACTGTTCTAACAAATTAAGATAGCTTTTGCAAATCAAGGCACCTTTTGAGTATGTTCTTTCTTTGTATTTTTGGTCTTCCTTTCTTTTATTTCCCCCCCTCTTTATCACCTTCTGCTAAAGCAATGCACCTCATCCCTTGCCTGGAAGGGCTGATCACTTTGGAAATTAATGGGGAAGAGAGAATGGTGGCTATGCTCATTGCTTAAATAAATGTTCAGGCTCTCTTGAGTTCAGACTGTCTGTCATGCTAATTTGTTGTCAACTAGGAACTGAGATAATTAAATTTAACCCACACTGTTACTTAATCTGGATTTAAGACAGTTTTTCAGTGGTGAGAGTCATTGTAGGTAGTCTGTCCCTCACTCACTCTGTTCTGCTATTAAAAGTGAAACAGAACTCTTCAAAAATTGTCTATATTCAAACCAAACTGCACTGATGGTCATTTAGTTATAATCCCCTCTTCAGTGAGGTACCATCAGTACAGTGTAAAACAAGTGTGTTGATCAGTTTTAAAAACTTTTAAAAATAAAATGATTCTCCCTTTTTTTTTTTCTTTTTTTTCCCCCCAAAATATTTTCTCTCAGGTAAAGGTTGTGACAGGAAAGGATGGGCAGACTGGTACTCCTGTTGCTATAGCAACCCAGCTTCCTCCAAATGTTTCTGCTGCTTTTTCATCCCAGCAGCAACCGTTTCAGGTACTTTTCAATGGTTCTAAAATGTAGTCTCATCCCAGATTTTTTTTCTTCATTCAGATTTGATATTTCTTAGCAGAATTCGTATTTTCCCAAGAGCCCATCCGTTGTCATCTAAAACAAACAAAAATAACTTTAAATCTTGAAACGCATGAATGTTTATTGGGTGTTGAGGAAGTTAAATCTATCTTGTCTCAAAGTTGCTGGCTTTTTTCATCAACTTTCAGCTTGAATGTTTTTCACTTTGGTTTGTTTGTCGTTTGTTTCCCTAAAGCATTTGGTTCATTTGTGCATTCTGCATAGTAGTAGTTTGGATTTCTCTGTGTGTGGCATTGTAACTGTGGATTTCTTCTCAATTTCTTATCTTTTTTTCTTGTTTGATTGAAGGTTTTTGTATATGCCTGCAGAAGGTATTAGATTTTCCTTGCTTGCTGTAGATTGTATGATGCATTTTTCTACCGAAAAACTTCAAAATGAGTCGTCATAAGTTACCTCACTTTCACGAGATTTATCATGGATATCAGGTAGAAGAAATAAAAGTGTTTAGAGGGTCCCATTGTAGACAGAAGTTTGTTTTTGGATGGGAGCACATTGAAGAAGGTATCTAAAGAGAGGAATGACACCTATAAAAAGAATTAATTATATGGATCAATGGAGATGCAATTTGAACACAGGCTAGCTTATGTGTACATCATTGCCCTCTGCTGGGTATTTCAGACCTACGTCAGTGTATCTGGCTGTTGCCCTCTTGCAATGGGCCCACAAAGGATAAGCCCTAATTCTGTAGTTGAAATATTCTCTCTCAGCTCAAATGCTGCACTTACTTCTGTTTTGGTGAAGATGATCTTTAACAGCAAACTGTACTTGATGGGCTATATATCCTGCCTTACCTTACAACTTGTGCAACCCCACTAACTTCATTCCGATTGCCCTGGGGCTTTAAGTCAAGACAGTATTATTGACTGTATTCACAAATATAATAAATACTATGTACATTTTTAAAAAAAATTAAATTGTTTAGCGAAGATGTGTTTGTTTCCAATGCTTTTTAATGTGGCCAGTAATTACATAGGTTTCAAAAGTTTTTGAAAGTTAGTCATATATCATCTTTTGCTCAATCCATTTAAAATATATGTATTTGAAAACATTGTATCAATTGACTTTGTATAGCACTTGTGGATGTCAGTAAGCTCCGCCCATATTAATGACATCATAGTTTCCATAGGAACTAAGTTACTTCAAAATGAAAATAGCAAACACACTAAAAATATACAAAGTGCTGTGAGTAATATCATTATTCCCAAGCTTTTAGCAGAAAAACGATAGTACACCTCACATCCTTACATCTTCTCTCTCTGTTGCTGTTTATAAAACATAGTAGGTATCTTGATCAGTTCTGTCATTGAATTTGGAGTGTTGTAAGTACAGTAAGTTAAGATTATTATGGTGGACATCCTGCCTGATAACCATAGAGTACCCAGAACTTTTCATTATTTTTAAGAAGATTCAGAACAATTTATTTTCTAGTGTCAGTGATGTACAGTTGCATTTCATATAAAACATAGTGTTTGCTCTCAAAAGCTTATGTCTAAATTCAGTAAAAATAATGCAAATAAGTTGGAGGCATTCAGATACTAAATGTCAGTCCAGAAACCTAAAACAAATAGACCTGGAAATCGAAGCTGGGAGCAGTCAGGCATTAGTAGAAGGCAGGTGAAATAAATGGGTTTTAGAGTGGACTTTGGAGGAGGAGGGTTGCTTAAGTTGTTGCTCAGAAAGACATTTGGTACAAATAGTGTCTGAGTTGGATATGTTAATTAATTCTGTACAATTCTATGGTTGTATAAAAAGTGTGCATTGTTTATTATAACACATTATTTGAAATCAGTCATATTGTACACGTCTAAATTTATCATACTTTGCCAAACTTAACTGTTTGGGCCAGGTGTCTGCTTCAGACTAAAACTTCTTTGAAAGTTTTTCATATTGAATGTGGCATAACATTATTATGTATGTTAATATAAATAAAAGTAGTGAATTAAAAAGGAAACAATGAAGGCAGACAGTTAATCCTTAATCATTTGAGTACCATATTGGATGAGCACATATGCCATATAGTTCTGGGCAGTGTCCACCGTGTTTACCTAAAAATTCTTAACTCAGATGAACATCATAATACCATAAATACACCACTAGTGGTCATAAATGTCCATCTATTATTCCCAGACTTGGACAGGGTCTTCATATGTGAGGTTGAGCAGAATACATGCTACAGTACTTAAGTACAATGGGATGCTATGCATGTAAGATGTGTGTGTGTGTGTGTTAGTTTATACTGTACAATAGGGCACTGAAGATTTTTGGACACCTGCAATTTATTTAAATATTGTTTTGTGTTCACTTTCTTGTGCTTTATTTCAATTGGCATGGCTTTCTATAAAAAAAAAAAGAGGGGAGGGAGGAGAAAGGAGGAATCCCTTAGAGCATTGGAGTTGTGAATAGACTAAATGTACCATTTGAGAAATGACTGTCTTCAGTGTAGATGTATTTAGATATACAAAAGGTATGTTATGATTTGTTGTGATAAATCCTTTGGGAAGTGCTTACTGTGCATTTGTATAGTTGTTGCCACTTTCAACAGCCAATTGCACTTAGAGAACTTCAGAATGGTAAATTAATTCCTTTTTAAGAACTAGCATAATTTCCTCTTTTTAAAAAAAGAAAGAAAGAAAGCTGTTAAGAGCTTTCTTTGGGTAACCGTTATTTTTTGCATAGTTAATCTCATAATAGAGTACGTGGTGATAGCACGGTTGCTAAAAGTGAAGACCTAACAATCTGGTTTGGAAATTCACACAAAAGAACTGTGCACCCATAAACTCTCCTAGACTTTAAGCCCTCACCAGCAATGCTATGGAATAGCTGAGGGCCAAAAGAGCATGCGAATGATCATACAGACAACCTGCTTTACTTCAAAATTCCAATATCCATTTCACTAGCTGTGCCATTACGTTCTAGTAGTCATCTGCTTATGTCTAGTAGCAAGCTGTAATAAAGTAAATTTGAGTCTGGGATTCAGAAAAGTGGAGCTGAAATTTTCACCTGGGTTGAGATTTTTTTATTCCACATCTTGATTCTGAGCAATTTTTTGGCCAAGTTAAACAGCTGACTCGTGGGGCTCAATCCGGAGGCATGCCAACCTCCAGCTTCTGTTGAAGCCCACAGTGATGTTGGTGGCCTCTTGGTAAGCTTAAACTCTCTTCAAGATCCAAATTAACTTCATTCATATGCTTTCCAAATATTTGGCATACAGAATTAAAGTTAGCCCTGCATACTGAATTAAAAAATAAATAAATTGTCTTTATTATATTTTACCATATTTGCTGGTTACTGATACTAGTAGTATGCAAAGGCTGTTTCTCCCAATCTAATTTGCCATATATTTAATTCTGTAGTGAGGTAAAAATATTCAATTTTTGACATGACTGGTTTTTTTAATGCAATAACTGTGTGATGATACATGCACTTAGTTGTAACGTCATTGCAGCGTCAGGCAGATGGCAGGAGGAGAGAGGTCTTGTATAAATGTAAATCCTTAATAGCAAAAGGAACCCAGAAAGATAATGGCCAAGTATATTTCTTCTCCCACCCCATTTCCTAGTTTTAATAGCACTTTCCTTGAAACACAAAATTTATAACACACACAACTGATTTCCTCTTCTTAGTTAACATAATTATACTTGAAAGCTGAATGGAAGACTCTCAGGGTCACTTTATATAGCTTTGTTATAGGAGTATTTAAAAATTGCCAGAAGATATTGAACAAGTCTTACTTTTTAGAGTATACAATCATTTTGAAGAGCTAATAATACAAGTAGGTGTTCTTTGGATTCACTGTAACTTCATGTGTTGTTGTAAGGGAAACTGATGAGGTAGCTGAACTTTTATGATTTTTGGTTTTTTTAATAGCAAACGCACACAGGGACTCCAGTAACGGGGACTGTGAATACCATAGAAATTGAAGCTTTTAAGAGACAGCAAGCACTTACTCCAGCAGGTATGTTCTTCTTCAACAATTTAATTTTATTTTGAAGGAAAATAGAAGATCCACTACTGCATAATTATTGAAATGTAGCTTTGCCTCACTCTGGCAATTGCCAGATTTTGGCCTATTTGTTGTGACTGGTATGGTGCAGTGTGTTCCACCTACAACAAATGGGACTGGATTTGGCAAGTGTAGAAATATTAACAAGTCTGTCATTTGGCTGAGGAAAGTGAAGTTGGCCACCTTGAAATATAAAGGAACTCTGCCCTTGGAGCATATTCCTCATGAATGCTACACATGTGTAGTAGAGTTGTAGCTTTCTGAGCTGATATTGAAACCATGTGTAGTACTTTTGCTTTGTAAACTGAAACCATTCCATTATACCATGCCATAAATGGAATTTGAATATCACAGATTCATCTAAGAGACCACGAATTGAAGTGGGCCGTCATGGGATGGTTTTTCAGCATCCAGGTGTGGCTTCAGGAGTTCCTCTACAACAGCTAATGCCAACGGCACAAGGTACTGTCACCACATGCCAATTGCAAATTAATTTAACAAGGAGATGTAAGTAATGGGACTAGAAACTTAGGCTCCTAGTCTTCTGAGATCCTAGTTCTACCATAGACTTCTCCTTGTAAATTAATTCTTGGTATGCAATGCCTGGTTTGTTTAAGGAGCTGAGTGATGGGCTCCAGTGGTGCATGTGGGCATGGAAGTACGTCACAAGTGCTGGTGCAAAATGGTTAGCTTAGGAGCTCTGGATCTAAACCAAGGGTTTGTGGAAAAAAATAGCTCCTACTTTGGCATATATGTGATAAATGTTGTTTTTACTTCATTACTGGTGTTAGTTCACTGATGGTCATTTTTGGTCCAAGTGTGTTAATGTACAGCATCCTCCGTATATAACATTCAATGACTTTTGAGCTCCCGCTAACTCATAACTAGTTGAAAAACCAATTAGGAAATCCAGAAGACAATTTAGTAAAGATAATGCATTTTATTGTAATTGATTCTTATTCAAAAATTGCTGGCTGCATTCCTTTGCATGATAGATTGTTTATTGTAATGGTGATTTATTTTTGTGATTGTGATGTGGTATTTTCAAAGTGATGGTATCTTATCACCAAGTAAGTAACAAGTCAAAATGTGTTGGCTGTCCAACCGTTTTCTGGTTAAAGTAGTAAAGAACATTGACACTTAAAATTCATCTGTGCTGATTTCCTCTTGCTTTGCAGGTGGAATGCCTCCAACTCCTCAAGCAGTACAGCTCAGTGGACAGAAACAAAGCCAGCAACAGTATGACCCATCCAAAGGTCCTCCTGTGCAGAATGCAGCAAGTTTACACACTCCTCCACCTCAACTGCCGGGGAGGCTGCAACCTGCTAACGTCCCCATAACGTCTCTCCCCGCTGCATTGCAGCTTTCACAGCAACAGCCACAGATAGTAGAGTCTCCAGCACAGCCCCAGATTCAGGTGAAGACCCAGCCCCAAAGTGTACCCATCACTTCTGCTCCACATAGCCAGCTCCCGACACCACTTCAACAGCAGGTACAGCCAGCACTCCATATACAAGGACAGACACCAACACAAGTGTCCCAGCCGCAAGCTGCAATACAGCAACAGGTATATAAATATAAATTTTTGCCTAATGTGAAAAGCTTACTCCTAAAACAACTCTTGTTGCAGTAACTGGGAGAATGACAGCAGTCTGTTCTTATAAATATGTGAAAGATGTTAAATGGCTGAAATTTTTAAACTCTACAAGACAAAATAAACTTATGTAGCTGTAGCTTGTTGAGTAAAACAGTAAAGCATTTGTAAAGCATTTTAAATGTAGTATTTCTAGTGGATTAAAGTTAGGTCAGCATTTGGCCAGCTAACACATTCTTCTGTAATGCAGCGTTAGATAGTATCTGATTATAAAGTTCCTTATCTCTCCACAGACTGTGATGCTGACACGACCATCTGCAGACGCTGCCCAAACTTCTCAGCGTCTTACAGCAAATTCATTGCCACCTACCTCCTCTATTCCACCAGCAGCTCTCTCAGGCACAGCACCGCTTTCTTCGTATCCAGTACAGACAAACAGAACCTCTCCAGCAACTAACAAGTCACTGTCTCCTATTGCATCAAAACCCCCAGGCTTAGCCGTAACTACAGCACCTAAAACACAGAGCCCAGCTCAGAATGCAGCAGTGTTACCACAGGATAGCTCTCAAGACAAGCTTGCTGAGCAAGTAAAACTGGTAAGATATTTTCTTTCGGAACCTAAAGACCACTAACATGAAGAAAGGTTACATTGTTGAGCTGTTAATACACACAGGAGAGTTCTAATTTTTATTTCTCGCATTTTTTGGTGGTTATATTTTATGCACTTCCAAAGAAGCTAGAGATAAAACTGCTAATGAAAGCAGTCTCCTTTGCTAAATGCATTTTTCTTTTTTGTATTTCCATAATATTGATCACACCTGATCACTCAAGATGTACTGTTGTGGTAAGAACTTGTGGGGGGGCAGGGATAGCTCAGTGGTTTGAGCATTGGCCTGCTAAACCCAGGGTTGTGAGTTCAATCCTTGAGGGGGCCATTTAGGGATCTGGGGCAAAATTGGTCCTGCTAGTGAAGGCAGGGGGCTGGACTCAATGACCCTTCGGGGTCCCTTCCAGCTCTATGAGATAGGTATATCTCCAAGTTAAATTAAATAACTTTTCTAGTAAAATTGAGCCAGGTCATTTGCCTCTTAAACAGGATCCTTGTAGATTTTGTTTCTCCTAACAGCTAAGGAGGATTTGTAGTGAAGTAGTCTTATCCTTTCTTATATTTTCCTTATATAGTAAAGCTCTGATTTCAGTAAAAAGGGATAGTTCAGTGTAGTTTCCATAGGTCTTGTAAGTCGATTGCTGTGCTGTCATACGAAGTGTCTGTCTGTCTTGTGTTACAGAAGGCACTTCGTTGAATACAGTTTGAACTATTGTAATTCTTATTACAATTGAATCTCATTTAGTCTGTTAATTTTGGCACTTCAGTGCTATGTGCAGACTTGATTTGTTTCCCATGGGGTAGCATTAACTTTAAATGTAAAATTTGTTTATGATATTGGGACTTTATAACACTGTTTTTTTTTATTCAGCTGCTATCATAGCTGCAGCCGGACAGAGGCATCTGTCATTGAAATGTATTTGTACATGACACATTTGTGGAGGGTTGTTTTTTTTTTGTAGGAAAATCAAATCCATCAACGAATAGCAGAGCTGAGGAAGGAAGGCTTGTGGTCCCTGAGACGATTGCCCAAACTCCAGGAGGCCCCGAGACCCAAATCTCATTGGGATTATCTGCTAGAAGAAATGCAATGGATGGCAACTGATTTTGCTCAAGAGAGAAGGTGGAAGATGGTTACTGCTAAGAAGGTACTTTGAAATATGTTTTTGAAGAGAAATAACTGGTCTTGCTGTCAGCCATCTTTGTAACAATGTTATTGAAACACGTATTTTGTCTAGTTATAGTAAAATCCTTATGTTTTTAGATGGAAGGGAGTGCCAGGAGTGTAAAGTATATGGATGGCAGGAGAGAGATCACTTGATCATTGCCTGTTAGGTTCACTCCCTCTGGGGCACCTGGCATTGGCCACTGTCAGTAGACAGATACTGGGCTAGATGGACCTTTGGTCTGACCCGATATGGCCTTTCTTATGTTCTTATGCATTAGTAAAGTAGCCTTAATGTAAATAAGACCATAATCTAGTAGACTTTTCTGTCTTTTTTTTAATTTCATACCAGTTACTTTTCTGACATAGAAAGATTATAGAAATATTGAAGATTAATTACACCATAGGTGCACTGAAACTATGCTACAGTTAACATCTGGTTGATGGGTAAAAAGTCTAATTTTAAGAAATGTGGTGATGTATATTTTGAGGAAACCTCATTCAGAATCTAATGGTTTTTATTAGATGGTGAGAACTGTGGCTCGCTACCATGAGGAAAAGAAACTTAATGAAGAGAGAGCCAGAAAAGAGGAACAAAACAAGTTAAGGCGCATTGCTGCCTCAATTGCTAGAGAAATAGAATACTTCTGGTCAAATATTGAACAGGTAAACTGTCCACTTCCTTAAAAAAAAAAAAAAAAAAAAAAAGATTTGTGACTGCAAGATTGTTTTAAAGTCTTTTTAAAATCTAGAGGCTCTAATCACATTTTTGTTGCAATTTTATATATTAGGTTGTTGAAATAAAACTGCAAATTGAATTTCAAGAGAAAAGGAAAAAAGCATTGAATTTAAGGAAAAGTTCAAATAAAGGTAACTGTGTTTCAGTTTATTAAAACTGGAGTATAAATTCATGGCCCACCCTACAGTTTTTACATATTTGCATCCACTTACTCAAGTATGGGGTCTCATCTTTTTGACAGTAGAAATCCAAATTGTGAATCATGGTATTTATTGTATTTTACTGTTAGACTTGACTTATCTTGATGGTTTTTCTCATGTATGCAATTAAATGTTAACATAAGAAACACAAAGTTGCTGAGTGACTGTTGGATGTCTGTAATAATTTTCCAGGGAAAGATACAAAACCTACAGAAGACATTTCATTGGAAAAAGAAAGTGAGGTGGTAAGTCTCTTTTTTACTTGTTACTTAGAGTCTCAGATTTATTCTAAATTTTACTGCTTCTTATGAAATAATACTTTTTTTTCTTTGTCTGTTTCAAATAAACATTAAAGCTGCCCTTTTAGACTAACACACAAACTGACACTAAACAGATTTATGGAAGTTTAATGCTGAGTTTTTGGCCTTAAACAATTCATCATTGTGTGCAGGGGGGAAAACACAGTATGTTGTTAGGAACCATAAACCTTTGACATCTGAATGTTCTGAATTTTGTGTGTATCTGAGATCGATAATATAATACCTTTTGAAAAGAGAGTTAATGTTTATCCAGGAACCTATAAGGGCTTTGAAGTGGCCATTCTAGTGTTTAGGGATGAAAAAGATGTTTGGATGTTTTTAAAGGGTGTATTATTTACCCAGTCACACATACAGGCTCTGATCCTACAAAGTGATCTCTGCAGCTGGACCTTTATATCTGCATAGAGTCCCATTGACATCAGTGGAATTCCACTCATGTGGATGCCTTTGATTGACTTTGGTCAACTTATTATACAAATATTGGTATTTAAGGAGGAACTGGATGGAGATTTAGCCTCCTCCTGTCCTAGAAGTCTTGTTTATATATTGCCTTTATATTCCATGGGTTTGAACATTTAAATTATTTAATGCTAGGGTTCACTGTCATCTGGAAGGAAGAGAAAGGCAAGCACATCCTTGACTGATGAGGAAGGTTAGTCACTTTTTAAAATTCTGTCTACAGTGCTTGGTGCATTTGTCTTTGGAAGTGTGGGTATGTATTTTATATATTTAAAAACTGAACACTAGTTTTCAATCTGCTGATCCAGATACCCTGCATTTTTGCAACATAATTGCCAACCTTATCCACTTCTCGGCAAAGATTAAATAGCAGAGTGAGGGAAGGTACTTCAGTGAGGTTTTATTACCAAGACTTCACTATTGTTACCTATTATACCCAATCCCTCCCTAAATGCCCAAGGAAAGAGATGAATAAACATTTTGTGGTATTGGCTTCTTCTATCGTCTGCTCCTTATTTGTGAAAATACCAGCTGAATTGAGCTATAGTTTTCACTTTAAGAACAAAATAATATTAATAAAGAGACCTTTTTAGAAGCATGGATGCTGGTATTGCTAGAACTTGGGAGTGGAAGAAAATCTTCTCTTCTGTGTCAGTATATCTGATTATAATTTTCTCTCCTCCTCCTCTTCCCCACTTCTCCCCAACCTCCTTACTTGTTTTTTACACTGCTTTTTCAGGGGGATTGCTATACTGGATCAGACTAGTGGGTTCATCTAGTTTAATATCCTATTTGACAGCATACAAGTTGCTTGAGAGGAAAAACTCCGGCAGTTGTGGGATAACCTGACCCTAGGGAAAGTTTCCTACTAACACTCAAAAGTTCAAGGTTGACTTATGCCCTGAAGCATGAAGGATTCTATCCCTTCCAAACCTCTTTTGTTAAAAAGAAGGTATTATTGTAATTCTGGATATTCTTGTTGTTCATATAAATATCTAATCCTTTTTGGAATCCTGCTAAGGTTCTCAGTGATATCTGGTTATAGTGAGATTCAGAGATACCTAAATAGTGACTTGCATAGCTTCTTGAGCTGGTGAGATCTTATGAACCTGTACACCTCACTAGATCACAGATACGAAGCAATGGAGATACTACAATCTATGTGACCACTATCCAGAGTTCAGCAATTACACCGAGACAAGGCTAGCTTAATGACCTTTCTCTCTCGCTAAATTCCACTGTGATATCCAATGCCTTTGACTTGGGAACAATCTCCAAAGCAGGCTTAAACTGGCAGATCTATTATGTATACAGTCATACTCTGATTTTTTTTATAATTGTTTAACTAAGCTGCCTTTATAAATGTGTGTTTTGGTGATAGTTGAAGATGAAGAGGAGACGATTGAAGAGCAGGAGGCTAAAGAAGGAAATATAAACCATCAAACTGAACTTTCTAACTTAGCCAAAGAAGGTAGGTATGTGGATTGCCTGTGGACACAATTTTGCTACATATTGGTGGGGTTTGGAGTAAAATGTGAAAATGTATAGCAGTTACTATATTTACAAATATGGTAGCTATCAAATGAATGTTTGTTTTTCTGAATGCATTCAACTTTCAAACCATGTATAGTTTGTATTCCTGTGTGTGGTTTTGTTGTTGTTTTTAATAGTGGACTGTGATGAATGTTAGTGTTTATGGAGTGGTATGTATAATGATTAGCTAATTCTTAAGTAATTTGGTTTGAAAAAGAGTTTCTGTGTAAATGTTTTTATTTAGATGTTGCTCCTATACAAACTCTGCACTAAAAGGGTCCCATCCAGATCTCCAAGTGCCCTTGATATACACTGAAAACACAAGAGCATTGGGGATGCAAATTAAAAATTGACTAACATGGCAGCACTTCTCCTTCTTCCCAACTACCATGATCACTGGTCATGTGAGCAATGCTGCTTAAAACCCTCCACAGCACTTTCCCATTAGATAGAAATTCCACCAGCCTCAGTTGCTTTGGCTCTTCACCAGTGCCGGCTCAACCAGAATGGCTTTGCAGCAAGGCTGGAAGGCTAGCAGATTTGGTCTATTTCAGATCTTGACAAGCTAAGCATCAGAGGGAAAGGGGCCTTTCCAGAGAATGCTGTGCCAGTAACCTCCTCCCTTTTGTAAAACTGTTCAGAGGCAGGTGCATGTCGCTGCTGCGCAAAATACCCCACAGAGATTGCCAATGTACTTCAGTTTTGATATCTAACAAGCCTGCTGTTTTTTAGTGCTGTGATTCTCCTAAGCAGTAACTGATTGTCAGATTATATAGTGGGTTTGTATTGTGGTAAGAACCTACTGGGTTGAGCCTACTGACTTTAAAAATGTCGCTTTGCTTCCATCTGTTAATTATCTTTAAAGTCAATTTCTGAATTGAGTACTGTGTGGATTACAACATATATCAAAGTATCCTTAATTATTAAAAAGTAATGTTATTGGTAACTGCTAGTTTTTAGTATTAATATCCTTGTATTTGTTCTTCAATAACCTTCAGCTGAATTGCCTTTGGATGACTTAGTAAAGATGTATGAAGGTGCCTTTTCAGAGAATTTTCACTGGCCCCAGCCTAAGCCTGACAACAAAGAGGACACCAGTGAAGAAGGTAACTTTATTTTTATTTTATTTTTGTTATAAGAAACTACTAACATTCATTTTGAAATCAATTGATTGTTCATTGGGCTCATTTTATCAAGATGGTTCATGCTATGGGAGAACAAACGTAAAGTAAGTCACATCTGAAATTAATAAAAAGTACAGAACTGGTGTCTATGGGATTGTATGAAAGGAGGAATTGTCTTGTGGTTAAAGATCTGGAAAGGTGCTTGGGAACTGTGGGTTATATTCCAGGCACTGCAAAATATTTTCTGTATGATCTTGCACAAAGCATTTAATCTCTGTATATCCGTTCCCAATGTGTAAAATGAGGATAATACTTCCTAACCTACCTAAAGGAGTGTTGTGTGGATAAATCCAGTAACATTTGAAGATGGTCAGAAACTATAGTGAGGGTAGTCATAGAAAAGTCTATAAATGAAGTATATACGGTTGCATGCAGAGTGGTTACTTTTCTTATCATTATGTGTCATAGATATCACTGGTCACAGAATTATGCATTCTGGGTTCAGTTTTAGGAAATTGGGAAATGCCAGAGGATTTCTTAGAGGGAGCGTAGAAACGTATTTCTGTGCCAATGGCCCTACAAGCTAGTTAATGTGAGCATTCAGAACATGGTGTTGCGCTTAACTTGATTTTCATTTTAGCTTGGTTAAACAGAAGATAATAGAAACAGTTAAAACAATTTGGTAACTTACTTCTGATGTTTTATGTCTTTGTGTAAAATAATCATCAACTTACATCTTACGTAGAATTGGAAGGCCATACAGGACACCAGGAAAGCCTTCAGAAGGAAGTGGTACTCATAGATTCACTTCTCAGCATTGATCAACATAAGGGTGTAGAGAGAACAAATGCTGCAAAGAAACACACAAAAGACATAACAGAAGTTGCTGCAGCTGCGGAAGCACTGTTACCTAAAGGGAGTGCTCGTATCTTGACGGCGGTAAAGCTTCTCATTTTCCATTACAGCATGTGTTTGTGCATAAAGATTATTTTTTTAAAATGCAGCTTTAAAACTGGAAATACTACATAAAGGAATGTCTTTTGTTGTTCGCCTTTTAGCCAACATAATATTGGATGCAGCCTTGTACCCCGACTTAATGAGGGGAATAGGAATTGAAAGTATTGGGATTCCATTCCCCATTCTTCCAATGACTGGATCTTGGGCTTAGGCAATTCACTTAATTCCTCATTACTCAGTTTCTCCATCTGTAAAAGTGTATAGTACTTCATAGAGAGTGTTGTGAGGCTTAATTAATTACGAGTGGGTCAGGATCTTCTAAAAGGAATGCTAGAAGTAGAAAGCAAGTAGTGTTGCTGTTTCCTCAAGAAATTTTGCACCATTTTTAATAGATTTTATTTTTTTAACAATCAATGAATAGTAAAATATCTTCATAATTGTGGAGTTATAGAAGGCAATGTTTGTTTACTTGCTTCCTTGAACTTAATCATACTCTAACCTTTGATCAAAAGCAGCAACATAAATGCATATATTCTTTTGGCACAGGTAAAATATAATACTCCATCTTTATTGTATGGGACTCTCAGAGAGTATCAGAAGATTGGGCTGGACTGGTTAGCAAAGCTATATAAAAAGAATCTCAATGGTATTCTGGCAGATGAGGCTGGGCTTGGCAAAACTGTGCAAGTCATTGCCTTTTTTGCACACCTGGCTAGTAATGAAGGTAAGCTAATTCTGCTGTTTTATGCAACTTTAATTTAAGTATACCAGCACTACCATTATAAATCACTATTTTGCCTGTTTACAGCTGTCCTGCAAATTTCTTGAAACTTTGCCGACAATTGTGGTGATTCCTTTTAAGAATATTGGCAAAAAGCTGGTAGTTTTAGTCACTTCTTGAGTAGCTACTAGAAGTGCTGTTCTCAAGCACTCTTAACTATCTCCTTTTGGTTAAGAAAAATGGTCAAGATACTCAAAACACTCATCAGTGTTTGATGATAAGCTGCATTATGTTATATAAGGGATTTCCTGGCTTCCTCTAAAATCTGTGTCTTTGTTTGCTGTGATTTGCAAGAGGTAGTATTTATCTCCAGAAGTGGTGAAGGATGAGGTATTTATAAAGCTCTTTTGATGCCTGATTAAAGGTGCTGCAGAGCTGCAAACTATTATCTGTACTTTAATACATATTACTTACAAACCAAAAAGGATGCTAACTTCCCAAAGACTGCATCTGACATGTGCTGACCACATTCCTTAGATCTGCACAAGTCATTTCTAATATAGCTGCAATCTGGGTTTTTCAATTATAATCTGGGTTTTTTGTTTTAATAAGTACTGACACGTCCCAGTTGAAAAACTGTCGGGTTCATCGGGGCAGAACTGTACATGCAGCACACCTAGTGTTCTGGCAGCAAAACGCACTATTCAGATACACTGAAGGTGGCTCAGGTATTAGATTAGATTTGCTGCTGTTGATAAAGGGGATGAGGAGGGGATAGGAGTCAGCTGCCAGCAACACCAGAAGCTAGTAGCAGAAGCTGACAAATAAATGTACTCTGGACAAAATGAGAGAGAGAGAGAAACAGAGATTCAGTCTTACATCATAATCTCTTTGATTCTATGGGTTCAAATCAGACTTTGGTAGCATATGGACAAGGACAATTATTTTAGTAAAAACCTATTTATATTGGAAGATGACACTCAGGTTCCTTCGTGTTTTAAGTGGACAGTTTTAGCAGTTGATAGCCCGCTGCTCAATCTACCATTCCCATGCCTTGGATTTTGGGGGCCAAATTTTTTTAAAATCTCCAGTTTAACAGTATTTAAAAAAATCAATATTGTGTAATGAACAAATGACTCAGTTCACTTCTGAGACTCAACCATTGATAAACAATGGCAGTTACAGAACTGCAACCTTGAATTACAGTTTTATATTCTCTGACTAGTTAACAGTTGTTCTTATAGTAGTCCTGTATTGACATTAGTATTGGCTCACACAATGAATTCAGTACATACAGTTCTTAACTTTAAAAGCAGAAGGGAGGAAATGAGTTTTCAATATTTATCCCATGTCTGTATTGTCCTCTGCTGTATTTTTCCTCCTGTAGGTAATTGGGGTCCTCATCTTGTTGTTGTACGAAGTTGTAACATACTGAAGTGGGAGCTTGAATTGAAACGTTGGTGCCCTGGATTGAAAATTCTTCTGTACTTTGGCAGCCAAAGAGAACTTAGAGCAAAGAGACAGGTATTATATTTTGCAGGGTTTATTTTTAGTGATGAGACTAGATCACTGTTTAGGTACACAGATTTATGCAGCTTGTTCTTGTTGAGATATAACAAGAAGTGAACAATGAAATAATGTAATGTGGGCTTCTTGCATTTACCAAGAGCTTCTTATCCATAAGTCTCTTTGAAAATGCAAGTGAAGCAATAGGGTGTCCTAAGTATTGAACAATACATGCAGCACCCTTACTCACTTCCTGGACCCCGACTGTAGTTTGAAGACCAGGATTAGCTTATAAATCATTTGGGATGCATTTTTTTAATAGCTGTAAAGTGGATAGCATGCAATCATAATCACTGGAATTCTGTCCTACTAGTATTAACAGTTGGAGATTGCCTGTATGGATCATTATTTATTTTGTTTTTCGTAGGAATGGATGGAACCCAACAGCTTTAATGTATGCATCACTTCGTACAAGCAACTGTTTAAAGGCAACCATGCCTTCATGAAAATGCGATGGAAGTACCTAGTTGTAGATGAAATGCAGCAAATTAAAAACATGACTGAGAAACACTGGGAGGCACTCTTCAATCTCCGAAGGTGTGGAGCATATCAACAGTTTTGCCTTCGTGTTGCTTTTAGATCAGTTTTTCTGTTCAAAAATTCAAGAATTCTGTTCCAGAATTATGTAGAACTAATTTTTCTATCTGCCTGGGTTCTTACATGGATAGTATGTTAGTTGCACACTGTAGAGTTCCCTTTACTTGAGCAGTCAAGGTTCAGAGACCTGCTCAGCACCAAATGGTAGCAGCTCACATAGCGCTATAGCTGCTCTGTTCTGGACCTTGACTTGCTCAAGCAGAAATATTTCTTACACTTTTTTTTTTTTATATTGTGGAAATGAGAAACTAGTTTGATGGATAACTGCTTTATTTTGGATGATTCACTAATTTTGCATGAAAGTTCCAATGAGTGTGTCAGAAGGCTTAAGTTAATAAAACATTTTCTTTTTAAATTCTTTTTATTAAAACACTCAAGGAGATAGGAAGCTCTGTAGTTTAATGTTATAACTATAAAGATAACTGTCCTAAATGTTAATATAACACTGATTCATTTTGTCTTTAATTTCCGATTTAATAATTAGCATTATGTCTTAACCATTATGGCTGTGACTTTCAGGCAAACTGATTATTTACTGAAGAAGCAAATATTGTTGGAGGCAATGTTTAGGGAAAATGTAGAGTTAGTTTTATTTTTGTGTTAATTTGGTTTATTGTGGTTACTTTGTTATTGTATGCTATGGGGTTGCTGTTTTTTGGGTTTTTTTTAATTTATTGTGTTTTAAGTATTTGTCAGATACCCAGAGTGTTCAGATAAGTGTCTCATTATTTTATTAAAAACTACTTAATTGTTAAACCTCATTACTGAGTTTCTTTTTCTTATTGTTCACAGCCAGCATCGTTTGCTCCTGATAGACACTCCTTTGCATAACACTTTGATGGAGTTGTGGACCATGGTGCATTTTCTAATGCCAGGAATTTCCAGATCTTATCTAGATTTCCCAGTGAAGGCAGCCAATGAGGAGAATCAGGATTATTGCCATAAACTTGTTATAAGATTACACAGAGTATGTCATTTAATTATTTTCTCATTTTTACTTCAGTATCCAAACACAGTTGACTCAGGCATGGAGGGTTCAGATTGATGAATTCTCTGCCTTTTCTTAACATTTGGATCAGCTGATACAGGAACTCCTCCTCTAAGCATTGTGTTATACCATGATCAAAACATTGTGTCTTATGTGGAACACTGGGCCTAAAGTCTGGAGCCCAGAATTTATGCAGCGGGGATCTTCCCAAGCCACCCACTCCTGGGAATCCAGTACAGTCATTAGTAAAACCTTAAGAAAGATTTGCATGTTAAATTTGGCTTTTTATATGGTGCGCACAAATTTTCAATGTGTGCCACAGAATTTGATACTGATAGAAGGGGAATTTAGAAATCGTTGGGGGAGAAGCTGGCAGTGTCTGCTAAAACGATAATCACTGAAATAATTAGCCATCTTTAGCATCTCTTTACTATGAATACAAGCAGTTCACACCTCTCTCAAAGCTGCCATTTCAGACTCAGGGGAGGGTTGATTTACATTCATTTTACAGCTTGTAGGGTGGGTTTTGATTTATGTCTCCCCCCCCCCCCCCCCTCCCCCAATAAGGGCTAAAAGTGTCTTTAACAAAAAGCAAAACAAAACCGAAAGCTTAGATTTTGGAGCACCTTTGTGCAGAAATTAAAAAAACCAACAAGCAGCAATTTTGCAGCCAGTTTTGTAGTAGCATAATCGCATTATACACAAATGGCTGCATAACTGCTGTTTGTGTGTGCATTATATCTGGTAATCTTAGCTTCAAGTTGTCAAAGTATCTTTAATGTGAAGGAAGATTATTTAATATATTATGAAATTTTTCAGATGATTCAACCATTTATTTTGCGAAGATCAAAGAGAGATGTTGAAAAGCAACTAACAAAAAAATATGAACATGTGCTAAAGTGTCGTCTTTCTAATCGGCAAAAGGCTATGTATGAAGATGTCATATTGCAGCCAGGGTAAGAAATTCAAATAGCAAAGTAAAAACTGTTATGATTCTACTCTTTGGATAAGGAGATTAAAAAACTCATTATGTCCTGGGTGGTTGCATTTAATATTTTTCCTAAACTTTTCATCATGACCAAAGAATATGACAGAACTACCCTGAAACTTCTAACGTTAGAGCCAAATGATAAGATGGGCTTTGAAAAAAGCAACCATTTACCTCTGGAAGCCTAAAATCAGTGATGGTCAGTTAAAAGCTGTTTTGGAATAATTCTTATCCTCTGTGGATGCTTCTTCAAACCACAAAGCCACCAGAGTTCAACAGAAGAGTCAGTTTCCGCTCAGGGGATGTACAGCAGTAAAACAAAGGAATAGTGGTGTGGGTAAGGATGCCGCTGATAGACAGAGTTGTGGGGTGGAGAACCTGTCCGTTTAGACCAGGTGGGCAAACTTGTTGGCCCGAGGGCCACATCTGGATATAGAAATTGTATGGTGGGCCATGAATGCTCACCAAATTGGGGTTGGGGTGCGGGCTCTGGCTGGGGGTGCGAGCTCCACATTGGGGCTGGAAATGAGTTCAGGGTGCAGGAGGGGGCTCTGGTCTAGGGTGGTGGGGGATGAGGGCTCCAGCTGGGGATGCGGGCTGTGGGGTGGGGCTGTGGGTGAGGAGTTTGGGGTGTAGGAGGGTGCTCTGGGCTGGGACCCAGGACTTCGGGGAGGGGGATATGGGCTGGGGCAGGGGGTTGGGGCATGGGGGGAGGCTCAGGGGTGCAGGCTCCGGGCAGTGCTTACCTCAAGTGGCTCCCAGAAGCAGTGGCACATCGCCCCTCCGGCTCCTACGCGGAGGCGTGGCCAGGCAGCTCTGCTGCGCGCTACCCTGTCCGCAGGCACCACCCCTGCAGCTCCCATTGGCTGTGGTTCCCGGCCAATGGGAGCTGTGGGGGCGATGCTTGGGGTGGGGGCAGCATGCGGAGCGGAGCCCCCTGGCTGCCCCTACATGTAGGAGCCGGGACGGAGGCCATGCCGCTGCTTCCGGGAGCCACGCGGACCGTTCCCCGGCCCTGCTTCCTGGCTGGCGCGCTGGAGCAGGGCAAGCCCCAGGCCCCCCTCCCCAGCGGAAGCTCGAGGGCCGGATTGGCTCGTGGGCCATAGTTTGCCCACCCCTGGTTTAGATTGTTTCTGACTTTAGGCAGTGTCCTTCGTTCCTCAGTTTCATGATAATTCCAAAATCACATTTACATATTTTGAAATGATATTGTGTTACACTAAATACTCCTGGAACGTCTCTCCATTTAAAACCTAAGTATATATTAAGATTGCTATGTAACACATTACACTTCAGATTCTAGCCCTATGAGTTCAGTGACATCTCTTTCAGGCTTTATAAAAACTATGCTTAAACTGAGAAATTTACAATATATTATTTTTTTATTTGATAGAACCCAGGAAGCTCTTAAAAGTGGACATTTTGTCAGTGTCCTTTATGTTCTGATGCAGCTGCAAAGGATTTGTAATCACCCTGACCTGATAAATCCCAGGCTTTCCAGCTCCTCGTATGTATCAGAGGCACTAGAATATGGAACTGCTTCTTTGGTACTAAAAGCACTAGAACGGGATCTTTGGGAGGTGAGTGGAAAAGTGAACTGTTTAAAAATCGTCCTTGCAGAATGTTGGTGTTTAGTGAACACAGCATCAGCCTCTCATTCATGGGACTGTGCTGCAAGCCCAACTATAGATTATAAGTGGAATGAATTTGCTGTTCGGAGTCCACCACCTAACTGAACACGTTTACTACATTTCTCTTAAGTTTGCATTCATGTTCCAGCTGTCCGAAGAGAAATTGGTTTAATTTTGCATTACTGTTATGTATTTCTTGTCTTCAGGAGATTTCCTATGCCCAAAAATACACTCTTAAATGAGAAGAAAATCTGGATAGGCTGTAGCAGTATATTTAATTACAGGGTTCCAATTAATTTTCCTGCTTTCAGGATTTATAATAGCCAAGGGACAGTATGACTTTCTTTTTTAACACAAGGGTGAGAACTTTCTGATTCAATGCACTATTGTTCTTGTGTTAGCACAAATGGTGACGTTTGGGATGGCTTATTGCCGAAGAAGTAGTCTCGCTCTAGACGAGCAAGGGAAAACAACCTCTTCACCTTAAGAAAGCAGGCTAAAAGGTGAAGGCACGGTCCCTTTGGTTGGGTTTGTTGCTGTCTTTAATGCGTATGTACTATGCCTACGTAATGATGGGCATGTTAAAAAGACAGTTGAACATTTTTTCCACACTGTTAAAAATCTGTGTATGCCCTGTAGTCTAATTTTATATTTACAAACTGTATTTGCTGATATTTAGCTCAGTTAATGATATTTGAAATATCAGGAAAACTGCAACTCTGTTTTATCTAAGTCCTGATTTCCCTAACTCTATCAGTTTAATTCCTCTCCTAGCCAATTTAACACTAAAGATGAGACTGTCAACTGTAGTTATGGCCAAAAAAATACCTGGAGATTTGGCATTTTCAGTTTAACTTTTATTAGCTTAAAAAAAAAATCCTGATTTCTCCCCCCCCCCCCCCCCCCCCCCCAAATATATGCTGTAAATGAGAGAAGCCAGCAATGTTAGTTTCACTTTAAACAGCCAAAAGATGAGTCTAGTTATTCTGTATCATTTATGTTGAACTTTATTATTTTTATGTGCTGACTTGTAAACCTTATTGTTTCACAATAACCCTAGGATACAGACATGTGTCTTTTTGATCTGATTGGGGTAGAAAATAAAATGACTCACTACGAAGCACAAGTGCTGCCAAAACAAAAGGTGACCAGAAAGCTTATTGAAGAGATTTACAGCTCCCCTCATCATCCAGCCAGACCCAACCCAGTGAAGCTCAAACCAAGCAGGTACATCCAACTTCATATGAAAATGCTCTTGCTTTGAGCTAGAATTTAAAAAAAGGAATGCAGTTCATCTTAAACTTGTCAGAAGTCATCTGTCACTGAGTTCTACCTGTATCTAGTTTATAGGTTCATTGTATTTTCTAAATGTTTACCCATGAAACTGAACGTTAGATTTTAAGATCCCTTCTGGTAATGCATTACATTCGTCAGACCACATCATACTCTGTATTTTGTTAGTATTGTATGGCACGCTTTCAGCTTGTTTGCCCTCAAAACTAGGATTTTGGTTTAGTAAAGCACATTTAGGGTGCTATAAACTGATAATAGGGGTTAGTTTAGCAGACTCGGGCTCTAGATCAACAACCAAACATCATTATGACATGACGCACTTTCACGACAAGCATGTAGTATGGAGCTGCTTTGTGAAACACGAGACACAGGCTACGTCTGTGCTGTGCTGCAGTGTTGGCTGTGGAGATGTGAATTGCAGAGGGCACCAAAATGTTGCACCCTAACTGCCTTGTGTGGGTGCTGCTGGCGCAACTAAAAGGTACCTAGTTTGTGTTAATGTATGTTAACGCTAGGTAGGTACCTTTTACTTTGGGCCAGCAGCATCCACGTGAGGCAGTTAGAGCGCAACATTTTATCGCGTTCTGCAATTCACACTCCCCTAGTCCTCAGTGCAGCACAGTATAGACAAGCCCTGAGATCCACTTTGAGTCAATCTATAGGGTTGCTGAATTTGTACTTTGGCTAGTGTGGTGTTATGGTTCACACTAATATAGAAGTAAAGAGGAATCCTAGAATACTGAAAGCAAATCTTGCAGAATTAGTGAATATTTTGCAGGTAGTTCTTCAGGCATTTAGCTGTGTCTGCAGTAGCATAAGAACAAACAGTGGTATGCTTTCTAACAGTATTTCTCTTGTAAGGAACCAATGTACTGAAGAATCTGGAAGTTGTAGAGGTTCTCTTTCTAGAGATGCCCCACTTCCCTTTGAAAATTCTGAGGACCTACTTCTTTCTCCTGCTTTCTGCCCCGATTCTTGCAGCCCATCATAGTAGTTTTAATTCTTCTGCATGTGAACTACACAAGTATATGCTGGAACCTATCATTTGGAGTTGCTGTTGAAAGAAATGTGGCAATTCATCCCCTTGTACAGATTTTGCAGCACTTCTGCATACATGTAGGTTTTCTAGTATGTAATAACAAGACTTGCAAACTTTATCAGATATCTACCAGCCAGAGTCTGGTATCAAATATGATTAGATAAGAGACTGATCAGTGAAGGCAGAAGTGGGATGCTGGAATTTCTACCAGTGTTGAGTCCTGTTCAGATGCTCCCTTGTTAGATGCAAACATCTGCAAAGGAGAAGGAACTTTGCCTCTTGTCTTCCTTCCTTCTCCTTAGCGGTGTAGAGTGGCAGGGTATCTTTGCTCCTCTCCTCCTTATGGCTTCTCCTTTCCTCATACAACTCCACACCTATGTGTTACAGGTCATAGCTTTCCCAAGCAACAGTGTCAGCGCTTTCTAGTTGGTTTCACTGCTGTCCACAAGGTTTTTGAATAGTACACCTCTACCCCGATATAACGCGACCCGATATAACACGAATTCGGATATAACGCAGTAAAGCAGTGCTCCGGGGGGTGGGGCTGCGCACTCTGGTGGATCAAAGCAAGTTCGATATAACACGGTTTCACCTATAACGCGGTAAGATTTTTTGGCTCCCGAGGACAGCGTTATATCGAGGTAGAAGTGTAGTTAGTGAAGCCAATCCGATTCTTTTTCAGTGTCATGCTGTTGCTGATCTTGGAAAAGCTGTGAGCAGCAGCAGAGGCAAATGAGCTGTTGGTCTGCAGATTCAAGGAATCAGCATTGCATCAGTTGAAACTTTTTTTTTTTTTTTTTTTTTTTTTTAAAGGAAAGCTTAAATTTAGCAGGCACAGATGGGCTTGGTCTCTCTGTTCCCCTGGGAAAGCTGAGTGGATTTTTAAAGGCCTGGTTAATAATTTTCTCTTAAGCTTTTATTTTGCATGTACTTTGCAGGTTGTTTCAGCCAGTTCAGTATGGGCAGAAGCCTGAGGGCAGGACTGTAGTTTTTCCAAGTACTCAAGTGCAGCGGACAGTAACCACAGCAACAGTAACTCAGCAGGGACAAGTGCGAGGAAGATCACCTATTGCTACAGTATCTGCGAATCAAGGTAAGAAAGGTATTGCTACCTTAGTTAGTTAAACCTCTGAATATACTGACATATGCTAGTTTGTTAATAGAACTCTTCTTTCCTCTAGCGTGGTGGTCTAGATTACTAATGGCTTTAAAAAAAATAAAATAAAAACAAACTAATAGCCAGTAAATTTCCTCCACTAGTTGCTACAGGGTGACCTACCATTGTAGTGCAAAGCTAATCTGGTGTAGCCTAACTGATAATGCATGAAATATACTGTGACACAATTGGTATTTAAACCCCCAATTGTACATAATGTTCTGTTGAATGTAGGGATTTACAATGCTTTTGTATATATACTTAGTCTTTTTAAAAAATGCTTACCGATTATATACTGTTGTAAAAATAGGATGGAGTGATAGGTATGGGTAGAAATCCCAATCTGTAAGGAAAAGCCATTCCTTTAGCCATTTTAATATCCTGTTGGAAGGCTTCTTTTTAATGCAGGTTGTTTAAAACAATGGAGTTAAAACCTCTAACAACTTGCACAAACAAACCTTATTGATTGCAGCTGCAGCAGCACAGTTTCAGACAACTCAGGCTTCTACCAGTGCTCCAAGACACCAGCCAGCAGCGACCTTCACCACAGCAACTAGCACAGCCAATCCTGTGAAACAGCGGGGTCAGACCACTGCACAGGCCTCACAGCTAGGCCAGACCCAGCCACAGGCCCCCTCGCACACCATCCAACAAAGTGTGCTGCCTCAGAGGCTGGTACTGACCTCTCAGGCCCAGGCACGGTTGCCTAGTAAGTGGCCTCCCCTTTCAAGGTTTCTCCCACCTTTTTACTACAATGAGGTTAAGTTACTAGGCACCCTAAAATGTGTACAGAATCTTTGTTTTGTTTTTCACTCTTCTGATTAGCCTTGCTCACTACGCTGCTTATGACCAAGGAAAATCAAAAATTGGATAAGAAACAATAGAATTGCTGTGGACATACATTAGTGGTGTCAACTTAATCTCCTATTTCTGCATGTTTCCTCTGCTGGCAAGACTTCCTTCAGACCAAATGTTTTAGCTCTATCCTAATTATTCTTTTCATATTAAACACTAATCCATCTGCTTAAAGACCTCTCTCGCAGAGACAAAAGTCACAACTGTTAGGCAGAGAAAAGCAGTGAGGCTTTGCTTTAAGGTTGTATGTGCCCTGCCTACTAGCATGTATATAGAATACTGAGCACTGATGTATTAATTTTCTCTCTGGGGTAATGCACTGCCTTTACAAAAGCTAAGTTTCATGCCACCATTTTGTAACTATACTTGACGCTTTTTGCTTGTAAACTTTCTGCATTTAAATCAGAAAAATCTTGATACTTATAATTTTAGAGCTTTTTGACTTGTCTAAAAGTGCAGCTCACTTAATATAAATCTTGCTTATGCAGCACATTTTAATCTTCAAGCTTTTAAAAATGTGTTTTTTCTCATTTTATTTTGAGTGAATATTTTGTCTCTTCTTTAAACCTTTCTTAGTGCTCTTGAAAAGGCAGTGGAGATCACTTTAATATGTATACTTATTCTGTTATAAAGTGTCACATGAGTTTTCAGGTAGCTCTTACGCTTTTTGCTACTAAAAGTGAAAGGATAACTTCTCAAATGTTGATGTTTAATTTTAAATGATCGGTTTTTTCCAGTCTGTCCAACAAATACAGAAAGCAATACCTGCTGAACTTTTATATGACACTTTTGAAGCACTTTATATAATTATGCATGGAAGGCGCTTCAGCACCAGTTTACTAACCAACATTTAGAATGGTGGGAACAGAAGGGCATTCATTAATGTATGTTTCCCTCCTTAACAGGTGGTGAGGTAGTAAAAATAGCCCACCTGGCCTCCATAGCATCAGCACAAGGCAGAATCGCACAGCCAGAGACACCTGTAACACTGCAGTTTCAAGGGAATAAATTTACTTTATCACACAGCCAGCTCCGCCAGCTGACGGCAGGGCAGCCTCTGCAGCTGCAAGGTACTCTTCTGTCCAGCTTCAATCAGTGGGTTTTCTAATGCTGATACATTAGATCATTGGGACGGGGAAGGCTTTCCTCATTGCTGTACCGTAAGCATATTAAAAAAGGAGGTATTTTTTTCCATTGATAATACCATTTGTTGTGTCTGTTCTCTGTGTGTGCTGTGAGGGGCAGCAAGGTAGATCTCTCTAGAAAAAATATACACCTCTTAGAGGAAATGTGGTTACAGCATGTTTATAAATTTTATTTGAATATTTCATTCATGAATATATTCTTATATGTATATTGTGCAAATAGAGTAAAGTAATGCTTTAATTAAAAATTAAATACACAGTCATGTGGAGCAAAATTCAAGTAATCTTTAACCTTGTTTCTGCAACATTACTTTTTAACCTCTCCATAATAAACTAATGTGTGTCTATTTTAACCCAGCCACTGCCATGTGCAGAGTACATGGCATACAATATTCTTGCTCTGAAACAGCCCCTCTTGGCTCTGGTTATGGAGGTTCTGTGGTTTGTGAACTCCCAAATTCTGGGGAAATTTGCTTAGCTGTAAAAGAAGAGGCTTTAATTAGGCCCATGAAGTAGATGTAATTGGGGAGGGAAGGTGATGGGCTTTTCCTAGTTTTAGAATGATTTAACCTATGAGGTTGCTTTCCTAAGTGGGGATATTTCTATATGTAACTTTGAGAAAATGTAGGTGGTTGTCCTCACAGCAGAAAATCTTAAATTTTGAATCCAGTAAGTAAATTAGATGTACAGCAAAATTAAAATATTGTATATTTGGGGAAAGATATTACATAATTGGGAGTAAATTTAAAAACAAATACTTACATAGATTCCTGATACCTTGCTGCCTTTTCCTTCTGGCGTGTAAGGAAATGAGGTAATTTTAAGAA
Organism: Platysternon megacephalum; assembly: GCA_003942145.1. NCBI lineage: Eukaryota > Metazoa > Chordata > Testudines > Platysternidae > Platysternon > Platysternon megacephalum. The sequence goes on from QXTE01000013.1 coordinate 13,708,161, forward strand.
CTTCCTTTGATTAGTTTCAGATGAATAATTCTTGCATTAGATGAACAGTACCTTTGTGTTCATTCACTTTGAATCAGATATTCCCAGCAGGGTATGCCTTACCTGTTGCGGTAATACATCCTGCCGGAGAAGACTCTTGGCTCTTCTCTCTTTTGCACTGACTATTTTTTTTCATTTAACTCACAATTGCAGGAAGTGTTCTTCAAATTGTTTCGGCTCCAGGCCAGCAGTACTTGCGGCCTCAGGGCCCAGTTGTCATGCAGACAGTCTCTCAAGCAGGAACTGTTCAAAATGCTCTGAATGCTTTGGGAAACCAGCACCAAGCAGGTGTGCCAACTTCGACAGCAGTAACGCAGCAAGGTAGGTGCTCTGTCATGAAGTTATGTCTCCAGTTTGACATCTACCTAGCAAAATTGCTTTTTATGTATTTCAAGTTGCTTATTAATTGGTACCAGGTAATTGTCATTGTTAATTCAGAAACATGCACTAGCTAACTGATTGAGCTATTTTGTTCTGTTTAAGTGGCGGGGATTGAGTTATCTAAACTGGAAACGAACACAAATCTTTAAACCAAAACAGAATGGAAAAAATGCATGCTTCAGAGAGGTTGAGGCTGCACTGTGTATTCAAAATGTCTCTTTTCAAGCTGTCTCTAAAACCAAATTGCCCTGGATAGTAAAATGTAAGTTTTGAAATATTTGCCACTTTTCAAAGTAGAATCTAGTTGATTATTTTTTACTACAGCAGATGCTCTTAATAGCAATCCTGATATTAGCAACGTCCAGTTAGTAGCAACATTTTGTTGGGAACCAGTGCCGTCCCATTGACTTGAATGGATTTAGAGATTGGGAACAGGCATGCTGCTTTATTAACTTGTTTGGGGAAGAAAGGCCCCAGCTGCATGCAGGTTTCCGCAATGTGGAAGCCCCTGCTGGAGTCCAGGTGCTGCAGGCTGGGAGGGGAGGTTGTGGGCAGGGCAGCGATGGGAAAGGAGGCGTAGCCTGGATACCTGGTCTTTCCTCAGGCACTGGGGGCCCATGGAGCTGCACAGCACCTCTTCCTGTGCTTGTAGGGCTGTGCCTTGCTCTGGCACTGGGGGCTCGAGCTTGGCACAAATCAGCACTTCTTTCCCTGGCTGCCACCCCATGTGCCGGGGTAAGGCACAGCCGCGAGAGTCCGTGGAGAGACACCATGCAGCTCCATGGGCCTCCATCACCCCTGGTCCCCATGGAAAGTCCTGTCATTTGGGCTATAGCCTCCTTTCCCAGCCCGTAGTGCTGGGACTCCCGCAGGGGCTCACCAGCTGGGTGGGAACGTGTGCACTCCAGCAGCCCTTTATCTCCCATGTCTGCAGTCAGGTTTACAATACTGTAGCCAGGGAAGGAAGTGCTGGGACATGCGGCGCACTGGCCACAGGCAGGTGTGGAGGACTGCCGCCAGAGAGAGCATGTCCCAGTGCTTCCTTCCCTGGCTGCAGCCCCACAAACCTGCCTTCCACTTATTGACAGCTTCCAGATAATGGCAACTTTTTTTTGCTGGGAACTGAGAGGTTGCTAATAAGTGGGATCTATTGTATATTATGAGGGCGTTGGGTGGTCTTTTATGTGCTTCCTCTTTCCAGTAGTGACTTCACTAACTGATCTTTTTTTCTGTACTTGCCTTTTCTAGTTGACCTTTTGTTTTCCGGGCTCTGCCCCCTTGTACATACACGTCAGGTGTTTGGCAGCCTCGTTTATAAACATGATCAAGATGGTAATGGGAGAAACAACAGAGAACTGGGTGTCTAGGGGGCACCTGTGCCATTTTGACTTTAAGACAAAACAGCAATTTACTAACTGACAAGAAATGCAGTTATTGGGATTTGTCCATTAGAAATGCTGTTTGCTATAGTCACCTCCTAATTGAAGGTCACCTGCAAAATAATACACCGCTACTTCGATATAACGCGACCTGATATAACACGAATTTGGATATAACGCGGTAAAGCAGTGCTCCGGGGGGGCAGGGCTGCGCACTCCGGTGGATCAAAGCAAGTTCAATATAATGCGGTTTCACCTATAACGCAGTAAGATTTTTTGGCTCCCAAGGACAGCGTTATATCGAGGTAGAGGTGTAATTAAAAAGTCCATTTACTGATCTTTTTTTCATGCATTAAGATGGCTGTGAGGTTCAGATCCTGACTTTTTCTTTTTTGTGGAACTTTTGTGGAGAGAGAGGAGGTAGGGAATGTCCAGTCTTAGGTTGGAAGGTGGTATAGCTTAATGTTTCATCCTCCAGCCGTGATACCACGTTTCAGTGCAGTTTCAGTACCACTAATATTGCTAAAGTCCTCCAAGAAAAACAGGTAATTCTCAGGACCTTATATTTCCAAAGTAAAAAGCCTAAACATTCTATTCATTTAAGATGAGAGAAGAGTCCCTCTGAAACTACTGAGGCTACTTTTATATATTATAAAGGAAAAATAAAGAATGACTTTTGTGATTCATCTTTTAAGCTCAGTAAAAAATATTTTGGAAGTACCTATTTTGACTTTCAAGACTTTGCTTTAAATGCTGAATGAATGCCATTATTGCAGATGATGGGAAACCATAATTGCCTAGTTTGTGTCTGTATATTGCAAACTTGCATGTATGCTGGAAGATCAGAGTAGCTCGTTTGCTTAATGTAAAAATGTGGAAACATGAAGATGTCCTCTCTTTGCTTCTTACAGTTGATTATTCCTCTTAACTGTATAATATATTTGCCACAGATTGTGCTAATTAAGTCTAATTGTTCATTAGTGTATCAATTCAGCCCCGAAATGCAATGTCATATTGAGTAGCAGGGAGTTTGTACTAATTTTCTACTGAGAGCATTCAGTGCTGGTGAGCAGCGTGTGGTAGGAAACTATACATCTTGCCTAGAAATCAAGAAGAATACAGTGTTGCCACTGGGTGAACGCTATCCTTGACATTGTATGTAGTTTAATTTACATTACTGTTATTGTGTAATATTCTAGTAGCTGGTTTAGCTGTTCTGGGAAAGAACTTGCAAACTACTGCATTCATACACATGCTGCAAGATGATTCAAAGGTGTTATACAAAAAGATGTATTAGGTGCATTTTTAATTATATAAATGTTCTGTTTCATTGTATGAATACTGAATTGATATATTTTTGGAAAGAAGATCTAAATTACTATAAGATCCCTAAGATTATGACAGCATCGTTTTATCTGGGAGGACACTCTTCCTTTTGTTTTTTTTTAAATTGGATAGTTATAGAATTGTCAGACTAATACAATAATGTTGCAAATGGCATACACACAAGATCATGAAAGCACCAGGTCTTTGCATAAGCAAAGCAAAACCCAGGCAATGGCATTGCTCAGAAATGTTGATTGTACACTTGCTTAGTCAAATTTCAGAAAGACGAAAACACCCTCACGACGTTTGAACACATTTAGTGTTCCTTTACAGGACAATAATTTTTTGTGATTCAAAATATGTAGGGAAAGGGAAGGAACACAGACAAATAATTACATGAATATTGGCAATATATTAACATGTTTGTAACAACATGCTTCGTGTAGAGCCAAGTTATTATGGCACAGGCACTTGTTGTGACCTTAGGTTCGCCATCACATTTAAACATCTCTCTGCTACTTAAATCCTGCAAAAGCAATTCACTGCAGATACTAGATGGTAAATGTACAAAAAGAATTGCCGGAATATAAAATCCTAACAGTAATACTGGCTCTTCCATGTCGCTCTTACCTGAACAAATAAATACACAGGGGAAAAAATACAGAAAAGACTTACCAAAACCATCTTTAAAAAAATAAGATGGTGGCGAATACTTGACAGTCCTATAAGGTGAGACTCAAAACTAGGTTTTTTAATCACAACAGAATAATTTGATATACCACACTTATAATCACATGCACTAGTAAGAGAAGATAAATCCAAGTCCTAGTAATGGAGCTGAGGACAAAAATTAAGGTTATTCAGTACAAGCCCAGTCCAGCTGACTGTAAATCAATTTCTCCTCCTCCTCTGTATTATCTTGTAAACTTAACAACTTTTCCCTTCAGATCTGTCCTGTAGACAAATGAGACCTTCTCACTAAAGGAAAAGCAAGCTAATTGAGCAAAGCGATAGACAAAAAGCAAAGCCTTTTTTTCCCAAAGAGAACTTTAAATGGACAAAGCTCTTGCAGTATGTATACTGACGTAGAAGCATAAACAGATTAATTTCTGACAGAAATGAGAATAACCAGGATATGCAACTTTTCACCTCTGTCACTGGTCCTAATCCAACTTGGCTTGCTAGTATTTGATGGCTGTTCAGTGGTCCTTTTGTTCTGCCTTGGGGGCTTTGTTTGTTTTTTAAGCAGTTGGTATAAACATCTGTCAGCTGTTTGAATCCTGACAAGATTGGTACATTGTTGGAATATTATATTGCCTTAAAAACTGAGAGGTTCTATACATAATAGATACATATCTGCAGATATAAATATAAACACTTGGTTTATCTTTAGTTTGTATTCCAGGTAGAGCTGCAGTTACTAACTTAACATCAGGTGACACGGGGCCAACATTAAAACCTGCACCTATCCATGGTGGACAATCACAGGTACTTGCAATTATTTTGCAGTGTAAACAAAACTTCTCAGAATTAATATTTTATCAATTCCAAGAGTATGGGAATAAAATTTACAAACTAAATAAATACAACTGGAATATATAGCAGTTTTGATTTATAGGGTAGGCAAAACAATTTCTTTCAGTGTTTCAGATTTTGTTTAAACTTTTGAATTTAAAACAGGCTAGGAATTATTAATGAAAACGTATTTTGGTACGTAAAGCTCCACAGCAGTGAATGGATTGCTTGTGTGTATTGGCAGACAGGACATTACATAGTAAATAGATCATAAGTATGCTATAATGCACAGCGAGACACAATTTCCTCCAGTTGCGAAAACAGTTATGAGAACCATCAAATTCCCGGTATGTTCTTAACATGGAGGAAGCTTAGAAATAGATGATTTTTTTTAAATTCATTTTAAAGGTGAGAAATTTTTAGGAAATCCCATAAAAATATGGGGAGACAGCAAACTTTTATGCAACTTTTGGAGAAGCCTTCCATAGGATGAATCTGAGGAAATTCATACGTTTATTGGAGTGTTCCATATAAATTAACAAAATATTTTTTTATGAAACTATAAAGAAACTTTAAATGAACAAAAGCAAGGAAATTCAAAGTGATGATGGAAGTGAGCCTTTTAACTAGAGATGAATTTAATTGTGCTCTTCAAATTGTACATTACATTTTAATCCTCTAGCAGTTGGACCCAAGTAGCTGTACCAATTTGGCAAATGAATGATATAAAACATCATTTATCTCTACTATGTTGTTTTAATGTTTACAGCTTTGTTCTAAAGTAACTCATGCTCTTGTCATCCTCATTATAAGCAGCACATTTTTTTTGTCACTTTCTTGGCAAAGGAATCATTTGAAGAAAAGAACAGGCTTCTGAAGGAGCGCCTGGACAGAATATTTTCTGGCAATGAGCGCCGTTGTTCCAGAGCTCCAGTGTATGGCAGAGACTTGTTGGGAATTTGCTCTTTGATTGGTGAAAGAAAGGTCCCGCAACACTGTTCCGCTGGGGACAACAAATGGAGGTGGGCTGGCTTTGTGAACTGTTACCTTTCTTTGAGTGCCTCTGAAGGCCCAAGTGATCCACTGCAAGACCTGATCCTGACATCAGATCAGCAACAGGAATCCCTAAAGGATGTTGTTAATAGGTAATTTGTGGATTTCATGATTATGGATTTCTACTAAGATTACTAATTTCTAAGAGTTCTTTTCAAACATCTGTAAAACTGCCTTTTCCTGTTCATCGCTTGTTCATTTTAGGCCATTTAGCATTGCAGTAGCAGACATGCATTACAGTAACCACTACATTTTTCTTAATGGCTGAGTTTAGAATCTTTTGTTGTTTATAATTGTCACGGTCTCCTATAGGTCTGAGTGTCTTCTGTGTTTCAATTAAGATATGAGAAGAATTTCTCGACATAGGAGCTTTCACATTGCTCTCTAGAGCAAAATGGGTGCAGTTTTCCTCAAAACCCACAGTGCAAAGGAATTTTAGAGAGAGAATTTCAAACTTCTTTTGAATTGCTTACAGTAGGGTTTGTACAGGTGGTGCTGTTTCTTAGCAATGTCTGAGCTGCCATTCTTTGGCACGATGGAGGATTGATTTATTCATGGACTGTCGAGTCTCTTCTTTGGAGAGCAATTGACCCATTGCCACTGCCAGGAAATTGCTAGTTTCAATCTCCTGTGCGTGGAATAAACATCTGTTTTTTTTCTTACGGAAATTCATTCAACTGCTGCTACTCATCATTAGGGCCCTGCCAAATTCATGGGCATGAAAAACGCGTCACGAACTATGAAATCTGGTCTCCCCCCCCGTGAAATTTGGCCTTTTGTGTGCTTTTACCATATATGATACAGATTTCACAGAGCAGACCAGCTTTTCTCAAATTGGGGGTCCTGACCCAAAAGGGAGTTGCAGGGGGGATCGCAAGGTTATTTTAGGGGAGTCGCGGTATTGCCATCCTGTATTGCTATTGCAGGCAGCAGCGCAGAAGTCAGGGTGGCAATACCGTACCATGCCATCCTGACTTCTGCACTGCTGCTGGTGGCGGCTCTGCCTTCAGAGGTGGACTCCTGCCCAGCAACCGCCGCTTTCCAGGTACCCAGATCTGAAGGCAGCGCAGAAGTAAGGGTAGCAGTACTGCAACCAGGGCCGGCGCTCCCATTAGGTGACCTAGGCGGTCGCCTAGGGCGCTGCTATTTTGGGGGCGCCTGCGCCCCCGCCGCCCGTAGAAATTTGGGAGCGGGACCTTCCGCCGCCGCTGTTGGGGGCGGGACCTTCCGCCGCCTAGGGCGCCGGCAAAGCTGGCGCTGCTACTGACTGCAACCCCTCCCTACAAAAATCTTGTGACACTCCCCCCTCCAAACTCCTTTTTGGGTCAGGATCCCCACCATTACAACACCATGAAATTTCAGATTTTAATAGCTGAAATTATGAAATTTACTATTTTTAAAATCCTATGATTGTGAAATTGACCAAAATGGACCATGAATTTGGTAGGGCCCTACTCATGAAATATTGAGTAGAAATTAATATTTAGATTTGTAGACCCTGATCCTGCAAACAGTCTGAGTACTCATGGGAGTAAAGTTCTCAGTCTACAGGCTCAAGGCTTTAATCCTTTATTGTTTTATTGCAAAATATTATTTTGTAGCCATTATCCGGATTGGTCCACAAAAACTAATTAAAACATTTTACTCTTTGAGACACTTATAATATTTAGTAAGACACACAAATAATTGCGAGGCCATCTATGTAATGGTGTAAGAATGGGATTACCCTAGGACGCTGAAAGATGATTGCTAGAATTGATCACTTAAAAGTGCAGTTTCTTCGCCTCCTGCCTATTGAAATAGTTCTGCTGCATTTTCAGGACTCGCTGTGTGTTACCAGCTGCAGTTGCTGCTCCCCCATGTTTGTATGTAGCAAAACCTCCCCCTTCATATAGTCATAAGATGAAAGTCTTCAAGCACAATCTTAAAGAGAAGGCAACTCCGTATTTACATCAGCTGCACCAGATTACAACTCCACACTTACTACAGTTCCCTGACCTCCGACTGGTGCAGTATGATTCAGGTAAAGGAGAACCTGTATTACACAGATCTGCTTCCTCTGGCAGCAGTTGAGTGCTGTGTATAAAGTCTTTGTAATCTCTTCTCCCTAAAACATAGGAAAGTTGGAAGCTCTTGCTGTCTTGCTTCAGAAGCTGAAAGCCGAGGGCCGCCGTGTGCTGATTTTGTCACAGATGATTCTAATGTTAGATATACTGGAGCTGTTCTTGAACTTCCATTTTCTCACATTTGTCAGAATTGATGAATATGCTAACCATGAACAACGTCAGGTAAGGTCACTTTATCTGTTAACCACAGATATAGTTGTGATATACTTCTAAATTTTAATTTTGAGCACTCATACATGAAGAGGAAACCTGCTTTGTCATTTCAAAATGAATGAGAAATCTAGATTTTGTTCACTTCATTCCATCAGAGTGAGTGTAATCTTATTTCAGTATTGGTTTATGGTTCTGCTTACCAATTTTTCCCCCCGGTCTAGGAACTGATGAAAAGTTTCAACAGAGACAAGCGCATTTTCTGTGCCATCCTTTCCTCTCACAGTCGTTCCACAGGTGTCAATCTTGTGGAGGCAGACACTGTCGTATTCTATGACAATGATTTAAACCCAGTGATGGATGCAAAGGCTCAGGAATGGTGCGACAGAATTGGGAGATGCAAAGACATCCACATATACAGGTGACTGTTAGACAGAGCAGCCTTTTCTATAGCATGCTCTAATTTAAAATTAAAACTTAAAACGGGAAACATTGCTTCTATGTGATTTAAAATTTAGATGGAAAAAAAGCTTAATTTTTCAGCTAATTAAGGAAGTCAACCAAAATACTAACTAATATATTTGTTTGATGTCTTGTAACTGTGTTGGTCCCAGGATATGAGAGAGACAAGGTATGTGAGGTAATATCTTTTATTGGACCAACTTCTGTTGGTGGAAGGTGGAAGCTTTTGAGCTTTTTTCATAGAGCTCTTCTTCAGGTCTGGAGAAGGTAACCATTGTGTCTGAGCTCAATACATATAGGGACAGATTGTTAAGCATAAGAGGTTCACACATGATGTAGAAGACCACTTAAAATGAAGTGCCAGCATTTCTGTGAAGCTCAAAAGTTTGTCCCTTCCACCAACAGAGGTTGATCCAATTAAAGATATTACTTCACCTACCTTTCTCTCTAATTAACAATATAGTCTGTCTTAAAAACAATAGATTTTTTGAAACATTTATACTGAAGTCTTCTGTAGTATGGAAAATTCAAGTTAACAATCTGCTAAATCGCTTTTGATTTTTCTAGATGAATTACTATCCTTTGTATGTTAATTTGATCACTAATAGAAAGTTTTATAATGGATGTGTTTGGGTTCCCCTCAGAGAAATGTTACAGTAAGATAGGACTGAGGGGAAAAAATCATAAATAACAATTGATTACAATGTAACAACGCTCAATGGTAGAAACTCTTAGTATAGATTCTTTCTCTGTTTATTATTAAATTATGTTTCACAAACGCTGTTGTTTTTTGTTATTTCTAAATAATGACAGTTTTATTAATGATAGCCCACCCTTTGTGATAAATCTAAGACAAAGTAAACATGATGTCAAGGGCTTGTCTAGGTCTAGACCAGGATAAAAGGTGTGTCCTTAAACTGTGTTAGCTAGTATGTTTTAACTAGCATGTTTTACAACTAGAGTGTATTTTTAACGTGTGTTAGCTGGCAGGGGGTGTCTAGGCTTCACCTCAGCCAGCTTATGTGTAAAATACAACTTGCCCTGTCTGCGCTAGAGTTTTAAAATATGTTAGTTAAAATGTGCTAGCTAACACTGTTTAAGAATACACATTTTATCCTCCACTAGACAAAGCCCTACAAGTTCAGCTTTATTGTTCATGGTGGTGGCTAAAATTCTTCTTTGATTTCTGGAAACCATTGTGAGAATGGTATAACAAATTCTCTGTCATTTTTTCTAGGCTTGTAAGTGGTAATTCTGTAGAAGAGAAGCTTCTGAAAAATGGCACTAAGGATTTGATCCGAGAAGTAGCTGCTCAGGGAAATGACTATTCCATGGCCTTTTTAACACAGGTACTTTTGTATTAAGATTTTTTTATTTTTTCCCCCCAAAGAGATTTCTCGTAATTGATATGACATATGGATCATAAAGCCAGAGGTTTAGTAGAAATTTATTTAGATTGGTATTTGAGTTAAGCAATCAGTAAGTCTAATATATGTCTAGTTAATACACTGTTCTTAAGATATATTTGGGCCACCTAGTGGCCTGATAATATACTACTGTGCTCAAGAGCTGGGTTTGATTTCAGCCTGGTCTCTTACCCATTGATTTAATTCTGTGGAGCTTGAAAGGATAGAAGTGGCAATATATAGCTTTGAAAATGAGGATATAAAGTGCAGGCATGGGAAATGTGAACTGTGGGCCCTTCAGAGCTCCCTTACAGTACACTTAGTATACAAAGTACACTTATCCTTCTCTACCCTCCTCTGGCAAAAGTGTACTGAAGAGAAAGGGAAATATTTCCAGAAATATTGTTAGAAAAGTTAAAGGTTCATTTTTCTCTTTTAACTAAGATCCTACTTATAAGCTCCATTTGCCCCCAAGTTAACTATGAGTAACATCAGAAATTGAATAATCTTGAAGAACTTAATGTACTTTTTTCCCCCCCGCCCTTCCACCAAGCAAACTATCCAGGAGCTGTTTGAGGTTCATTCTCCTATGGAGGATTCTGGTTTTAGAGTGAAAGCAGAGGAATTTGTGGTACTTTCTCAGGAGCCCTCTCCAGCAGAAACAATCTCACCCAAGGTTGCAAGACCTTTTATAGAGGTAATTGCATAACAAATTTGTCTTAATGGGCATCAGAGGACGAGAGGAGAAAGTACAACAGTATGAGTTGAGTCTGAAATGTCCGCCTTAACTTTTTGAATTCTCACTTTTGAATTCCATTGTTTAGCTTTTTTGTATAAAATTTTCTTCTGTTTTAGCAAAGTTTATAAAACATATATAGCTGAGTATTCCATTGGAGCTGTTTGGTCTCTCTGCTGAATACATACGTAAATATTTATTGTAAAAATTTGCATCATGTGTATGGCCTCTTTTTTTTTTTTTTTTAAATATATTCAGAATGTAATTTCCCTACCTGACCTGTGTGCATGATGTGCATTAACACTAATGGGAGATGAACACATGCACGGAGAGCAGAAAAACCAAAGTACTCCTTTTAATAGCCCTCTGCAAAAGTAATTCTTAATTCTCCCTCTAATAGTGTGGCTTTCTATTTAACCAATTTCTTCAAGGTACTAGAGCAATTGGCCTATACAATAAATTAATTGCTTGTTGTCGTCTGAGTTTGAAACCAACTGGTATCTTGAATTATAGGAATAAGAGAGCCTGTTTATTAATGGTTGAAAGTAATTTTTGGAAATATTTATTTTTTTTAATGCCATTATAGTATGTGGTGAAGGGAAGGCAAGTTTAATGGCAAAGTATGCAGGATGTATATTTGTATAGTTTTCATTCAAAATAATTGATATTGGGTGTGGGTGGGGCTGTGCCACTATGACAGTACTTAACACTTTTATTGTGAAAGCATGTACTTGTGTAAATTTGGGGCTTTATTTACAGTCTTCAGGTTGCTCGAAAGCTGATTGAAGTTCATGAAAATCTTTCCATGGACTTCAGTGGGCTTTGCATCAATCCTCTGAAGCATATTTTTGTGAAGGTATATTGTATCTTTTAAAACCTCTATTTTTTTTTTAAAGGCTCTCAACAGCATTGAACAAGAAGCGGAAGAGCCAAACAAACATGGACAAGAAGCAGGAGCAGAATCAAGCACAGAACCTTTAATTTCAGAGTTGTGTGAGCCAAAGTACAATGAGGAGCCCTCGCAGTTGCAGGAGTTAGTTGCTGTTGTGGATCAGGTGCTAGGACTTTCTGTGAACAGTTTCTTAGAACAATTGGGAGTGTTTAGTTCAAAAACCTTCAACTTTCTGCACCTTAGAGCAGCTTTGCTTTCTAAGAGCCTCATACTGCTCCTGTTGAAATCAGTGGCAAAACTCCAACTGATTTCCGTGGGGCATTGCACCTTAAACAAAGGAGGTTTATTTTAAATGACAGCTTTGGCAACCCCTGTTTGCATTGTAACTTTGTTATCCTCAGCAATAACTGTCTTCTCCTACTGTATTCCCTTAGCTTACTCCCATTGAGAAGTATGCGTTGAATTATTTGGAGCTCTTCCATGTTTCCATTGATGAGAGTAAACCAAGAATAAATGAGGTAAGATATCAATGAATACACATTCTCGTATACTTCTGCAGTTCATACCAGCAAAGATACATCTTCAGTATGAGTGAAAACTCCTCCGAAGATACTGTTATGAGCCTTGGCACCATAGTTATCTAAGCACCTCACAAACATTATTGAATTTTTCCTCCCAAGACCCCTTAGAGGTAGGCAAGTATTATTCTCATTTTACAAATGGGAAACTAAGGCAGGGACATTCACATGGCCATGGTCCTGCAAACACTCATGTATGTGCATCACTTGAAACATAGGAATAGTCCCATTGATTGCAAAGGGATTGCTTAGTTGAATAATGTTGAGCACATGCATAAATTGCAGGCCTGGGGCACAACTGTCTTGCTCAAGGTCACATGGGATGTCTGACAGAGCCAAGTAATGAACCCCAGATCTGAGCTTATTTATTCGCAGACTAACCCAAATGATCCTTTTAAACATAATTGGGGAGCAGAAAACCCCTTATTAAATTTTCGTTAAAGAAATGTTGTTTAAAAAATTCCAGGTTATAATGTTTAAAAAGTGCTCTAGCTGAAATTTAGAAATTTCAAAAGAATTTGCCCATTTCCCAAAATGCAAGTTGACATTGTCCCTGTAAAGATTTTAGTCCATCAGGTAGTACTGTATAGAGTTTTATAAATGGTCTGAGTTGTCACTTAGGTGGAATTGAAAGCTGCAAAAAAAGCATGGGAATTTTATCACATGAAGGAACTGAAAGAAAAGGAGGAAAAAATGCTTTGGGAAGAAGAAGAGGAGGAACTACTTACCTACACTCGGGAGGATGCGTACAACAAGGTAATGACTTAGGGCTGGTCCACACTAGGGGGGGGGTTCGAAGTAAGATACGCGACTTCAGCTACGCGAATAGCGTAGCTGAAGTCGAAGTATCTTACTTCGAACTAACGCGACTTACCTCGCGTCCGCGCAGCGCGGGATCGACGTTCGCGGCTCCCACGTCGACTCCGGTAACTCCGCTCGTCCTGCAGGAGTACCGGAGTTCGAAGTAGCGCGTTCGGGGATCGATTTATCGCGTCCAGACAAGACGCGATAATTCGATCCCCGATAGTTCGATGGCTACCCGCCGATTTCGGCGGGTAGTGTAGACGTACCCTTAGAGATTGTTGTGTCACTTAATAGCTACTCATTCTTGGTGTTATGCCGTCAGTTCACTGGCATTGTTTGAACTGTTGTCTCTCTTTGCTTTATAGGAATATGTCTACGAAGGCCCAGATGGACAAACAGAAATAATGCCTGTAAGTTATTTAGGCTTTAATCTCTTTGAAGAGAAGAAATCGGTAGTTAGTTAACAAATCATAATGACAGGTATACTGTGTTTTGTGCAGCTTTGGACTCCCCCTACCCCACCTCAGGATGACAATGACATCTACATCGATTCTGTTATGTGTCTGATGTATGATACCAACCCAATTTCAGAGTCTAAGTTGCCCCCAGTGTACGTCAGGAAGGAGCGTAAGCGACACAAAACGGATCCATCTGGTAAATATTTGGTTAAAAAAAGTTCTGAGACTTATCAGCAGAAGGCAAAATTAAATTTTACATAGTGTCTTCCAACAGCTTGCCCCACATAATCGGTCTCCAAAAAAATCAAAGGGTCTGATCATGCAGTTTTTATGGGCAGCTTTGAAGTGTCTGAAAATTTTGTCTGTTTAATAGCTGCAGAATCAATTTCAAAACAGGATAGTCGTGAACTATATAACCTGCCTGTAACAGTGTCTCTTGCCACTTATACATTGGGGTTTATTGTTTATTTTAAGATTCCTTTTTACTTTGTCTTCCTTTTTACTGTAAACAATTACAATGTCTCATTTCTAAACCTGTTCTTTTAATATAGTAATTAGGCCAAAGTTAATTTGCAATATGCTTAGCTGTTTAAAACGTATCACATTATTTATAACGTGAACAATTACAAAAACCACTGGCCATATTAGATTTAGTTAAACTAGTGATACTCAGGCCTGGTCCACACTAGGGGCAGGGATCGAACTAAGATACGCGACTTCAGCTACGCGAATAGCGTAGCTGAAGTCGAAGTATCTTAGTTCGAATTTGGCGCGCTTACCTCGCGTCCGCGCGGCGCGCCATCGACGTTCGCGGCTCCTACTTCGAACTCCGGTACTCCGCTCGCTCTGCAGGAGTACCAGAGTTCGCACTAGCGCGTTCGGGGATCGATTTATCGCGTCCAGACAAGACGCGATAATTCGCTCCCCGATAGTTCGATGGCTACCCGCCGATTTCGGCGGGTAGTGTAGACGTACCCTCAGACAGGCTTGCAAGCTGCAAGTGTCTCTTTAATGTGTCTCCTGCAGTTTTTGCATCGCATGATATTAAAACGCTGTGTGATTTAATTATTAACCGGTCAGAATGCTTTTACTATGTTGTTAATGAATTAAGTTATCAACTTGCAATAAGTTGTTAACTTGCAATAAGTTGTTAAATATAATATAGTACTATAGTAAGTGAAACAATGAATTCACACTACTATGGCGCTCTTGGGTAATGTTGATCACGGTTTTGGCTCCTGAAGCACTGAGGTTTGAGTATCACTGCGTTAAACAATACTTTTTAATAGATAGCCTTTGGTTTAACCTACAGCCATTTGTTTTACTCACAGCCAGATAGTTACTACTGATTTATATGTGTTGCTTGCCTTAACAAAATGCCCTCTTTTACTATCTCACTGAAGATGGCATCACTTTTCTAGCTGCAGGTAGAAAGAAGAAGCAGCGCCATGGAGAGGCTGTTATTCCTCCTCGATCACTTTTTGACCGAGCCACTCCAGGGATGTTGAAAATGCGACGAGAGGGCAAAGAACAGAAGAAGAACATATTGTTGAAACAGCAAACACAATTTGCAAAGCCTTTGCCAACTCTTGTCAAACCAGCTGCTGAGGCTGGACAGGACAATCCTGAGTGGTTGATTAGTGAAGACTGGGCACTACTACAGGTAAGATGAACCCTCTGCTTTCCAGTCTCATTATTTTGCTATAATGTAGTTACTAACTTCGGGCGTGGCTATTTTCTGACTTTATCCCTGCAATGTTATTTCTAGTTTCTAGGGGCTAGACTGGCACTTGGCAGTCTGTTCTGAGTGAGGGGCAGCACGTCGCTGTGCTGCTACAGGAACAGATCAGGGACCAAAACTGTGACTGTCTGTCACAGTTCCGTGCCTGTTTTCCCTTTGCTCCACAAAGGAAGTAAGCTGCACCAGCCCTTTTCCTGGCCCATCTTCCCGTACATGCCAGATCAGTTGTGCTGGCTGAGGCGTTAGAGAATGCCGCCGAAATTCTGTACATCTGTGTGGGAGGGAGAAGCTTCCGTCAGATGCTTCATGTTGTAACCAATATTGTGACAAGCTTGTGCAGGGGGGTAAGAGCACCTTATACTTGATTATTCCTCTGCACAGGAGTGCAGGCTGGTTCTCTAAAAGGGTCTTTTGGGGTTAGCCTGAGAATAAGATTTCTTTATGATTAAATTGATGGCCTGACAACACATATAGAAAACATTTAGTTTAGAAGTTTGTAGTGATTTTATTTGTCACCCTGAATTTTGCACCTTTTGATTTTCCAGGCAGTGAAGCAATTACTGGAACTTCCTTTAAACCTTGCTGTCATGTCACCGGCGCACACACCCAATTGGGATCTTGTTAGTGATGTTGTTAACTCATGTAGCCGAGTCTATCGCTCACCAAAACAATGCCGAAACCGATATGAAAATGTCATTATTCCGAGAGAAGAAGGAAAAGTGAGTTTGTTGAATGGTGCATCCTTTTGAATTTCAGTTTGTAGTGTTCTTTTTCTGAACTCTGTAAACACATTTTTCTTAACTATTTCAACAGTATAACTGAATAACTTTTAAAAGTATGTAAGAGTATCCTTGTTAGGATTTTCACTTATTTTGTGATTTACTTTGAAAAGAAAAAGCACTTGAACAAAATCTGCCACAAAAGATCTAACTTTCCTTCTTGTTTTACAGCTAATGTACGAAGCTAATCCTAAAAAGAAGACAAAAAGCATTTATAAGGTGTGTATTGGAATTCTTTCCAAATCAAATCTAGACGCTTTGGCATTTAGCATCAGTAGAGGTGGGCAAATGATTCATAGAAGATCTATATTTAGTATTTCTTGAATAGTGAAACAGCAGTTAAAATTCTGACTCTTTTTGCTTGTTGGTACAGTAGATTGACACCAGATTTCAGCACCTGTAATTAGTAGCTAAATTGTAAATCACACACACAGTTTCGTTGTTTCAGCTTAATCACTAGTGAGTATTTGTCCACTTCACAAAAACATCACATAGTTGATCATGATTATTATCATAGTACTTAACATTTATAATAGCACATTTCATATAAGAATTTAAGTAATTTAGAATTAATGAATTAATCTTGAAAAACACTTGCGTGGTATAGTATTATCCCCATTTTACAGATGCAGAAACTGAGTCACATAGCTAAGTGACTTCCTCCAAACCATACAGCAAGTTACATGACAGAACTGGGAGTAGATCCAGAAGTTCTGACTTTGTCCCGTTTTCTGACTAGTAGTCAGGCTCATCTCTCATTTGCAGTCGCTGCTCAGGAGAAGCCAAGTACTGGAACTAAAAAGGGTGTTGGAGAGTAATATAGCTTTGTTAGGAGAACTGTGCTGTGGTAATTTTACAGCACTTGTATGCGCTATGCATAGCTAAGTTTTTTAAATGTAAAGGTTTTTTGTTTGTTTTAATTTTTAGACCAAAAATAGTCGTCCGCTTCGTACCAATCAGATCTATGCCCAAGATGAAGGTGCAACCCACACCCAGCTTTATACTAATCATTTTGAGATGATGAAAATGATTGCAGGAAAGAGAAGTCCACCAATCAAACCCCTGTAAGTAAGCTAAATCAGGATATTTCCTATTTCACTATCTACTAAAGGTGCCCCCAGCCTTTTAAACATAATTATATTCTCAACCACTGTCCTAGCCAAGGACCTTTTTACTTTCCCATGTTTGTGACGCAAACATGCTCACATGCTTTTCTGCTTAGCTGTTTGTCTCTCTGTTCTTGAACTCTTCCCCTTCCCCCTGTTGTCCTGTGGCTGTGAGGATGGAACTGATATCTGTTCTTATGTGGGTTAATTTTAGGTCCTTTTTTGGGCAGGGGGCAGCAGTGGGGCAGAGAATACCATTTAAGAAAAGTCTCCACCATACAGCACATGTTTTTTCTGCCTAAGCTACAAAAATCCTGAAATCATAGTAATATCTTATGCTTATTTGTGTGGCACCTGCCAGCTACATTTATTTAACGTTTGCTATAAAAGTCTGTCTATCTTAATGCATCCCTCCATGTATGAGCATTAGTGCTGCTGGGAATGCCTGAGAAACATCATCAGAAATGCAAAGCGTTACCTTACAAAACATAGAAAATTAAATGTTGCTGCTAAGGCTTTTTCTCTCCAGTAATGTAATTTTGGTTAATTTCAGACTTGGCATGAATCCTTTCCAGAAGAATCCAAAGCATGCTTCTGTGCTTGCAGAAAGGTGGGTAGTCACTGTGTCTTAAAGGGTTTAAAAATGGCTTAAAAACTGGGGTTTTCTTTTTAAAATGTTCATTTCTAAATTCTTTTACTGCTTTTATTTCTAGTGGAATCAACTATGATAAGCCACTTCCTCCAATTCAGGTTGCATCCCTCCGAGCAGAGCGTATTGCTAAAGAGAAAAAGGTACATCTTATATCTCAATTATATGAACTGACTGCAGTAAAAGCAATCAAGTGTGATGCCCTTCCATCCTGTGCCTGAACTTACCTACATTGTGTCTGTTTGCTGTGAGTGGGTAGTTGTAATTTGTGGTCGTTAAACCCATATTACTTCCTTTTACTTTTGAGCTCAGTCTTTTCCTGTTCGATATCCTGCTGTAGCAGTAGCCCACTAATTTCTGTATTCTAAATAATAACAAAATAAAATTGCACTAGAAAATGAATAATGGGAATGTGACATGAGCTGACTTCTAAGGGAAGTTTGCCACTATAGTGGCCTGCACATGCAGTGTTCCAGTCTTCTCTTTAGTTGAGTTTGAACATCAAATTCCTAAACAGGAAGCTTCCTATTGGCCTATCTTAATGTAATAGTATTCACAAGCACCTAGGACTCTCTCTTTTTTTGAGACACACTCAAAAAGCAACCTACTTCCTCATTTTATTGTTGTTCATTCTGTAGCCCCCATTCATATTTTATCCAGTAAGAGCTGCCCTGCTTCATCAGCTAATGTAAGGGCATACTATATAGAGCATACCTGGACATCGGTTACGAAGCATGTTGATGGCTAACTCCTGACTGAGCATGGAAGGTTTGTTATATGTGCTGTTTTGAAGAATTTACTAAACATATTTCTCTTACATTTCGCAGGCTTTGGCTGAACAGCAGAGGGCACAGCAGCAGACAGGCCCACAGCCTCAGCAGCAACAGCAAGCTGGCCAGCAGCAAACTCAGCAATCAGCTGTACAGCAAGCACAAGCTCAGCCTCAACCACAGACTCAAGCACAGGTAGTTCAGCAGCCACAGGCAGTGGTACAGACTGCAGTAACTACTGTGGCCAACACAGCAGTATTGGTAAGAAAGGGAAGGCTTGCTGCTTCTGAAGCAGCGACTTCAGTTCTTGTGTGTGCACCATCTATGCATATGTTCTTCGTATTGAAAGTGAGAATTCTGACTTGATATAGAGCAGATTAAGTCACAGTATCTTATTAATTTCCTGGATAGGTTGCGTATCTTGGTTTTCACCCACTCACTTATTAGGATTCCTTGGAGAATTCATGGTAGAATTGAGAGAGTAGGCTGTGGTATTCTCTGATGTGAAAATGCCATCAACATGGACATCAGCCAGTACAACTACCTCTTCATCTGATAAATCTGAGCAGATACTGGCATGGTACATGAAAAAAATTCATCCAAATAATTTGGGGAGTAGAGAGGCAAATAAACTTCTCTGCAGTTTAAAAAAAATAAAAATCCCTCTACCTGTGGAGATGTTTTATCTGGCGGAATATGGCACAGTGCAGTTCAAAAGATGCATTTTCTTTGTGGAACTCTTTTTCCTTTGCTCAGACAGTCATGTGAAACTTCTTAGAATGACTTGGGGTCTTTCTCCTCAAGATCACCAGTTCACGTGTCAGAGTCCCTGGAGAATCACATGATGAAATGCCAGGCTTTCTAGTGCTGCCTCTTTCTTCAGCCCATCTGTTTGCTGGGTCAAAAAGAAGATGAGAGAAGAAACTCATTTATGACAGTTCTAACCTACTGTATGCGACAGGTCTTAGTTACAGACCAGTTGATATATGTTAACCTATAGAGACTGTAGGCCAGATTCGTTCCCATTGATGTAAGAAGTTGACACCAAGGAGTAATTTTGCCAAGAGATTCTGTTAAGCAGCTCAAAACCAAAAGGTTGTGTGAAACAACGTACGCTCTTGGGTGGGAGGTAGTGGCTGGGGAGGAGAGAGAAGAACTGGTATAGCACACCGTGACCCTGATCCTGCAATTGGATCCACGAACACAGGCCCATGATATGCCACCTTAACTTCAGTGGGGCTCTGAACCAGCTCTAGAGCCTGTGCCAGTGGAACTGATAATAGGATTGGGACTGATGTTTTGAAGGCTACAGATCTTGTATGTTATAGTTAAGGCTAAGATTATGTCACAGAGGTCGCTGGACGTCACAGAATCCGTGACTTCCAGTGACCTCCGTGACACTGGGGGCTCCGCAACTGACCAGCTGCCGCCGCTGGCAGGGGCCCACCCTGCAGTGTCTCAGCTGTCGTGAGCAACTGGGCCCCTGTCAGCTCCCAGTTGCTGGCATAGGCGCGGGAACTACGGGTGCGGGGGGTGCTGCAGCACCCTAAGGTCTTATGTGGGGCTCTGCTCCCAGCCCTGCACACTGGGTCCTGGTCCCAGGCCTCTGCTTTTGGACCCGCACGCGGCCTCTGGCCCTGCACCCGAGGGTCCTGGCCGCCGGTCCCGCCTCCAGCTGTGGCCCCAGCCTCAGCCCCCTTACCNCCGCCCCCCCCCCCCCCCCCCCCCCCCCCCCAAGCTGGAAGCACCAGAGGGACCTCGGAGCTGCTCAGCTGCCAGGGTTCCCCAGCCTCCGCCGCTGGCAGGGCCCTGCCTCCCTCTGCTGCTCCCAGCCACTGGGCAATGGGGTCCTTATAGCTCCCAGCCACTGCCGGGGGGGCAGGGTGCTGGACCCTCCTCCCTCCCCATTTTGTCAGGGATGTTTTTAGTAAAAGTCAGGGACAGGTCACAGCTTCTGTGATTTCTTGTTTATTGCCCGTAACCGATCCATGACTTTTATTAAATATATCCATGACAAAACCATAGCCTTAGTTATAGTATGCATACAGTGCTGATTTAATTTCATTAGAGAAGAATCAAAGTACCACAGCTCTGGGAGAGAAATGAATATATGCATATATAGCTGTACATGTGCTACATGGTGAACTTAGGCATAAATATCTATGCCCTTTATTATCATCTTTTTCTAATAAATTTTGGCAGTTATCTCATTCTCACAGTAGGGCAGCTATATTACGTTAAACAGAAAAGTAGTTTTAAAGACTTACACTAAGTTGTTTTCCAGTTTTTTTCTGAAACATTATTCAAATTGTCTTCTAAACAGGCTGGCACAATCAAAACAGCAGTGACTGGGACAAGTATGCAGACTGGTAAGATGTTTTAGTAAAGCACTGGGGCTGGATGAAGAAATACACGAATACTCTTTTTTTTTTTTTTTGTATTTGTCTCACGTTTTTCTTGGGTTTACTTTCAGCGACTGTGAGTGGGAACGTTACAGTGAATACAGCTGCTGGAGTCCCTGCCGCTACCTTTCAGCCTATTACTAAACGTCTGGCTTCACCAGTTATACCCGGGACACTGACAGTGAGTAAATTTCAGTCGCTGTAACTGTAATTTAATTATTTTTACTTGCAGATTGTAGCAGCACAATCAATTTCTAGCATTTAATTTTTTCTTAGTTTTATGTACATAACACTGCCCATAGCTAACTTCATTTAGTCTGGTATATTCTTACCAGTCTGTATGTTGTCCAAAGAAGAGAAGGATGCAGCTAATGGAAATGTGTTGCATAATGTTGAAGCAGCCTCACACTTTCGTGCCAACTGTCCAAAATGGGCCATCTTGATTATCACTTCAAAAGCTTTTCTCCCCTGCTGTTAATAGCTTCTCTTAATGAATTAGCCTCTTGCAGTTGGTAGGGCTACTTCCACCTTCTCATGTTCTCTGTATGTATAAATATCTTCTTACTGTATGTTCCATTCTATGCATCCGATGAAGTGGGCTGTAGCCCACGAAAGCTTATGCTCAAATAAATTTGTTAGTCTCTAAGGTGCCACAAGTACTCCTGTTCATTTTGCTGATACAGACTAACACGGCTGCTACTCTGAAACATAACAAATATTGTTATAAATGAGACATGGATACACAGAATAATAGAAATTAGACAGGGAAAAGACTTCTTAGATCATTCAGCCTTTACCTCTGCCAGTCCATCTCTGATCAGTGATTCTTTTTTTGAAATACACACAAACAAATCAATGTTGATAAATGCAAAGTAATTGGAAAAGGTTCAGAAAAGGGCCACAAAAATGATTGGGGTACGGAACGGCTTCTGTATGAGGAGAGATTAATAAGACTGGGACTTTTCAGCTTGGAAAAGAGACGACTAAGGGGGGATATGATTGAGGTCTATAAAATCATGACTGGTAGGAAGTGTTATTTACTCCTTCTCATAACACAAGAACTAGGGGTCACCAAATGAAATTAATAGGCAGCAGGTTTAAAACAAACAAAAAGAAGTATTTCTTCACACAACGCACAGTCAACCTTTGGAACTCTTTGCCAGAGGATGTTGTGAAGGCCAAAACTATAACAGGGTTCAAAAAAGAACTAGATACATTCATGGACGATAGGTCCATCAATGGCTATTAGCCAGCATGGGCAGGGATGTTGTCCCTAGCCTCCATTTGCCAGAAGCTGGGAATGGGTGACAGGGGATGGATCACTTGATGATTACCTGTTCTGTTCATTCCCTCTGGGGCAGCTGGCATTGGCCATTGTTGGAAGACAGGATACTGGGCTAGATGGACCTTTGGTCTGACCCAGTATGGCTGTTCTTATGTTCTTATAGACAAGACATCTAAAACTGATGAGTGCAAATGGGGGAAAATTCACACTTCAGTAGTATAGTTAAGGGCTTTCCGTTCAGAATACTGAGATTGAGGTGACTGGCCATTTATTAGATAGACTGGAAAGGTATGTACATATTTGCCTTTATTTATGACATTTGTATCCTAAAATATGTCCTCCGTTTCCAGAAGGTTCTATGGTTTTAAATGTAAGTTGAAAGTAGTGAAGAATAATGGTTTTTTTCTTCCTTAGACTTCAGGAGGTACTTCTTCTGCTCAGGTGGTACATACTCAGCAGCGAACAGCAGCAGCACCTGCTGCATCAACAGAATTGGTGACCATAGCATCTACCCAGGGTGTTCGAGCAGTAACATCCGTGACAGCATCAGCTGTGGTAACGACCAACCTAACACCAGTACAGACCCAGGCGAGATCCTTAGTGACTCAAGTTACGCCAGGTAATAATTGTGTGGTGATTCTTTCCTAGTGTACTTTAAGTGCCTAAACTCCCTGTAGCTTACTTGACCATCTCAGCCTCAGCATATTGGAGTCAGACTTTACCAGCAGTACCTTTGTTAAACACTGCTGAAAACTTTTAACCTGCCTATCCTTAGTGCCAGAAATCACATTTTCCTCCATTAAGTTTTACTAAGTGCAGAATAGAGAAAATACACTAATTGGTTCCTAGGCGCTATCTTAATCAACATGCGTAATAATTATATGCAAATGCAGCAAATTCAGCTTTATTGACTGCTCTTGATCATACCCCATTTTCAAGAAAGGAAAGTATTTATTTGCTCTGTTTATGTAATCAAGAAAAACTATTTGCAGTCTGCTCATTTACTCTTAGTTTGAGCTAGCCTTTATTGTTTTATGCCCCTTTTAATAAACAGCATAAGCTTACAAAGCAAAGCAGATAGGGTCCTCTCTCTATAGTTTTCAGTGTCAAATAAGGAGTTGGATGAAGGGGAGAACATTTTATGTTGCGCATCTCTCTCTCTCTCTCTCTCTCTCTCTCTCTCTGTGTGTGTGTGTGTGTGTGTGTGTGTGTGTGTGTGTGTGTGTGTGTGTGTGTGTGTGTGTGTGTGTGTGTGTGTGTGTGTAAATTTATTTCCAGTTCACCCCAGAGTTTATAGTAAATAGTATTAAACAATGTTGTGGCACAACATCTTCATTAGGATTCTACCTATAGTTTATTCAGACATTACATTAAGACAGAGTGAGGCTTGTTAGAGGAAGTATAGTGTAGTGATTAGAATAGGGGACTCACTCTAGGACTCCTGGGTTCTAGTCTGATCTCTTTTGTACTGTTCAGTTCTATTCTGATCTCTTATTCTGATCCACTCTGTACTTTGCTTTACACATCCATAAAATGAAGATACCTCACAGGGAGAGGGAGGGCTGTTGTGAGGCTTAAGTGAAGTTTGTGAAGCTGTTGAGACCTTAAAATGAAAGATGTTATGTGAAAAGTACTAGTGCAAAATTGCATGTATTTTAACATTTGTAAGTAGATGTTTGTTTTTCTGAATTAATCCAGGAGCCAGGTAACTCTAAACTGCTTAAGAGGATTTTAACATAATCTTTTGTCAGCAGGAGCTGGGGTTAGCTATCACTTACCTGCTAATATGAGAGCTCTAGCAGCCAACACTGTGCTGACATTAATGACTGATACAGAACTAAAGTGGTGTATAAAGCAATAAATTGGTGTAAAACGATGGATGTGAATCTGAGTCTTCTAAATGGGTTTGTTTAGCAATAGATTCACATGGATTAGTTATACTTTTTGTTTTGCTAACAATGATCCTATTCCATTTGGGCCTCCCTACCTAGTCTATTTCCTTTAATCTAATCCTGAATCTCTCCTCAGAATTAGTGTAGCAAAAAAGGACAGGTTTAGCAATTGTACTAGAACTTTTTAAGTGAAGTTGATTAAATTAATCAAATGTTGGAACTTTCTCTTCAGAGCTTTTTTGCTTTATTTACAGCTACGCCAACAGTTCAACTCTCTGGCAAAGCAATCACATCTGCTCAATTCCAGCTTCTCAGGCAGCAGCAGCAGCAGCAGGCCACTCAGGTGCAGGTTCCACAGATTCAGACCCAGGCGCAAGCCCAGTCTCCAGCCCAAATAAAAACTGTAGGGAAGTTATCACAGGTGAGGGAAACATTCCTAAGATATCATGAATGCTGTTCTTTCCTGTTTCTTTAAACACTTATCAGTGATGTCGTCTGCGGTGACCTATGTTCTCATACTAGACAGAAAACAGGAGTTCTCTCTTAAATTCACTGCCAGTGATACTAAAATTTCATGGAAACACAGAGCAGGTTAACTACTTCCATGAAGTAAAACAGTAAACAAGCACTACGTATTTGTTCTCTGGAGATCCACACGGTAAAGGAGTTACGTTCTTAGTTCCATTGCTCATTGATCAAAACTGGCAGGAGAACTCCCATAGCTTAAAGTTTCAAAGTCTGCTCCCACTGGGGGTGTATCCGCCATTCCTAAAACCAATAATGAAATTGAAAACAATAAAAATGTTTATACTTTCAGGAGCAGCTGATCAAGTTGCAGAAACAGAAATTGCAGCTTCCTCAGCAGCAAGCAACACAGCAGCAGACACAGCCAGGGGCCCAACAACAGACAACACAAGTACAAGTGCAACAGCAGCAGCAAACTCAACAACTTACTGCTGTCACAGCACCACGACCTGGAGCAGTACTTACAGGCACCACTGTGACAAACCTGCAGGTTGCTCGTCTTGTAAGTTGCCATACACTCAGTTAAAAATGCACTTAAACAGCTAGTTCTGCACTGATTAAAATGAATGAGATGTTGTGTCTGAATCTAGCACCTGATTCTCATTTACACTAAGACCACTTTACACTTCTCTGGCAGCATTAAGGGGACGTAAAGTGAATGTAAATGTAGTTGAAGTCCACTTTAAGGTTGCTTTATGTTGTTAGAGCAGTGTAAAGGGGTCTTAGTGTAAATGAGAATCAGGCCCTCAGTTTCTGAAAATACAGTTAACATCTTGCAATTACGTAGTTAAATACACCAAATATTCTTTGTCTGTACAATAATCCTGATTCCTTGCTGCTTAGACTCGTGTTCCTGCTTCCCAGCTTCAAGCACAAGGACAAATCCAGGCCCAAACACCTCAGGCAGCACAAGTTACTTTGTCAAAGCCTCCAGTGGTGTCTGTTCCAGCTGCTGTTGTGTCATCTGCAGGAGTTACAACTCTCCCTGTTACGGTTGCTGGGATTAGCGTTGCTATTGGGCAGCCACAGAAAGCAGCAGGTACTTCATTATGCTTCTTAAAATACAGTGTACTTTAAAGTTGTGCTTTAACAAAATTCTGTGACACCTCAAATAATGTCTAGTACAAGATGCTTTCTCCCTCTCATTAACAAGACTTAAAAGGATACAGTTTGAAATTCAGTCTACTTTAAAAATGAGTTAAAAGCGTTTCAAGTACTAGATTTGCCCTGACAGTTTGTGCTTCTGCAGTCACATCTGGCTATTTTTAAACTGTTTTCTCTCTCTCCTGCTGCACTGTGGAGAAATAATACAAATCAGAAAAACTTGTCTATGTGCAGAGGGCCTGATCTGAAACCCATTGAAGTTAATGGAAAGACTCCCATTAACTTCAGCTGGATGAGGCCAAGATTTTCTGTCAAGTGCACAAAATTAACCAGGGGGACAGAGACAAGTAAATGTAACCTTTCAGTTACAGTAATCTTTGGTGTTACTTTTAACAATCGTAGGTAAGGAAGTTTCAGACAGAAGTATGATTTCCTTTTTAAATGATAGAATCCTAGAAATAAGGGGCTGGAAGAGACTTAAAGAAGTCATCAAGTCCATTCCCCTGTACTGAGCCAGGATCAAGTAAATGCTAGACCATTCCTGACAGGTGTCTGTCCAATCTGTTCTTAAAAACCTCCGGTGATGGGGATTCCACAGCCTCCCTTGGAAGCCTGTTCTAGACTTAACTACCCTTATAGTTAGAAAGTTTTTCCTAAATCTCCCTTGCTGCAGATTAAGCCATGGCTTCTTGTCCAACCTTCAGTGGACATGGAGAACAATTGAACACAGTCCTCTCTATAGCAGCCCTTAACATATATTTGAAGACTGTTATCAGCTCTTCTTTTTCAAGACTAAGTATGCCCAGTTTTTTTTAACCTTTCCTCATAGGCCAGGTTTTGTAGTCCATTTATCATTTTTGTTGCTCTCCTCTGGACACACTCCAATCTGTCCACTTATTTTCCTAAAGTGTGGGGCCCAGAGCTGGACACAGTACTCCAGCTGAGGCCTCACCAATGCCAGTAGAGCAGGGCCCAATTGCCTCTCGCATCTTGCATATGACAGTCCTATTAATATACACCCCAGAATGATCTTTGCCTTTTGAAACTGCATCACATGTTGACTCATTCAATTTGGAATCCGCTGTACACCCAGATCCTTTTCAACAGTTCTACCACCTAGCCAGATATTTCCTATTTTGTAGTTGTCCGTTTAATTTTTGCTTCCTAAGTGAAGTACTTTGCACTTATATTTACTGAAGTTGATGGTATCCCTTTAAGACAGTGTTTCTCAAACTGGGGCCGCCGCTTGTGTAGGGAAAGCCCCTGGCGGGCCGGGCCAGTTTGTTTACCTGCCCCGTCCACAGGTCCAGCCGATTGCGGCTCCCACTGGCCGCGGTTCGCTGCTGCAGGCCAATGGGAGCTGCTGGAAGCGGCAGCCAGTATGTTCCTCGGCCCGCGCCGCTTCCAGCAGCTNGTGTGTGTGTGTGTGTGTGTGTGTGTGTGTGTGTGTGTGTGTGTGTGTGTGTGTAAATTTATTTCCAGTTCACCCCAGAGTTTATAGTAAATAGTATTAAACAATGTTGTGGCACAACATCTTCATTAGGATTCTACCTATAGTTTATTCAGACATTACATTAAGACAGAGTGAGGCTTGTTAGAGGAAGTATAGTGTAGTGATTAGAATAGGGGACTCACTCTAGGACTCCTGGGTTCTAGTCTGATCTCTTTTGTACTGTTCAGTTCTATTCTGATCTCTTATTCTGATCCACTCTGTACTTTGCTTTACACATCCATAAAATGAAGATACCTCACAGGGAGAGGGAGGGCTGTTGTGAGGCTTAAGTGAAGTTTGTGAAGCTGTTGAGACCTTAAAATGAAAGATGTTATGTGAAAAGTACTAGTGCAAAATTGCATGTATTTTAACATTTGTAAGTAGATGTTTGTTTTTCTGAATTAATCCAGGAGCCAGGTAACTCTAAACTGCTTAAGAGGATTTTAACATAATCTTTTGTCAGCAGGAGCTGGGGTTAGCTATCACTTACCTGCTAATATGAGAGCTCTAGCAGCCAACACTGTGCTGACATTAATGACTGATACAGAACTAAAGTGGTGTATAAAGCAATAAATTGGTGTAAAACGATGGATGTGAATCTGAGTCTTCTAAATGGGTTTGTTTAGCAATAGATTCACATGGATTAGTTATACTTTTTGTTTTGCTAACAATGATCCTATTCCATTTGGGCCTCCCTACCTAGTCTATTTCCTTTAATCTAATCCTGAATCTCTCCTCAGAATTAGTGTAGCAAAAAAGGACAGGTTTAGCAATTGTACTAGAACTTTTTAAGTGAAGTTGATTAAATTAATCAAATGTTGGAACTTTCTCTTCAGAGCTTTTTTGCTTTATTTACAGCTACGCCAACAGTTCAACTCTCTGGCAAAGCAATCACATCTGCTCAATTCCAGCTTCTCAGGCAGCAGCAGCAGCAGCAGGCCACTCAGGTGCAGGTTCCACAGATTCAGACCCAGGCGCAAGCCCAGTCTCCAGCCCAAATAAAAACTGTAGGGAAGTTATCACAGGTGAGGGAAACATTCCTAAGATATCATGAATGCTGTTCTTTCCTGTTTCTTTAAACACTTATCAGTGATGTCGTCTGCGGTGACCTATGTTCTCATACTAGACAGAAAACAGGAGTTCTCTCTTAAATTCACTGCCAGTGATACTAAAATTTCATGGAAACACAGAGCAGGTTAACTACTTCCATGAAGTAAAACAGTAAACAAGCACTACGTATTTGTTCTCTGGAGATCCACACGGTAAAGGAGTTACGTTCTTAGTTCCATTGCTCATTGATCAAAACTGGCAGGAGAACTCCCATAGCTTAAAGTTTCAAAGTCTGCTCCCACTGGGGGTGTATCCGCCATTCCTAAAACCAATAATGAAATTGAAAACAATAAAAATGTTTATACTTTCAGGAGCAGCTGATCAAGTTGCAGAAACAGAAATTGCAGCTTCCTCAGCAGCAAGCAACACAGCAGCAGACACAGCCAGGGGCCCAACAACAGACAACACAAGTACAAGTGCAACAGCAGCAGCAAACTCAACAACTTACTGCTGTCACAGCACCACGACCTGGAGCAGTACTTACAGGCACCACTGTGACAAACCTGCAGGTTGCTCGTCTTGTAAGTTGCCATACACTCAGTTAAAAATGCACTTAAACAGCTAGTTCTGCACTGATTAAAATGAATGAGATGTTGTGTCTGAATCTAGCACCTGATTCTCATTTACACTAAGACCACTTTACACTTCTCTGGCAGCATTAAGGGGACGTAAAGTGAATGTAAATGTAGTTGAAGTCCACTTTAAGGTTGCTTTATGTTGTTAGAGCAGTGTAAAGGGGTCTTAGTGTAAATGAGAATCAGGCCCTCAGTTTCTGAAAATACAGTTAACATCTTGCAATTACGTAGTTAAATACACCAAATATTCTTTGTCTGTACAATAATCCTGATTCCTTGCTGCTTAGACTCGTGTTCCTGCTTCCCAGCTTCAAGCACAAGGACAAATCCAGGCCCAAACACCTCAGGCAGCACAAGTTACTTTGTCAAAGCCTCCAGTGGTGTCTGTTCCAGCTGCTGTTGTGTCATCTGCAGGAGTTACAACTCTCCCTGTTACGGTTGCTGGGATTAGCGTTGCTATTGGGCAGCCACAGAAAGCAGCAGGTACTTCATTATGCTTCTTAAAATACAGTGTACTTTAAAGTTGTGCTTTAACAAAATTCTGTGACACCTCAAATAATGTCTAGTACAAGATGCTTTCTCCCTCTCATTAACAAGACTTAAAAGGATACAGTTTGAAATTCAGTCTACTTTAAAAATGAGTTAAAAGCGTTTCAAGTACTAGATTTGCCCTGACAGTTTGTGCTTCTGCAGTCACATCTGGCTATTTTTAAACTGTTTTCTCTCTCTCCTGCTGCACTGTGGAGAAATAATACAAATCAGAAAAACTTGTCTATGTGCAGAGGGCCTGATCTGAAACCCATTGAAGTTAATGGAAAGACTCCCATTAACTTCAGCTGGATGAGGCCAAGATTTTCTGTCAAGTGCACAAAATTAACCAGGGGGACAGAGACAAGTAAATGTAACCTTTCAGTTACAGTAATCTTTGGTGTTACTTTTAACAATCGTAGGTAAGGAAGTTTCAGACAGAAGTATGATTTCCTTTTTAAATGATAGAATCCTAGAAATAAGGGGCTGGAAGAGACTTAAAGAAGTCATCAAGTCCATTCCCCTGTACTGAGCCAGGATCAAGTAAATGCTAGACCATTCCTGACAGGTGTCTGTCCAATCTGTTCTTAAAAACCTCCGGTGATGGGGATTCCACAGCCTCCCTTGGAAGCCTGTTCTAGACTTAACTACCCTTATAGTTAGAAAGTTTTTCCTAAATCTCCCTTGCTGCAGATTAAGCCATGGCTTCTTGTCCAACCTTCAGTGGACATGGAGAACAATTGAACACAGTCCTCTCTATAGCAGCCCTTAACATATATTTGAAGACTGTTATCAGCTCTTCTTTTTCAAGACTAAGTATGCCCAGTTTTTTTTAACCTTTCCTCATAGGCCAGGTTTTGTAGTCCATTTATCATTTTTGTTGCTCTCCTCTGGACACACTCCAATCTGTCCACTTATTTTCCTAAAGTGTGGGGCCCAGAGCTGGACACAGTACTCCAGCTGAGGCCTCACCAATGCCAGTAGAGCAGGGCCCAATTGCCTCTCGCATCTTGCATATGACAGTCCTATTAATATACACCCCAGAATGATCTTTGCCTTTTGAAACTGCATCACATGTTGACTCATTCAATTTGGAATCCGCTGTACACCCAGATCCTTTTCAACAGTTCTACCACCTAGCCAGATATTTCCTATTTTGTAGTTGTCCGTTTAATTTTTGCTTCCTAAGTGAAGTACTTTGCACTTATATTTACTGAAGTTGATGGTATCCCTTTAAGACAGTGTTTCTCAAACTGGGGCCGCCGCTTGTGTAGGGAAAGCCCCTGGCGGGCCGGGCCAGTTTGTTTACCTGCCCCGTCCACAGGTCCAGCCGATTGCGGCTCCCACTGGCCGCGGTTCGCTGCTGCAGGCCAATGGGAGCTGCTGGAAGCGGCAGCCAGTATGTTCCTCGGCCCGCGCCGCTTCCAGCAGCTCCCATTGGCCCGGAGCAGCGAACCACGGCCAGTGGGAGCCGCGATCGGCCGGACCTGCGGACGGGGCAGGTAAACAAACCTCCAGGGGCTTTCCCTACACAAGCGGCGACCCCAGTTTGAGAAACACTGCTCTAAGAATAGGTGGTGAACAGGTTTTCTGTATAAAACCATAGTGTAAACACAATCTCTAAGAAGAATAGTCTTTTAATTAAGAATAGAGTTAAAAGCTATTTGAGTAGCAAACTGAGATTCAGTTAACTGATATTTCTGTATCAGATATTCATTTCAGAACAGTGTCTAATACAGTATGTAAAAAATTATTCTAACGGTATTATAGTACTAATGCAGTGAAATTTTGCTTAATCCTGCCTTCAGATACAATGGCATATACTACCACATCTATTATAAAATCAGTGATGGTGATGGCGCACACATGCTTCATAGCTAATTTCACAGAATATGCTTATAATGTTCACTTTTGTTTGAAGGGCAAGATAGATTCTATTGCTTAAAAGGCTGCCTCAAGGGTTACTGTCTCTTACTGCACTCACAGCTGGAGAGAAAGGCACTGTTACGGCTTGATCCTGCAAAGACTTTTGCTTAACTTTAAATGGGTGAGAAGTCCTGTTGAATTCAAGGGGATAACTTATGTGCTTAAAGTTTAGCATGTGCATAAATCTCTGTACACTATGATCAGTGGGATTTAAGCACTCCTTAAACATACTTAGCAGAAGCACTAAGATGAAGACGCCTCTTTTTTCTTTCTTTTTTTTATTTGTAGGAGGACAGACAGTGGTGGCACAGCCACTGCATGTCCAACAGCTGCTAAAACTCAAGCATCATCCAACAGCACAGCAACAGAAAGCCATCCAGCCCCAGGTCGCACAAAGTCAAGCTAATGTACAGCAAAAGGTATTTCCTTTGTTTACTGTTTCTCTGCCTTGTTGTGACAGCATCTGTGGCTGAAGTCTTCCAGTTACTGACTTTACTAGATTATTCATAGACTTTCGTAGCTCAAATTGCGGTGAGTGGGTCTGAAGGATATATATATTCCCATGAGACTGATTTATGAAACTACAATTCTGGTAGAGAATGCACTTTTATTATAAGCCTCTATCTTTAGGCACTTAATCATTTTCCTAAAAAATAATTCTTTGGTTTGATTTTTCATGCCTAAAACTCATTTTAAAAAATTAAAAAATAAAAGTTTGGAGGTTAATATAGCCAAATATGGAAAAGTGCTGAATTTTCACCGGTTATATTTTCCACTTTTTGCACAATAATATCATAAAACTGACTTCTTCATGAAACTTCAAACTTACCATGGACTTTGTTCTCAATAAGGAAAGTGTCAAAGTGACTTTGTTACAAGTTAGAGTTTGCAGATTCTTGCATAAAGTTCTGAAATTTTATAGCGTTTTCAGAAATGTTTTCTCTTCTGTGTGCATAGGCTTTTCACCAATACTCATTTGCTGGATATTAACTCTGAAATGATCTCCAATTACTGTAGCAAAGTGATTAGCAATATATTTGTTCTTCAGAAGTATGCTGTACTCACTGATTTCTAATTTTTCTGCTCCAGATAAATACTCAACAAGTTACTGTCCAAGCCCAACAGCAGACTTCACAGCAACAGAAAGTTACCTACAGTACACAGCCAGCCATTAAAACCCAATTCCTGACAACTCCAATTTCCCAGGCCCAAAAACCCGGTGGAACCCAGCAAGTGCAAGCACAGATACAGGTACTGGGGCCCAATTTCTCCCCTTGAAGTTAATACTGTGTGACTAGAAAGTAGCAAAGACCACAGTCTTATTGCAGTAGAGTCAGGTTAGAGTTTTATTAACCACTGGCTTCAATACCAGTTACATGTTCTTAAAAATTGACTGTAGTTGTAAAACTCCCTGGGTGGGATTGCAACTTTGTAGTCTGCCGTGGGTTATGTCTAGTACCCAGAAGCAGATCAGAGAAAGTTGTGACTTGGAGAGTCATGATTCCTCCCCCACACCTTCCTTGCTTTTGGGGAGGACTAAGTTATGTCACCCTTTCCGTCGAGCAGTGTACTCCCCACTGCTCACCCACGAAGCTGTTCTCACCAGTGATTGGAAGAGGCGGAGTGAGGTGATCTCTTTTATTGGACCAACTTCTGTTGGTGAGAGAGACCAGCTTTCGAGCTCTTCTAAGAAGTTGGTCCAATAAAAGATATTACCTCCCCCGCCTCGTCTAATATTCTGGGACCGACTCAGCTACATCAACACTGCATACAGTGGGGAGTAGCAGGCAGGTGGCTCCTGCTCTCCTCTGCACAGCTAGCTCACTATCTAACCAGGGCAAGCAAGGAGATTAAAGAGGGGAAGCCTTATTCCCCTGCACAATCAAGTAAGGGCTGTGACAGTCCAACACTTTGGAATTACTAACCTTGCTGTAGTTTTTCAATGGCTTAGCAACAGTCTCTCACATACAAGTTGTAGATTGAAAATTTGGCCCCAAAAGATTTCTTCAGTGCAGTAGTCTTAAAGCTTTTGATGAAAAAAGAACACTACCCAAGTGCAGAGTTCCACACTACCCAGTCGAATGCCACTGGGATGGGCTTTCCAAAGGACAGTTAGTTAATAGCATATTTTAAACAATGCTGAGGCTTGATAATAGCCAGAATAGAGTAAACCCATCATAAGCCTTTTACCATGTGTATAGAGAAAATAAATACAGGATATTCGTCATTTTTCTTTAATAAGCATCTTTTCTATTTCACTCTACTAAAGGTTGCAAAGCTTCCACAGGTGGTCCAGCAACAGGCGACTGTTGCCAATATTCAGCAGATGGTTTCAGTTTCCCAACAGGTAAGGGTCACTCAGGCTGAGCGCAACAGAAGATACACAATCTATTGCAGGTTTTCTTATTTGGAGAAATGTATTTTTCTTTCCCATGTACAGTATGTAATATCTGTAAAATACCTAGTATTTTCGTTGCCTTTTCTAAAAATTAAAATGGTGTCCCTAGCCTCTATGGCAGGGGTCTCAAACACGCGGCCCACAGGGTTACTGCATGCGGCCCGCAAGCTCCTCACGGCCCCCCCGCCCTCCCCCAACGTTTACTTCTTAGAGCGGCTGCCTGCCTGCCCTGCCCCCGCGCTGGGAATCAGATGGAACCTGGGGGAGGAGGGGCGCAGGGGTGTATGTGGCTGTTGCTTCAGGCACCGCCCCCAGCAGTTCCCATTGGCCGGGAATGGGGAACTGTGGCCAATGGGAGCTGTTGGGGGCGGTGCCTGAAGCAACAGCCACACAC